>LPNX010726226.1:0-15587 GCA_001517045.1 Pseudotsuga menziesii
TAAATGGTTATTAGTAAACTATTCTAAAATGACGCATCCTTTCATGGATGGTATACAAGTGCCTTTACAATTAATATATATATATGGCACTCACTTTGTAATCTTTTATCATCATTCATCTTTAATATTTATTTAATATTTCCAATATGGAATTATTTTCCATTGGTTGATTATTCATTTTGGGTTAAAATGTGAATCATGTGGGTTTAGAAGTCTTTTTCTGCTTCATAAAAGATGTCAAAATAATCAGTGAAGAGGAAGAAAAATAAGGAGTGGTCCCTAAGACACCACAACAAAATTCCACGAATGTTATAAATAATGTATGCTTGAAGTTATTGATATGTATATGCTTGTAATTATTTATTTTGATATTTTTTTGACTTGTTATCTCTATATGATGTAATTGTGTACTACCACTGACCTACTTTTGTGGTCATAAAAGAGTAACAAATCTTATATTTTCTTATGCGTAGACACAAATGTATACAAAGAAATTAATTGACTCAATTCTTTGAACTAAGCTAAGATTGTGATCAAAGAGTGATTTATAAGTTTATCAATAAAATCTTATTTACTTTGTTAATATACTAGCTTAATATATGTGATTATTTAATATGGTTTTATCTTATTACATACAATTAAACAATTATACTTATGAACCCATTATGGAAGAACTTAAGAATGTCCTATATGTAGTGTGTTTACATGGTTTTTATTCTCAATTCATTAAGTGTTAGTGGTTAGTGTATTTTTGTATACATGGTTTTTGCTCTCAAGATAATTACACTATGAAATGGACTTATACTAGTCATATATTTTATCAATATTTAAATGTTGTAAAATAACAACCAATAAAATATTATAATAATTAAACTAATAACAATAATTAAATGAGCAATAATAACCAATTTAATAAAATTAATCAAATAATTGATAATATGCTACAGCTGTATCCAGTTGGAGAAACTAAGAAGTTAGTTTTTCTTCCATAATTGATAATAAAATAATAAAATATTGATAGATGATGATAAAATATTACAATGAGGCTCTCCTTTATAATGCTTGAGCATGCATAGTGAAGGGTTACGCCCTTTCACCTTTAGTAAATAATAATTTATTATTTATAATTAATATATCATTTAAATATTCATAACATTGCCTTCCCCTTGGGAAAGGCTTGTCCTCAAAGATATATTTTTCTAATTCCACCCTTCTTTCTGATTCTGTGTCGGTAATAGAATCAGACGAGACTTATTTTGCAGATACTTGTACCTCATTTCCATTGATGATTTTGCATTGTATTGTCTAACTGTTCCTACATTTATGGCCTGGGGTTCAGTCGTCACTGCATCGACGACATGTGTTTTTCTTCTTTTTCTATCATTAGAGTAATTGTTAGACGCTTTCAACAAATTTTCAATTTCATAGGCTTATGATTGAGGTTAGTGGCATTGATGACCGGGTGACCAAATTTTCACAATATCTACACTGTGTCTCTTTTCCTTGCCAATAATTGTTATAACCTCTTGTTTTTCTTCCTTCCAATTTGTGTTCCATTACTTTTGCTTTATGTCTTTCCACTTCTACGTTAGGTATGCCATGCATCTTTAATTCTTTTTGGAGGTATGGTTTAAGACCTATTATATAGGTTTCAATTCTTTGTTTATCATATAACCCAAATACTCGTGTCAATAGGAATTCCCACTGATGTGTGAACTCCTCAAATCTTTCGACCTATCACTAATCCGTTAAGCTTACTGAAAAATTCATCTTCTGCAATTCCTTGAAACCTATTAAAAAATATCATTTTTGAACAAGTTCGAGGAGTAGGAAAAATTGTCTCTTTTCCACCACAAATACCAATTATAAGCATACCCTTCCATATGCATTGATGCATATTTCATCTTCTCCTCGTTAGATTGAATATTTAGATGTCGAAGCACTCTTCCACTTTGTGTAAACATGCAACACATTGGTCTTCTCTTCCAATGTATTTCGACGACTCTATTTTTTCCTTAGGTGGATACACTATGTAAGGATGATATTGGTTTTCTTTACAGTTTGATGGTGGCTTGGAGCTATTGGATGATGCAACCGACATATTTGAACTACTTCTTTGTTGGAGGTGATTTTTCTTCTTTTCCTTCTCTACTATATTACTGATAGCGTATATTTTGTTGTTCAATCGTGCCTCCATATCTGGAATTAGTTTTGTTTCTATCTCTTATTCAAGCATCACATTGTTAATCATCATTTCATTTTTAAATTATTCTTTATTCTTGGCGAGTGTTTCCTATGTGGAAATGATAAATGAGGCATCTAACATGTCTGGTCTACTGACATGGTCTGTACTAGGCATTAGTTTTTGTAACACCTCCATTAATGTATTATGGTGTTGCATCATGGTGCTCAAGTTTTGTGTTATGGTGTTTATGTCTTGAGTCATGGTACTCATTTTGTCATCCAAGTCTTTTTGTTTCTCATTCATGATGTCCAACTTTTCATCTAGCCTTCTTTCTAGTACCATAACAACTTTGTCTTTGATTTCTTTCTTAAGCATTGTATTGTTATTTTTTATTTCTTCCTTCAATATTTTTTGGTTAGCCACGAGGGCCTTGATGTCCTTCTCTAGTTTCTCAATTTGGTCTTTTAGTTCCACCATGGTTTTAGTCCGTGTATGTGAAGGTGTATTTGGACGCTATTTTGGCTTATGGAATGAAATGAAAAGACAAATTATTGTTCTTAATGATAAAAAATAAAAATCTATAATTATAATAATTATTCAAAATAGTATTATTATATTATGAATTTTTATTTTTATCATAGGTTTTGTAACGGAATAAAATTGATAACTATAATATTTACTATTATTATTATTAAGAATAATAACATTTATTATTATATTACAATTATTTGTTTTGATGTAAATTAGGTTTTACATTGATGTGGGTTGGCACGAATGGAAGCATGGAGGGGAGGAGGTGGGGAGGTGGAGCAGTGGTAGTAGCAGAGAGTGGGGATGAGGGGGTAACAGGGTTTGCAGGTGGTGGAGGAACATTGGAGCATAGGGGGTGGTTTAGTATTGGAGCACTGGAAGGAGGAAGGAGCATTGAAGGAGTCAACGTAGGAGGAGGGAGCATGAAGGAGGAAGCGTCGACGGAGAGGATGGGCGCAGGTATGAGGGTAGGCGATGTTGAGTAACTGGCGGGGGTGGAGAGGAGGGTGATTAGTCGAGAGTGTGTGTATTGGGGTGGCACCCATGCGGTTGGAGAACTAATGCAGGGAGATGGGTGAGTGTGGAGGGAAGGCACAGGAGGGGAGGCCGCGAAGGTGGAAAACAATGGGAGTAAGCGCACATGGATTCAAGGTAGATGACAAGGGGAAGAATTGATGAGAGGAATTCATAGATCAATGGTAGTGGGGGATGAATGTAGGGATGAAAATTATTAGTGATGAATCGAAAGTGAATGGAGGGAAGAAAGGAGAGACAAACACAGGATCTGAATTCGAGCTCTAGCGAGTGTGTAGGGATGAGAAGTCGATTTGGATCTGATACGAAATTCTACAATCATATCCAGTTGTAGAAACTAAGAAGCGAGTCTGTCTTCCATAATTGATAATAAAATAATAATTTATTTAAATATGATGATAAAATATTACAATGAGGCTCACCTTTATAATGCTTGAGAATGCATAGTGAAGGGTTACACCCTTTCACCTTTAGTAAATAATAAAAGGAGGGTCTATTGTCAGATATCCTCTTCAAGAATCAGTGGAATACATAATGTAGTACTGGGATCTAGAAGACATCAATTCAAGCCATGGTCTCTTCACCTTGACCAATAGAAGAATCGGCCCTGGGCATATAGTAGCAAGGTTGGATAGGTTCCTGGTTCAGAAATCCATTTTTTTACTTGGTTACAGAGTCGATTCGTCCATTTTTCCTTTTAACATGTTGGATCATAATCCAATCCTGTTGTATCTCTATAAGTAAAAGAATCTAGGTCCCATTCCTTTCTACTTTAGCCTAAACTGGATCAAGCAGGAAGGTTTTCATGAGCTCGTTCAAAAGGTTTGGGAAATTCCAGTCTTAGGCTCCCCTTTCTATGTTTGGGAAGAAAAATTAAGAAAGCTTAAAGGAGCTCTCAAATCTTGGGCTAAGACTCTAAAATCCCCATCTACGTAGAGGATTGAAGCTCAGCAAAGTCTGGGAAAGCATCAAAGATGGTAGGAATAGCACCCAATGGATATAAGAAGTTTTGAAAATGAAACTTCTCTTCATCATATCCTGCATGAAACCTACATGAAAAAGGAAGAGTACTGGAGGCAGAAGGCGATATGCATATGGCTAAATGCAGGAGAAAAAAATATGAGCTTCTTCCACAAACAAGCTGAAGGGTGTAAGCACTATAAAGCTGTGAAGGAAATTCAGAGCCATAGTCAAATGGTTCAGGATTTTGACGAAATTAAGTGGGTGGCGTATGAACACTTATGAAATATCTACATAAGGAAAATCCCTCTAGGAATTCTTCCAAGTTCCCCAATCCTAAACTTGGTTCCAACTATGATCAATCACTCAATTAACAGGACCTTACTGCCCCTATTTCGAAAAAATAAATTAAAAGGAACCTAGCAAGTATGGAACCAGATAAAGCACCAAGTCTGGATGGTTTTACGGCCATATTTCTCAAGACTTGTTGGAAAAACATTAAAACTGATCTCTATAAAATGGTCATAAAATACCAAGCTTGCAACAAAATTGGTGGAAATACTAATTCTTCCTTTCTTGCGTTGATCCCCAAAGAAAAAGTGGCCACCTCCTTTGACAGATTTACGTCGATTTCTCTCTGCAACATTGGCTATAAAATTATTACCAAATTCATTGCTAACAAGATTAAAAGGGTTCTTCCTTATATAATCCCTGAGAATCAAGGAGGCTTTATTAAGGGAAGGCATATAGATCACAATATCATTCTTGTTCAAGAATCAATTCACTCTAGCCTCCACCGCCGGTAAAAAGGTATGATTATTAAACTGGACTTAGTTAATGCTTTCGATATAGTAAGATGTGAGTTCCTTTTTCAGGTGTTGCATCATTTTGTCTTCAATCCTAGATTCATTATATGGATTCAAGAATGCATCAGAGGACCTTGGATTGCACCTCGAGTTAATGGGTGTACAACTGGATTCTTCTAGGACTCCTAGGGTCTTCGTCAAATCTTTCCTCTCTCTCCTCTTCTTTATTCCATTCAAGCCTCAGTGCTCAACTTTCATCTTGGTCAAAGCCAACTCCAAAATGACCTCATAGGTCTCTGTATTTCCATAGGAGTTAAGGATATTAACCATGCCCAATTCGCAGATGATACAATTCTTCTAGGAGGAGAAAGTGTTCAGTCAGCAAGATATTTTAAAAAAGAACTTGACCTTTATCAAGAGGCTTTGAGGAGCCAGATCAACTACAAGAAAAGTCAAATTTACGGGTGGAATTGAAATCCCAAAGAGATGTCTGATATCACTAGAATTCTGGGAATTGAGGGGAGGACTCAATGGGATGCGTTTAAATTATTAGGACAAAATAAAAACTAGGATCAACACTTGGGGCTCTTCATGGTTAAATCCCATAGGAAAAGTTGTGTTAATTGAAGAGGTACTTTCCAATATTCCCATCTACTAGTGTTCCATCCTCTTGGCCCCGAAAGGGGTATTTTCCCTCACTGAAGCTCTTCTAAGGAAGTTCCTTTAGAAAAGTGGAAAGAAGAATGAAAGGAATCTCACGCTGGTAAGTTGAGAGAAAGTGTCAAAACCTTTGATGGAGGGAGGTTTGCAAATATGAGCTATGCCATTCACAATGTATTCTGGAAGGAGGTTTGCAAATATGAGTTCTGCCATTCACACTGTAACACCTATGTGAGTTGTGCCATTCACAATGTATTCTCTTCACATATTCTGGTACAAGGCAATTCCTTCTAATATGTGCATTGCTTGTTATTTGTCTTCATTGATTTTACGTATTATGATTCTCGGTTGAATGAAATTATTCTATATTAACAAGCCATTGATACCCCATAATTAGAAGCTTTCCAAATCAAAATATCAAATCTACTTCGTCTTCAAGCTCACTTCAATACTTCCATCTCTCACTTATTTATACTCTTTCTTGCTCAATATATGTGTCCACAAGTTGGGATTCCTTTCACTCTGTGGCACCCCAACTCTCTTCCTTCTTGGTCAAGCTAACCACCTATTTCCATCTTTTGTTGATGCAAAACTTACTGATAATTGAACCTCATGGGTTTTTGCACACTTAAGTTCATTGACTTGGTGGTATATGTGCATATGTGTCCCATGTCTTGGTGGGATTTGTGCACTTTTTCTACTCTTCACACTGGCTTTGCTTATATAGAGAAACACTATCGGATGGATCTTACATACTGTTGATACTTGCATATACTTATATATATTTCTTCAAAAAAAAAAATTATACTCAACATTATCAATTGTAACAACAAACTTCAAGAATTTATACTTCTTGACATTTATCAACATTTTTTTCTTGTTTGGAATCAACCTGTATTAGCATGTTTCTTATTTGACATCAATGACAATACCAAAATCAACAATATGTAAATAATGATGACCCTATTGAATCTCCTCGTGACTTTTATTATCCTAAGCAACCCTCTACATAACTTCTTCCATGGTTGAAGTGAGTCATATGTAACAAAATTTGGAGTAGATTAGCTATGCACATTCACCACTTGGTCTAATGCACTATGTCAAGGAACCCCTAGTGGACACCAATTCAACAATAAACCATTGGTAGTAGACTGTTGCATCTACATATATGCTTCTAAATTATCTTCCTCTCGGAGTAAAGATCTTATTTGTATCTTCCTCTTTAGCATCCTTCTTGTGTATCCTCCTCCCACTACTCTTCATTTGCTATAAATCCATTCATACCATGATAGTAGTGGTTTGAATAATTATATTTACTAGAACTACATAGCCCTACACTTGTTCTCAAACCTCCATTGCACTCTCTATAAAGTCTCTATGTGTGTTTCCCACAACATTCCTTAATCATAGTTGTGTCTATTCCTAGGGAGGAGGAGGATTCTCAATGTCTTGTGTTACATGCTCAATGAAGGTGCTAGGAATTCCAGAAAGGGAATATTTATCATCATCCTCAATAATGTGGACCAATGAAATGGTAGGTACATTATTCTCCTCATACTTTTGGAAGGATATCAAAGTCTCCTTTACAGAACAAAACTCTTTATTTATTCCAAAATCCACTAACTTTGTATATAAGTCCACACCTACAATGATTTGTAACTGACCAAAACATTGGATGGTGGAACTAACAAGGTTTGTGGAATGTGTATTGATAGCTCAAAACTTTATGGCCATGGGTGGGTTAAGAAAAATGGAAAGCATCACAACATTGAGTGGCTGAACAAGCTTAGGTTTCTTCTGTGGGCTATCACCCTAAAAGAAGGATGAAAAATATCATGTATACTTATTTAAATATCATCCTGGAGAATTGGAATCATCTAGGATCTAATTTCACCACAATGGAGGTATGGAATTCCATGCAAACCCACCAAGCCTCTTACTTTATCGAAAAATAGACTAGTCTTGGGCAAGTTGGTTGCCAACCCTTTTGAGGCTTCTATTTAAACATGGAAAAGGATAAAAGAAGGTTGACATATATAAAATCAATGCTTGCGGCATGAGTATGTATGCATGAAACCATTAATTTGTTCATGGGAAAGGTGCAAAAGTTCAATCGTAACCTTGGATACAAAACCTTAGAATTAACACAATGTCTAAAGAACACTAACCTTTGGTAGGATGTTGCATCAAGTGTCTAGTTGTGATATAGTAGATGACCTGAAAGAACTCATAGGTGACATGGCCACTAGCTACCACACCTTTCCCTAAGACATTTACTATATCTATAAGAATAAGAACACAAGATTTGTTGGTTTTCCCTAAAGGTAGTGGGGTTTCGAAGTTAAAATACTTGTCTTAATGTGTGTGGTTGTGCTATTCATTATTATGTTGTGCATGTTTTATCTTATGAGTGTATTTGTAGTTTATTAATGTTGCTAGCGTAGTTGTAGGATACATTGATAAGAAATTATGAAATCCAAGATTTAAGGTAAAATATCTACATGGTGAAGAAGATGACTAATGAGATGACATCAATTTGAGTGACTCTCTAAAATGCAGAAGTGGCATGCTTATCTGTGAAGGGATACCCAAAGGAGTGGGATCCATTTGTTTTGGGAATTGTTTCCAAAGAGAAGCTATCAGGATAGGACAAGCTATGGGATGATTGCTTCCAAGAGGAGATCAAGAGCAGTAAGGATGTGGAAAAATAAGATGACAAGGAGAATATTTCTCTCACCTCCAGGAAGGGAACAAAAGGAAAGAAGTTTACCACTTCAGGTGGAGGAGCCACAGGTAGTGGCAAACCCAATAAAGAACTCTCAAGGATAAAAGGTTATGTTTGTGAAGAGTTCAGTCGCTATGTTATTCAATGTCCTCAAGCAAAGAAAGGCAAGGGGACAAAGAGAAAGAAGTAGAAAGTTGTTGCTATTGCAGAGGAGGACCATTACAAATATGATCAGGAGCAGCAGGTGGCTGCTACAATGCATCAGTTCTCCAATATGTTTAGGGAGGAGTACACCCTCTCCTTCATTCAGGAGAAAGTACCAGAGAGGGGTGGTACCTAGACAATGGTTCCACATATAACATGACCAGAGAGAGGTATGCATTCCAATATTTCTTATCTCGTGATAGAAGCTATGTGAGGTGTGGGGTTCACAATAGTGTGGTAGAATTCAAAGGAGAAGGAACCATGAAACTCCATATAGAATCAGGTAAGACTCTTAGGGTGACTAGGGTTCTCTTAGTTCCTTGGATGAGAATCAGTTGGATCTCAATTTTGTCCTTGGAGGATCAAGGTGATGCAGTAAGTTTTCATGGATATCGAGTTTATGTGCGCTCCTTGCAGGGACAAGCTCCAAGAATTCCTGTGATGATTAGTATCAGTTAAGATCATCTTTACAGGTTATAGGGGAAACCCATCTACAATTTCATAGGAAAAAGTGATGGGTCACTTGGATCATACTTGAGAGAGTAGGAGGCTCTCCTTAGCATACCACATGGAAGGAATGGTCACGGTTGGATGAGTGGGGATATTCAGATGATCTCAGTGCAGGTGGCAGTAGCAGCGACATGATAGAGAAAATCGAGTATACAAATTCATATGGAGATACCCATTGAGGTGTTTATCATGGAGGAGGTATCTCTATTGTAATTACCTCCCTTGCTAAGAACATAAGGATTGTTAAAACCAAAAACATTTTTTGTGGAAAATGAGAATTGTTAAAACCTATTTGAAATTTTATTATGGTATGTGTAGTTTGATGTGATGTAATATGATTATAGTTTCATTTCACGTGTTGTAATATTATAAATATAAAAGAACTATGAATTATTGCATTAAATAAATAATAACTTTTCATTTTGAATGTTTTTTTGCAAAACACGGGTCTTCTAGAAGATCTAGTTGATCCTAAAATTGATCCATATTATATTGAGTCTAGTTCAAACATTGAAGATGATGATGATGGAGAGGACACTGAGGCGAACGATGAAGATGATGATGTCATTGACGATGATCATGATCATGATATTGATGACGATGGTAAGACAGTTCTTGGTAGATGTAGGCAGTGACATTGATATATAGACTCCATCATATATCATTGTTGATATATCATTATGATGCCTCTTCACATGTTGATTATCATATGTATCATTTTCACTTGCAATACCATATTGTGTTGTATCATTTTGACTTATATATTTTGGACATGTATCATTTTCACATGTTATTGATGTACTAACATATTTGAGTTTCACTTGTTTTAGTTATATATGATGTTGATCTTATCAGTATTGACTTTCCAATATATATATATTGGAAGTGATTGATGATTTTTGGATGGATATTTATTACGTATGATGAATTTATTACTTAGGATGGATGTTGTCAAATTGATTTAAATTTCGTCATGAATGGTATGAAATAAATTTGAAATGCGATATTTGTTTCTATTATAGATCTCCAAAAATGTTATGGTATACATTTAAAATCAGATGTATGTTTTGTTTAAAGATATAATTTCTTTGACATGATTTTTTATCTAAAATTGGTATATTTGACTAACTAATTTTAATTATAGATGATTATGATGTTATAATATTTATCTTGTTAATTTATATATACTGAATGTTGTAGATTTTATTTTGATGGATATTTAATGGATGTCCATTTCCCTAAAAATTCCTTATAAATGTTATGCTATAAAATATTTGAAATGCAATATGATTTACTCTATCATAATATAAGTTATTTAAGAGCCATGATATATTTAACTAATTGAACATAAATTTAATATATTATATTCATAAATGGAAGCTATAAACAAAAAAACATGAGTTGTTAAAATGTAAGCAAAATGTGTCTCTAAAATGGGATTAAAACTCGACATTAAATTGGAAGCCATACTTAAAACTATTTTCTAGATCTAAATAGGAAGCTAAATTTCTTACTTAATAGGAAGAAAAACTAGACACTAATTAAGAAGCAAATCCCAACACCAAAAGGAAGCAACCTCTGGAGTTAAAAAAGAAGCAAAACTAGGCGCTTAAAAGGAAGCAAACCATGGAGATAAAAAGGAAGCAATTTTGGAAGAAAAATTCAGTGCCAATTAAGGAGCCAAGCCTAGCAGTACTTAGGAATAAAAATAAGAAGCAATTCAGGAAGCAAACAAAGAAGTAATAATGGAAGCAATATTTGAAGCAAGAAAAGAAGCAACTTTGGAATCCATACCAAAAGAGGCAACATAGGAAGTAAGATTGGAAGCAAAACTAGAACCACAAAAGCAAGCAATAAGGGAAGCAACACTCGGCATTAAATGAGAAACAACACCTTACACTAATCGCCAAGTTAAAATCAAAGCCAAAATGGAAGCTTAAGTGGAAGCCCAATACAAAGCAATACTAGAAGGAAAAGAGGAATCTAAAACCAAAGTTAATCTAAGCTATACAAATGGAGCAATTTATTTAGTCGGAGCAAGTCAAGTTGCTTTTATAGGCGCTAAAAATGATGTTAAACAAAAATAAAATGTTGAGGCTAGCTATGGCATAAATTTCGGAGCCCAATGAACAAGCATCATCACGTAGACTTTGGCACCAATACTTTGTCCCAATTTGATAAATAAACCAAGTACACTAAAATCCGACATTGTTTCCATTGTTATTGAGTTGTTTTGTTGTAGTGATGTAATTAACCTATGATATTTTCAAGAAAATTTGTGCTTTATTATTATGAGGTTTATTCATGACCATTTGAATTCACATTGACAATTTCAATTGATTGGAGAAACATGACCCTTTTATATACACAAGCAATATGTGGAAAAAATAATTGTTATCTAACTCTAGGAGAGAGTTTTACAAGGGAGTGTGTCCCTATTTCCTTGTAACCCTTTATTCATATCCTCATTGAATTTGAAAGGAAGCAACAAATGGATGTAGCATTTAAAGTTAGCGATAAAGGGATGTAAGTTCTAAATTTTTCATCCCGATAGTGCTCTATTTCCCTACACCCCTAGGTCCAACGTCACATGATAAGTTCATTTTTTTTATGGCCCTAGTTAATCCACCATTTCCATCTTACATGGCCTTCTTTGTAACCACGTATATCAGTAGGAATTACTTCCTAAATAGAGATGTTTATTTCACTAAACTCACCATAAAACATGAGAAGAGTTTATTTGTAATGTTTTGTAAATTAAAGCTTTATATACCTAAATATATTTGAGCTTATACTCCTTACTTAAAGGAGATAAATAAAAATGACACCTACCATTCCTTAGATATGTTGAAATTCAAAACTACCAAAGCCATAGGTGCCAAAGATATCAAAGAATTTGGCCATAGTATATACTATTTGATTAAGTATTGCACTACTTTTATATAAATTGAATTCATACTCAAAATTCCTTGGGATAAAAAAAACTCACAAAAATCAACCCAAAATTATGAATGGAGAGATGTCATAGTGTAGTTTTAGAGGAAATTGAGGTTCAATATTGAATAATTTTCATGATATAACACAAGTTAGGAATCCATGCATAACAAAACACCTATTGTACAACAAAAAAATTACTAGCTTCCATACTTGAATACCAACTCTTTTCCTTGGTGGGCTTGTATAAATTTGAAACTATCACTGTAGCATGTTCATTCAATAGGAAGTTAAGCTAGGTCATTTGATCAAGTGATGCTAACTGTAACGCTAGCCTGTGTTTATCACTAACTACTTGATGAACTAGCCATGCTAAAGGGTTAGTAACTATCTCTCACATGTCAATATTTAATGTTCATGTCAAATTATGCATATATATTAATCCATGGATTTTATGTACTTAACTTAGTATTGTTTCATTGTAATAGATCTACAAATCATATGGTTTTGGGTGTAATTCATTAGATGATGATGTTATATGTAAGGAAATAGAGGGAATATGATAGAAGAAAAGGTTTTAAAAAATGTAATTGATGTAGGCAAAAGTAGAAAAAATACCTTAGCGAGTTATAGTAAAATACATTATGATTTTTATATAATATTAAAACAATGTATTTATTTTATGAAAAGTTGCATTTATCATTCAAATCATTACTTATTGTAATCTATTTTACATTAAAGAGAAGCTTGATTAAAATAACAAACATAATTTATAAAAACTATAACAAAAAGGAGAGACAACACCTAAATAGAGATTACTTGTATTTGATGCAAGGAGGAGAAATCTTCAAAGGTACTAGTATCATGGGATATAAGTATGGTACAATGTATCCTACATATGTCAAAGAAATTTAGAATGTAATTAAATCCAAATGCTACATTTTTCACAACACTTATTCATTCTATGATGTGTATATTGATGTTTTAACATAGAGCACAAACATAGGCATGACAAAGACAAAAATCCATCTCATCAACATAAGATAGAGAAAATACATTCAGTGATGGAAATTTATAAGTTACTAATGCAGGAAGGATTTTAAAATTTGGTAGTGGTACAATTGTTCATAATGAAATTCTTGACAGTCTTGAGAGCACGGTTGAAAGAATACCACAAAAAGTCAGCATAAATAATTATTAATAATAATAGGAAAAAATAATTACAACATCTATATACAAAGTTCCCAAATTTACAATTTAATTATAAATGTACCTTTTATAGATTATAAAAAACTTTTAAAAAGAAAAACCATATAAGATGAAATGTGTTCAAATTAGTCTTCAATGTAATTTTCACTCATGTCTCTAGTCCTTCACTTTTTATTTTTTTAACAGAAACAAGTAATTTGTATTAGACTATAAAAAGGGAATATACATAGCTGAGAGAAGTGCCAAAAAAAAAGGCCAACTTCAAATCCCTATTTGAAAGGTCATCGGGTGATAATGCTTGAAAGGTCATCGGGTGATAATGCCTTATGAGTATCTAACAAAATTTTGTAGCCTAACTTCTGGGCAAAATTTATGCCTTTAACTGAGTAAATATTTACATATTGAGAGTAGAATTTTCCCCTTCCTCCATTATTGCGTTGATGTGAATATTGTGTTGAATGATCATATTTCCTTCAAATTCTTCAACAACTTCGTGAACTGCTATGAGTTCCTCCTGAATTTGGATAAACCTGTCCTCCTTCGTTCGGCTGGAACTTCGTGAACTGCTATGAGTTCCTCCTGAATTTGGATAAACCTGTCCTCCTTCGTTCGGCTCATTTCCAGCCGAAATAGCTTCCATGATCAGGCTCTTCATTTCCACCATGAAATAACTCATACCTTCAAAATTGGTTATTTGGTTGTCTTTCATATGCTCAATCTCTTTCCGGATTTCTTCAATGTCTCCCTCCTAAACCCAAGATTTTATTTCAACATCCTCCATTCTCATGTCCAGTCTGGAAATGTCCGTCCCATTTTTTCGATTTTTCTCAAGTGTTTCCTTGGTTAGCTTAAATGTGTTGGGCATACCTTTCATTCATATTTGGATTCCCTAATTTCATTCCTAATCTCCTCCATTCTGTCGTTCTGATAAGAAAATATAAGAGATGTGAAGCCAACGAGGAGACGTCCACTAAGAATTCCATAGTCATAGATTTGTTGTGCCCTTCTAGGCGGGTTATAACCCGAACTTTCCATTTCCATCAACCTTCCCATCGACGCGTGCAAGAGAGTCCCGAGAACTGCAGATCCTTGGTAGCAGGGATGGAATTTGACGGTATTTCCATTTCCATCAACCTTCCCATCTACACGTGCAAGAGAGTCTCGAGAACGGCTAAAAATATTTTACATGCAGCAGAGTAATAAATGCTCTGGCTGCAGCACTGTGGACGGTTGAATCTCAATTTGTTTAAGATTCAATGGCCTATAATGCTATAGCCAGAGCATTTATTACTTTACCAGAGCATTTATTACTTTGCTGCAAGATGAATATTGTTCTCCCCCGAGAACTGCAGATCCTTCTGTAGTTCTCGGGACTCTCTTGCATGGGTCGATGGGAAGGTTGATGGAAATGGAAATACCGTCAAATTCCATCCCTGCTACCTAGAATCTGCAGTTCTCGGGACTCTCTTGCACGCGTCGAAGGTGAGGTTGATGGAAATGGAAATACCGTCAAATTCCATCCCTGCTCCCAAGGATCTGCAGTTCTCGGGACTCTCTTGCACGCGTCGATGGGGAGGTTGATGGAAATGGAAATACCGTCAAATTTCATCACTGCTCACTGCTCCCAAGGATCTGCAGTTCTCGGGACTCTCTTGCACTCGTCGATGGGAGGTTGATGGAAATGAAAATACCGTCAAATTCCATCCCTGCTCCGAAGGATCTGCAGTTCTCGGGACTCTCTTGCACGCGTCGATGGGAGGTTGATGGAAATGAAAATACCGTCAAATTCCATCCCTGCTCCGAAGGATCTGCAGTTCTCGGGACTCTCTTGCACGCGTCGATGGGAAGGTTGATGGAAATGGAAGTTGGGTGGTCATAATGGCTCGACGATTTCCCCACCCCCCATTTTCTTTGGCAGGTGAAGACGTCGCAATGACAAAAATTCCGGTGGGCAAGTGGCTGGTCTTTTAAATGCACAAAGGGATAGATTTTAATGTGAAGTGCTTGAAATGACATTCTTAGAAGGCGGATTCAATCCTCCCAAGCAGGGTAGGAATTTCAAATATCCCTGCTCCCAAGGATCTGCAGTTCTCGGGACTCTCTTGCACACGTCGAGGGGAGGTTGATGGAAATGGAAATACCGTCAAATTCCATCCCTGCTCCAAGGATCTGCAGTTCTCGGGACTCTCTTGCACGCGTCGATGGGAAGGTTGATGGAAATTCCATGCAGCTACCTGCTTCTGCTTCTGCTTCTTCAAGTAATTCACATGCTGCAGCAGGGGTTTCCACCTGGGAGTGACTCTCTGTCAATTGTGCATGCAACATGCCC
>LPNX010726226.1:15647-61841 GCA_001517045.1 Pseudotsuga menziesii
CCCTGCAGTTCTCTACAGTGAGTGGTGGTAGAGAATCTAAAGGGAAGTATTGCAGGATGACGGAGCGCACATTATAAACATTGGCGATGTACTCCACGAATTGTCTCATCGAACTGATGGGCGACTCTTTTGACAGCATCACGACGGAGCAGTCAGATAGATCCTCAAACTCAGACGTGGTGAGTCCAAAACCATCCGTGTCCTCCAACCCGACTATGTTCTTCAATTTGGGAGCTGTAAGGATGGCGAGTAGATCTTTGGCACCGATCTCCCAATAAAGTCTGCCTCTTAAAAAACTTGAAAAAAAAAACGGCTAAATTTCCGAAACAAGTGAGACCTAAATCAGGAAAACTAACCGAACTTGACACGGTATCACTTACATCAAATTGTCCCAAAACAATACCAGAAAACCATCCCAACCAACAAAGGAATGTGATAACGAACATTCCCCACCAATCCTGAAATAAAGGCATTTCAATAAAATGTAAGAGACAAATAGTTATTCAAACAAAATAAACTGCGATTAGAGTGTTATCACTTCGCTCTAAGTGATAATATGGTATTGTGTATCCAAATTTATAATGACGTGTGTGCTTAGCCTCTCATTCAAGAAAGTGGCTAATCTTTGGCATGCATTCCTTCTGCTCCAAGGACCGAGAAAGAAGAGAGAATCGAGAACTCCTCCTTTTACTTTTGTTTTAATTATTCCATAGATTTTGCGATTAAGATGCCACTTCATGTGCTATGCTGACCGGCGACTACTTGTGCACTGGGACAATCAGACTTAAGGAGGTGATCTCAAAAGTTGTGGGTCATATATGGGCTCACTTGCAAATTCTCTCGACCTTCCCTGGTTAGAATGTCTAAATTATTTCATACATCAAGGTTATCTTTAAGGGTGTCATCAAGTTAGGTTACAAAGATCAAAGATAATAATTTATTTGTTTTTTATTTTATAAATTTAATTTAACTACGGTTATAGAACAATTTATATATATAATATTAAGATTAATATGTTTGAAATAAGTTTAGAAGTATCTTTGACATATTAATCATGTATAGTTGTATGGTTAATGTATTTAAGCTAATAATTAAATAGTTGTATCTAATAATCTAATAATTGAAGCTAAACCATTTCCATCAACCTTCCCATCGACGCGTGCAAGAGAGTCCCGCGAACTGCAGATCCTTGGGAGCAGGGATGGAATTTGGCGGTATTTCCATTTCCATCAACCTCCCCATCGACGCGTGCAAGAGAGTCCCGAGAACTGCAGATCCTTGGGAGCAAGGATATTTGAAATTCCTACCCTGCTTGGGAGGATTGAATCCGCCTTCTAAGAATGTCATTTCAAGCACTTCGCATTAAAATCTATCCCTTTGTGCATTTAAAAGACCAGCCACTTGCCCACCGGAATTGTCACCATTGCGACGTCTTCACCTGCCAAAGAAAATGGGGGGAGGGGGTGGGGAAATCGTCGAGCCATTATGACCACCCTTTCCCATGTTTTTCAAAAACCTTAGTTAAAGGAGGGAGGAGAGTGATAGACCATTGTGATCCTTACGTAAAATTCCATTCACTGACATGGAGAGCATTTTAAATGAGGGGAAGATCATCTATAGTGATAAAACCTGCTTTAACTTGGAGCTTTTGTTAGCCATTGCATCAGCTTCCTTGTTATTATGCCTCAGAATATGGAAGAATTGTATTTTAGATAAGTCTTGAATGTTGGTCAGATCTCGTTTTTGCACCTTATTTGCTTCAACACCCAGTTTAGCTTGAAATTTCTTTATTTTTTCTATCACTATTTTTTAATCTTCAAACACAAGATAGGATTCATAGTTGAGGGAGGATATTATTTCCACTCCTTGCATCAAAGGAAACCCACTCTGCTTTATTATTTATTATTTTCCCTAACCCCCAAGCAAACTGAGAGATATTGTTTCCTCTGGGGTCAAAAATGACCCCTCCTACACCTTCCTCCCTTAGAGCCCTTCACCTTTTATATTCATTATGTATCATAATTCAATTATATAGGGGCTTCATTTCTATGGCTTTGAACAATTTAGTAGGAACATTTTAATGTTCATTGAGCAAATCAAAGAATATAAAAAAGGCAATCTAATGTTGGAAAAAAACAAAAAATTAAAATCTTGAAGGATTTCAAAGATGCAAAAATAATTAGAGAAGTGGAGAAAGTACAAGGAGTGGTCCCTAAGACACCACAACAAAATTCCACGAAAGTTATAAATAATGTATGTTTGAATTTATTGATTTGTATATGCTTGTAATTATTTATTTTGATATTTTTTTTACTGGTTATCTCTATAAAGTTATAAATAATGTATGTTTGAATTTATTGATTTGTATATGCTTGTAATTATTTATTTTGATATTTTTTTTACTTGTTATCTCTATATGATGTAATTGTGTGGTACGATTGACCTACTTTTGTGGTCATAAACAAGTAACTAATCTTATATTTTCTTATGTGTAGACACAAATGTATACAAAGAAATTAATTGTTACAATTCTTTGACCTAAGCTAGGAAGTTTGTGATTAGAGAGTGATTTGTAAGTTTATTAATATAATCTTATTTACTTTGTCAATATACTAGCTTCATATATATGGTTATTAAATATGGTTTTATCTTATTACATACAATTAAACAATTATACTTATGAACCCATTATGGAAGAACTAAAGACTATCCTCTATGTACTGTGTTTACATGATTTTTATTCTCAATCCATTAAGTGTTAGTGGTTAGTGTATTTATGTATACATGGTTTTTTCTCTCAAGATAATTACACTGTGAAATGGATTTATATGGTCATTGATTTTATCAATATTTAAATATTGTAAAAGTACTAACCAATAAATTATTATAATAATTAAATCAATACAATAATTAAATGAACAATAATAACCAATTTAATAAAATTAATCAAATAATTATAATAGGATACAACCATATCTGGTTGGAGAAACTAAGAAGCGAGTTTGTATTCCATCATTGATAATAAAATAATAATATATTGATAGATGATAATAAAATATTACAATGAGGCTCACCTTTATAAGGCTTGAGCATGCATAGTGAAGGGTTACCCCCTTTCACCTTTAATAAATAATAATTTATTATTTATAATTAATATATCATTTAAATATTCATAACAGTGCCTTCCCCTTGGGAAATCTTTGTCCTCAAAACTTGATTTTTCTAATGTCGTCCTTCATTTTAATTCTGTGTCAGTATTAGAGTCAAACAAGACTTCTTTTGGAGACACTTACACTTCCTTTCCATTGATGGTTTTGCATTGATTGTCTGATTGTTCCTACATTTATGGCCTAGGGTCTAGTGGTCACCACATCGACGACATGTGTTTTTCTTCATTTTCTATTATCGGAGTAACTGTTAGATGTTTTCAACATATTTTCAATTTCATAGGCATATGATTGAGGTTTGTGGCATTGATGACCGGGTGACCAATTATTTTCACAATTTCTACATTGTGTCTCTTTTACTTGCCAATAATTGTTATTGCATCTTGTTTTTATTCCTTTCAATTTGTGTTATGTTGTTTTTGCTTTATGTCTTTCCACTTCTCTGTTAGGTATGCCATGCATCTTTAATTATTTTTAGAGGTATGGTTTAAGACCTCATACATAGGTTTCAATTCTTTGTTTATTAGATAACCCAAATACTCGTGACGATAGGGATTCCCACTGATGTGTGAATTCCTCAATGCTTCTCACTTGTTGTAATATGGTAAGCTTACTGAAAAAATCATCTTCGGCGATTCCTTGAAACCTATTAAAAAAATCATTTTTGAACAAGCTCCAGGTGTAGGAAAAATTATCTCTTTTCCACCACAAGTACCAATTATATGCATACACTTCCAAATGCATTGACGCATATTTCACCTTCTCCTCGTTAGATTGAATATTATAGATGCCGAAGTACTCTTCCGCTTTGTTTAACCAGGAAACTCACTGGTCCACACTTCCATTGTATTTCGACAACTCTATTTTTTCCTTAGGTGGGTACACTATGTAAGGATGATATTGGTTGCCTTTTTCTTTACGGTTTGATGGTGGCTCAGAGCTATTGGATGATGCAACCGACATATTTGAACTGCTTCGTTATTGGCGGTGATTTTTATCCTTTTCCTTCTCTACTATCTGAATGATAGCGTCTATTTTGTTGTTTAATCGTGCCTCCATTAACTAGCAGTGATTTTGATTCTATCTCTTGTTTAAGCGTCGCATTGATAATCTTCATTTATTTTTGCAATTCTTCTTGATTCTTAGCAAGTGTTTCCTGTGTGGAAACGTGAAATGAGGCATCTAACATGTCTGGGCTACTGACATGGTATGCACTAGGAATTCGTTTTTGTAACACCTCCATTAATGTATTATGGTTTTGCATCATGGTGCTCAAGTTATGTGTTATGGTGTTTATGTCTTGAGTCATGATACTCATTTTTTCATCCAAGTCTTTTTGTTTCTCGTTCATGATGTCAATTTTTTCATCTAGCCTTCTTTCTAGTACCATAACAACTTTGTCTTTAATTTATTTCTTAAGCACTATATTCTTATTTTTTATTTCTTCCTTCAAGATTTTTTGGTTAGCGACGAGGGCCTTGATGTCCTGCTCCAATTTCTCGATTTGGTCTTTTTGTTCTACCATGGTTTTGGTCCATGTATGTGGAAGTGTGCATTTGGACGCTATTTTGGCTTATGGAGTGAAATGAAAAGACAATTTATTATATTTAATGATTAAAAATAAAAATCTATAATTATGATAATTATTCAAAATAGTATTATTATATTATGAATTTTTATTTTTATTATAGGTTTTTTTATGGAATAAAATAGATAACTATTATTTTTATTATTTTTATTAAGAATAATAATATTTATTATTATATTACAATTATTTGTTTTGATGTAAATTAGGTTTTACATTGATGCAGGCTGGCGAGAATGGAAGCACAGAGGGGAGGAGGCTGGGAGGTGGAGCAGCAATAGTAGTAGAGAGTGGGGTTGAGGGGGCCGCATGTGGTGGAAAAAGGGTGGAGCGTAGGAGATGGTTTGGTAGTAGAGCGCAGGAAGGAGGAAGGAGCGCTGAAGGAGGTAGCGCAAGCGGAGGGAACGTGAAGGAGGAAGTGCATGCAAGGGAGTGTGAAGGAGGCAGCACGGGAGGAGAGGATGGGCGCGGGTATGAGGGCAGGCGACGCTAAGTAGCTAGTGGGGGTGGAGAGGAGGGCGACCAATTAGGAGTGTGTGTGATGGGGTGGCACCCACATGGTTGGCGAACTGGTGCAGGGAGATGGGGGAGCATGGACGGAAGGCATAGGAGGTGGGGTCGCGGAGGTGGACAGCAGTGGGAGCAAGTGCACAGGGATGAAAGGTGGACGATAAGGGGCGGAAGTGATGAGATGAATTCAGATATTAATGGTAGTGGGGGATGAATGTGGGGATGAAAAATATCAGTGATGAATCAAAAGTGAATGGAGGGAAGAAAGGAGAGACAAAAACAGGAGCCGAATCCGAGCTCTAGTGAGTGTGCAGGGTTGAGGAGTCGATTCGGTTCTGATACCAAATGCTACAACCTTATCCGGGTGGAGAAACTAAGAGGCGATTCCGTCTTCCATAATTGATAATAAAATAATAATATATTGATAGATGATGATAAAATATTACAATGAGGCTGGCCTTCATAAGGTTTGAGCATGCATAGTGAAAAGTTACACCCTTTCACCTTTAGTAAATAATAATTTATTATTTATAATTAATATATCATTTAAATATTCATAACATAATATTAAAATTAATTAAATAATTAATAACAATTAAATTAATATAGTGCATGGGGGTTTGAGCAATTGGTAAAGAGTAATTGAGATGAGAAGTTGTAAATGTAATATATATATATATATATATATATATATACAATTTTCATAAACAATATAATTGTGATGCTAAAACATCAACATCATGTTAATATGATGAAAAACATTTAATATGTCACAAAATGACACTAAACAATGCATGAATAAAGTAGTATGACACTTATAAAATGCAGACTCGATGCAAAAGATTTGTATTTTGACATTAATATGATGATAATAATCTAAACTATATCACTTGAACAAAGTCTCTTTTATATATTATTTTTGACACAAACTCAATGTGTAAATGAAGTGTGCATAAAAAATATCAACTCAAAAATGACACTTCAAAAAACATGTGTCAATGACAATAACACAAATTTCCCACACCTTATTACATTAAGTTTTGTGTCATGTAAGCTTCATATTTATTTATTTATTTATTTTTTCCCCCTGAAAAATTACACTACAAAGCGATGCAAAGTGCGATGCTACTATCACATATTATAATAATGAGATAAACATGTCTTTTAATTTAATCATATAAATACTTAATGTCTTAAATAATTTTTTGATAGTTTTCCTACTACTTTGAAAGTACAGAAAAACAACCCTTACATGTACTTTAAAAAAAAATCAATCAATTTTTTTTTCAAATGAAAATAAGATAACCTACCAACATAAAGAGAATTTAAACACTAAGATAATCATTGATCCCTTGGAATAAAATATAAACTCTAACCTGAAATTGCTCATGATTAAAGCATGTAATATATATATATATGCTTCAATCTCTCTCTTATATATATATCTAGGAAAATAGATTAAAGCATTATTTTTAGATATATATATATGCTTCAATCTCTCTCTTGTATATTAAAGCATTATATATATATATATATATATATATATATATAATGTTTTAATCATTAGCAATTATATATCTCACATGTTTCAATTCTCATCAGTTATATTATATCACATGCTTCAATTATTAGCAAATATATAAATGCTAATCATTGGAGCATGTGATATATATGTAAAAATAGATTTAAAGATGTGATGTGATGTGAAGTCATATATATATGATGGAAATTGAAATTAAGATAAAACAAGATTATTCGAAGTAGAAATAAAAAGATGGTTAATGGTGGTGAGGATCCTTGCTGTGAAAAATGGGAGCAGTATAGCCGACGACCAAAACGCTTTCGATTTGTCGGAATTCGACAACACAATAATGGCTGAAAATGCATTTTTGGTTGCTCAAGTCATGATTTTGATGATTTAGGTTGTTTTAAAATCGTCCATTTAATCTAATAAACGCTGAAATTACAAAAAATACATAAACTGCAATTTCCAAACACAAAATTGATCATAATAATGAGCCAAAACACCGAAATAACAGGATATTTTGGTTGTTGTTTATCCTACGCATTAAAAATGTATGATAAGTAGATAATGATAATGAAGATGAAGCTTTCATTCCGTTGCATGACGTGGGTAGAGGACAAAGTCAAGGTTGAGTGCGAAGCACTCCATTGAAAGCGTGTGAAGGAGGGTCGACTTTCCAATAGACTTGTTTGCTCAACTATCCACCTAATCCATATAACATTAAAGGCTTGAATTTGTTGTCAAGTAAACGGAGGAAGCCTAATTAAGGCAAAAAAAACACAAGTTGATGTTGAAAATGACGTTGAGGTCGAAACCATCCAACAAGATGCGTGGGAATTACAAAACTATATAAATAGCATGGACCCTACTAACTATATAAATAACATTGACCCTACTAAGCGGGTAACATGGGCTTCCAAGGCTATAATGGAGTCATGAGTAATAGATTCATGAAAAGGCAGAAAAGAACTCTGAATGAGCCTGGTTCACTATTGAGAATTCAAAATTTGAGAATCACATATAATAAGTGGGTGCGTAATAAGTGGTTGCGTGACATGTGCATAAAGAATCAACTCAATTGTGAGAGTGACAACTCCAAGGGACAAGGACATTTAGTGTAACTGCTATCACTAAAAGGTATCATAAAAATATCATGGTGAAGCAAAAATATAATTTAGTCAACAAAATTCTTGTGAGTGGACATTTTTTTGAGTGAATGGTATTTTTTTTCTATAATATTAAATCAACAAAATTATTGTAATATTAAATTAACAAAATTATTGTGAGTGAACATTTTTTTTGAGTGAATGCTATTTTTTTTGGTTTAGTATTAAATTATTGTAAAGAAACATTTTTTATAAACACTGTCAAGATTATATTTCAATTTTCCATCGATTAGAATTTAAATTTTCAATATTTCAACTTTCTACTTATTGGAATTTATTTCAATATTTATAATGTATGAGTAACATAGAAGTGAATCATTTTAGAGACAGAGTGTAAAATATCATGTTGAAGTATATATACAAATTAGTCAACAAAATTCTTGTGAGTGAACATTTTTTTTGAGTGAATGGTATTTTTTTTTCTATAATTTAATATTATAGTAAAGAAATATTTTTCATCAACGTTGTCAAGATTTTATTTCAATTTTTCGTTGATTGGAATTTAAATTTTCAATATTTCAACGAATTTATTTCAATATTTATAATGTATGAGTAACATCGAAGTGAAACATTTTTTAAACCGAATGTAAAATACCATGTTGAAGCAAATATACAATTTAGTCAACAAAATTCTTGTTAGTGAACTTTTTTTTGAGTGAATGGTATTTTTGGTATTGTTTTCCAATAATATCAAATTATAGTAAAGAAACATTTGTCATCAAGTTGTCAAGATTGGAATTTAAATTTTCAATATTTCAACTTTCCACTTATTGGAATTTATTTCAATATTTATAATGTATGAGTAACATGGAAGTGAATCATTTTAGAGATAGAGTGTTTTTATAATTATATCAAAGTTTTGATTTTATGTTTGTTTATTTTAAAATTTCATTAAATATAATAATAACAATTGAATTTTATTTTTGGAATTTTGTTTTAGAATATTAAAGTGATAGATTATTTATCTAGAACTTTGCACATTTGTAAAGTTCAGAAATAAAAAAAAAATCCAACACTTCAAGGTTTAGAGTAACATTGATGTCTTCTTAAAGGCACTTCTTAAGGATATATAAGGCTCATCATCATATGTTGCATATTTTTTTCAATCGTACATTTTTTTTGGCAAATGTTATGCACCCAACAATATAACACTTAATGTTGTATAGTCTATGATATATATCTTCTTATATGAAGTAATTAATTGTTTTGTAGCAAGGTGCAGATTGATAGCTTAGTTTTTTCATGCATAGAACTTTGTCTTCTAAATAGTAAAATTGGATCCAAAGTAGGAAGGGATCCACAACATTTATTTGCCAACCAAAAGTTTACATGAGTCCAAGCCCTTCATTCATAATTTTTTCAAATTTAAATAATGTTTTGTTTCCAATTTGTTTGAAAATTGAATGGGAAAAGAAAGGGTACAATTTGGAAAAGTGGGTTGTTCAAACATAGCCAAAAATAATTCCATAGCAATAAATATGGCCCCCATTTCATTCATTTATGCAATTGATGATATATCTCTTGAGAAGGCCACAACCTTTGCTTTGTTTAACAATTTATTTCCACATGTGGTGTTACCATAAAAATGGGGTATTTTACCTTTTATGTTTCTTTTTTCTTGGGGGGGCGGGGGGGGGGGGGGGATTATAAAAACCCTTCAAGGTATTGCATGGTAGGGAATCTGTCTAAATTTCAAGGACTCTAGCCAAGAGATAGGATTAATTAATCCTCCTTTATCCAACATAGTCTATTTCAGCATTTTTCCTAACTTACGAGGTTATTATAATTGTACTAGAGTATGAGGGACACACCTAGAAGTTATCTGCCACTTACTGCATATGCATGCATGGGTTTATGCACCCCATGGACCAATCCCTACATTTTAGGAGCCCACTATTAGTGCCACAAATAGTCTCCTTTAGTAGACCTTGGTAGGTAAGTAATTATGTTGAGTTATGTTCCAGTTACTATCAATTAGATAACAATCAGTTGGCCTGGCACCAGTTTTGCATGCGTGTGGGGAATATGGAAGCTTTTGTCCACCTACCTCATCAATTAACTGATTGTAGATTGATTTAGTCATCCAGAGTTAGACTAGTGAGCTCCAACTGCTATTTTTCCACACTGAGATAGCCAACCAGTCAGTTGGAGTTGGTAGATTTGAATTCTATACACAATATTTGAATTCTATTTATTATACTACCATTGTATTACTGATTAATTAATGAATATTAATGTTATGATAATATTAGCAATACTTGTCCGATATGTGTGAAATTCCTATCATGAACTTGTTGTTTACTTTACGTTGATTTGATAATTCTACTGCATACTTCTTTTCAGATAGATCTCATTTTGTCTTGTACATCTATGGTTTATGAAATTTAACATGGTATGAGAGCCTATGTTCAGGCCAACAACAAACATCTGAGACCTCCATGCTTGCACCAGAAGCAGATGAGTTTCCACATAATTCATGGAATCATAGCATTTCTCCCTCTGGAATCTGTCCAGAGAAGTCTATCCAAGTGTGAAAGACTCTGAAAAAGTTCACATGTCGAGGTGGAAGGGCTTGAAGTGACAAATGTTTGCGAAATGAATTTCCTTTTGCAGTGATTTTATAGGTACCTATGTATCTCTTGAATAATTTTTTTATAAACATACAATGAAATGGAGAATTCATCTCCTCTTTCACCGATAATCCTTGCACCCTTCAACTACATTGATTAGAGGGAAGATATGCAGATAGCCTTGCACAACAAAGTCTAGTTTAGGATGACAATGGGAAGAGAATTTGAGCCCCGAAAATATGTTGAGAAATCCATGTTTTAGAATAGGCTAGATGAAGCCTTCGGCTTCATGTGCATCCACATCTCTAGGGATCTATTGTCCCACATTTAGTGACTCAGAACTCCAAAGGAAGTATGGGACAAGATTCAATCTTTGTTTGGAAAACAAGATGATCTTAGAGGCCATATTATAGAGAATGAAATAATTGCACTCCATCCCAGTAACTTTGAGACATTTCAGCAATTCTTCTTGAAATACAAATCCCTAGTCTTAAAATGCAAGCAATGTGGAGCTAAACAAATTGATTCAGATGGGAGTGCTCAATGCCTCCAAGAATCAATCCCTCTTTGTTGGATACACTGGGAAAGCACAAGCTAAAGGGAAGCATAAAAGGAAGGAGAATAAAAATGTTGATTCAAACTCAAAGGAGAAGCATAACTCTTTCGATGGAACCTCGGGTTCCAAAAACAATAAGAACAAGAAATTTGAAAAAGCTAAGTGTTCCTATTGTATGGGAGACTTTCATCCAGAGATCCAGTGTATGAAGAAAACCATTGATCAGGTGTCAAATCTCCTCGAATAGAAAAATATTGCACTTCCACAAAGTGAAAATAAGTATGAAGTTGGACAACAGACAGAAGAACATGAGAGTTTCCATGCCTTGAATGAAATCGTCTCTCAGTCAAAGGCGTATCTAATTGATTCAAGAGCATCCAACCACATGGTTTCTTCCAAAGAATCCTTCACCTCTCTGGATCTCTCAGTAGGACCTAGCATTCATATGGCGGATGACTCACAAATCCTAGTTGTAGGGAGAGGTTCTATTAAAATCCAACATGGAGAGTTCAAAAATGTACTCTATGTTCCCTCTCTCGCAACAAATTTGTTATATGTATTTCAGATGATACTTATTGTCTCACCAAAGTGTCTGGTATTTGATCTTGACTCAGTAGAGATCTCAGATATCTCAAATCGAAATATTATATCTAAATTTGTTGCAATCCATGCCTCCAAAGCATACACATTCTCACACTTCATGCCATACTCATATCCAATACAATTTCATCCATCATTCAAAGAAGATGTTGGGCCTAGGGAAAGGAAGGTAGAATTCACTTAGAATTCTTCCTAAGTAGGGAGAAGAGATAAAAAAGAAGAAAAAGGAGTTTCGACAGAAGTAGTGAAAGGAAGGGACAAGGAGGAGGAAGCTGAGATAGAGGAGGAAGCTGAGATAGAAGAGGAATATGCGATAGAAGAGGAAGTGACGACAAAAGGAAGGAGTGTGACAAGGGAAGATGTGATGGAATAATAATATAAGAAGGAATGCAAATCCGTTCAAGTGGCAAAATGACTGGAAAATAGTAGTAAGGCATAACAGTTAGAAAATGACAGGCCATAAATACCGTGGGTATGATTTCGGATAAATCCAATGGAAACCACATGTATGAAGGTATCTTTGTAAGTCAGGTCACTATTGCCTCCTGTTAGGTGTTACTAGAATAGGAAATACATTGTGTTGGCTAAGTATAGGAAGTTGGCTAAGAAAGCGACAGTAAAAGAGTTTCTAAAGAATCTGTAAAAGGAGAAACCCAAGTTGTATGCAGGTTAGTTTGTAGACTATTAGCTTCTCTATATTTTGTTGTCTGTTGGTGTTGTTGAGTGCCTATGAGCTGAAGAATTTGTAGATGAGTGTGAAGAAGTATAGGAGAGGTTGAGTCAATCCAAGATGTGTGCAAAGCATTAGTAAAGTTGAGTAGAGAGAGAACATAGGAGATTAGAGAGCATGAGAGGAATAAAGAGTCTATAAAAATAGGGTAGAAGCACTACAAAATTTGAACCCAAAATTCGACGACATCCAATGAAAAATACTGTGTCATCGGATTTCACATTCAAATTATGTGATTTGATTAAAAAAATTAAATTGATGGAATGGCATGTCGTATTTTCAACGTCCCTCGCATATCCGACAAATATCTTTTTGTTAGATTTTTGACATCCCACACATATCTGACAAAGATAGAACCACAAGTCATATTTTCGATGTACCTCGCATAATTCGTCGGATTTCCACAATATTTTTTATAACGGTAACTAGGCTCATGTCGTTGTATATCCGAAGAATAGCTACATTTGAAAATCTATAAATTACAAAAACATTCCGACATGTTTTCTATAGAAGCGACGACTTACGGAAATTATTTTATTCCTCGACGGACGATTTGTGGAAATAGTGATGCGTGGAGCTTGATTTTTTAAGATCGATAACTTTCACTCAAGATCTTTGTGAGAAAATGTCAAATAGCAATATTCCTGATCCAGACAAACAAAATCAACAATTGCTTGCTAGATTGTGGGATGGACTGAAAAGAAAGGGTGATTGGAAATGTTATTGTCCATGTAGTCAATGCAGGGGATTTAAAAGGAGAAGAATAAATATCACAACAACTAGAAAACATTGTAGGGAACATGGACATGCTGAGGAGGGACATGAATATTGCCCATTTATAAGTTTTGCATTATATATGCTTTTATATTGATTGATTTTGTAAATGTATGTATTGTTTTAATATTTCTTATATTAACTAATATTTATTGATGGTTTCATATAATTATAAAGGAGAGACGTCCTATGGCATATCACCCAAAGGACGTGCTTTCAGAACAAGTACTGGAGGAACATGGAGCTATGAATAATGGAGAACAAGTTAATGATCATATTGAAGAAGATGATCATACTGATAACATAGTTGAAGATGATGGTACAAATACATTGATTCATAATTGATTTAATATTAAAATGGATGATGATCATGAAAATATTGATGAATTTGATGATGTTCATGGTTTACCTTTTCTTTAGAAGGCATACAAACCCCTTGATGAAGGCTCCAACACAAATCTTCTCTCTACTATATTGTTGATAACGAACTTGAAGGTTATGAATGGTCTTTCAAACACATCAGTCACACAGATGTTAAGGTATGCAAAATATTCCATCACATATATATTATCGTGATAAAGGTTATCTTTGTTCCTCTAATAATTTTATTGTTAATTCATAAGGCAAATCAATACAAATGAAATGTGTTTCATTAATATTATTTATATATTATATTAACTAGATTTTAATTTTAATTTGTTAACTGTAGCTTGATAGCTGAATTTTTGTTACCGCCGTCAAATATTTTACCTTGCACATATCGATATTTATCTACCATCATAAAAAAAATTGGAATGCAGTATGAAGCAATTCATGCATGCCCCAATGACCATGTTATCTATTCTAATCAACATGAATTTGCAATAGAATTTATGGACGTCATATCAGAAGATGTCAAATAGATCAAGTAACAAAAAAGGTGCCTCGCAAGGTTCTTCTTTATATTCCCATTATTCCACGTTTGCAACGATTGCTCAGGTGCAAAAACATAGCGCAATTTATGGATTACCATGCAAGGAACAAAATTCAAGATAGCATTATTCGAATTCCTGTAGATGGTTTTGCATTTAGAGATATGGAGGAAAAATGGCCTCACTTTAAAGAAGAACATCGTAATCTTTGGCTACAGATGGTGTCAATCCATTTGTAGAGATGAGATCCGTTTACATGGTGTGGCCTATTTTTGTTATCAACAATAGCATTCCTCCATGGTTGTTAATAAATAGGGAGCACATAATGTTGTCAATGATTATTCCAGGTATATTGTGTCTACAGATTTTTTTTAATGTAGTGTCATTTCATTTGTCATATTTTGTTTCCTAATGTCATATATGTATTTTTTATTTTTCTCTTGTGCATGGATTATATATTAGGTAAGTACCAAGTTAAACATATGAAAGTATATATTGAACCTCTTATTGAAGAGCTACTAAATTTACAGAATGGAATCACTATGTGTGATGTATCTAGACCAATATGACAAAGGCAATTTCAATTCCATGCAATGCTTGTATGGAAAATACATGATGCCCCAGGGTTAACCCATTTTTGTGGTTTATAATTATAAGTTCCACTTTAATTGCATTTAATTTTATGAACTAGTTAATATATTATGCATGCATGTTTTTTTAAATATTCCATTCATTTTATATATAATTATAATTGACATATATAGTCCATATCTTTATGTAGGCCTTCAGACAAAGGGAAAATTTGCATGTCTAACTTGTGGTCCTAAGATCAAATATCATCATTCAAAAAGATTAGGAAAGGAGGTGTTCGATGAGTATAGGCACTTCCTCTCTAAGAATCATAGGTATCGAACTACCCAAAAAAAATCTATTCAATCGGAAGAAAGAGACTGCATTAAAACTGTAGAGAATGACACGTCACCTGTGGAACTTGCAATATAATAGAAATCGTCAAGGTACGTATGAATCATTGTATATGAAATGTTATGTATTTTTTTTATTGTTTGTTGTTTACTGTGATTGACATTGATTTCTATAATTTCTTTATAAACTATAATTCATGATGGTCGTCGTGATCATGAAGGCATTAATGGGCTTCCACTAGGAATGAAAAGTTATCCTAAACAATTCAGTAGGTTTCCCTGCTATGAGCACCTACAATTTTCTCATATGTTTGATACAATGCATATTGGAAAGAATGTGATTGAAACATTATGGTGAATATTGGATGGAAAGAGTGAGAAAGAAAGAATTGTCAAAATTTGCAAAGACATTCAAGAAGGAAGCCTTGCAATGAAAGACGTCATTCAATTTCATAGAAACGGAGACCAAATTAATATAAACTCATTTCCATGGATGTTGATGGAGCAACAAAGTAATGTTGTAAATGAAGTCATACGAAGAAAAAAAAATTCCCACTGGATTTTGTGCGAACATGAAGAATATCATAACAAAGAAAGGTGATTTTGCGGGGGTGAAAACGCACGATTAGCATGTCTTCATTAAGGTAATTATTATGGTATCCATATAATTATTGTTTTTTTATTCTAGTGAATATTGTTGTTATTTTGTTTGTCTACTCTTTGTTTAAAAAATTAAACGATTTGTATATTGTTACAGTATGTTCTAACTCTCTCTCTCCCGGACAACTTCGACAACAATGTCAAACAAGTTATATACAATCTTGGGAAATACACAAGGTAATTAGTAGTGATTTTTTGCATGTGATTAGTGTTTGTTTAATTCATCATAAAACTTATATTTAATTTTTGCACACTAATTCATGTTATGTAATATATTTTTTTTTTGTTAAATCCTATGATTTGTGTGCGTCACTTGTAGACGCTTGTCATCTAAAGAAATACATAAAGAATATATAAAGTATTGGAGGAGAGAAATTCCTCGTCTCATGTGTGAAATGCGGAAGGATCCACCTTTCACATTTTTCAATGCACATGAACACTACTTCATACACCAAGTTGAGAAGACTGAATTGTGTGGACCTGTGAACTTGAGGTCCATGTGGATGGTTGAGAGGCACTTGAAATTTATGAAGGGTTTGGTTAGACAACAAGCACATGCTAAGAGTTCTATGATGGATGGATATATGGTATACCAAAACATGTTGTATATTAGTGAATATCTTCCTAATTTAGTGTTAAAGCTCAATGTATGTCGCATTTGTGATCTGGAACTCAATAACAATTTTGATGGGGAGTACTTGAAGGGGAAAGGTAGATTGAGGATGTTGAAAGGTAATTATTAGCTAGTGGATATTAATTAATATAATACACTTGACTTTTGATTTTTATGTATATATATCATACATATTCTATTTTTATATTCAATATATTGCATCAATTAGGAGTGTATGCTTTGTTAAGATAATATACATTTGTATTGAATTTTAATATTTATCATCATCAAGAAGTTGGTCGAGAGTGGGATGCACTTCATTTATACATCACAAACAATATTGACTAGATGAAGGTATGGATTAAACGATGTGAATAATCTGGTCATGAAATATCATGGGAAGGTGTGGATTCATTGGTTAAAGCAGCACATCGCAATGGAGATACCAATATTACATAAAGGAAAATCAATTTATCATATGGTTTAAAAGATAAACAAGAAAGCATATTAATCAACCACACTATTTCTTTTTTGGAAACATATTGATGTACATGTTGATTTTTTCCTTGTATGGAATAAACATGCACTTAATCATAAATATTGGATCATTGTGTAATCTTTTTGTGTATGGCTTGTTGTAGGTAAAACACCATAATGCTATGTGGTGCAATGGTTGTAGATATTGCATCAAAAAGTTGGATGAAATAAAGAAAACATCAGATTGTGGGATATCTGCAATATTTGAGGTGACCAATGTTTCCTCTAGAAGTGATAGACATCCATAACTCTTAGAAAATCGATACTATGGGTATCTGGAAGATATTCTTCAGTGTGACTTTAAATCCTTCAAGGTAGTTATCTTCGTTGTCAAATGGTACAGGTTACAATTGAATCAACGTGATCCCGATAAAACTATTATTGAACATGATAATGGATTTACCATTGTAAATAGAAGGTTTTTTGAGCCAGGAACATAGCCCTATGTTCTTCCAATCCAATGTGAACATGTATTTTAATATGAGTTTCCAAGTAGAGCGGATTGGTCATTTGTTGTGAGACACGATCCAAGGGGAAGGACGGTAAAGTATAATGTAGAGGAAGGTAATCATGAAGAGGGTCTCTAAGAAAAAGACAATTTTGAAGATGATCAACATGAGCTAGATGACCATGTTCCAGAAGACGATGTTAAAGAATTAGTTGAATCAGATGATGTAGCAGGAAATTTCCATGAATATGATATCAACGATGACATTATGATTGTAACTAACAATGATGACGATGATGATATGTCTAATCCTTACAATGTTGACTCTGGATCGGATGATATAGATGATGACTTCGATGAAGAATATGATGAATTCCATTGAGGTCTATCATCAATTCTATCATCATCATCATCGCCATCATCATCACCATCATCACCATCATCATCACCATCACCATCATCATCATCATCATCACCATCTTTATCATCATCGTCGTCATCGTCGTCGTTTTCATCACCATCATCATCGTCATCGTCATCATTGTCATCATCATCGTCGTCATCATTGTTGTCATCATCATCATCATCACCGTCTTCATCATCATCATCATCATCATCGTCATCATCACCATCACCATCATCATCATCGTCATTGTCGTCACCATCATCATCGTCATCGTCATCACAATCATCATCATCATATCCATCATCATCATCATCATCATCTTCATCATCATCATCTTCTTCATCGTCATCATCATCACCATCACCATCTTCGTCGTCATCATCATCATCATCGCCATAATCATCATCATCACCATCATCATCGTTGTCATCATCATCGTCATCATCATCATCATCACCATTGTCATCATCATCGTCATCATCGTCATCATCATCATATTCATCATCATCATCATCCTCGTCGTCGTCATCATCATCATCGTCATCGTCATCGTCATCACCATCACCATCATCATCATCATCATCATCATCATTGGTATCAACACCATCGTCATCGTCATCATCATCATTGTCATCGCCATCATCATCGTCATCATCGTCAACGATGACATCATCATCGTCGTCGTCTTCATCATCGTAATCATCATCATCATCATCATCATTGTCGTCATCGTCATTGTCATTGTCATCACCATCATCATCATCATTATCATCATCATCATCACCCTCTCCCTCATCAACATATTCATCATCTTCATCATCATCAGATTCATCGTCGTCATCATCACCCTCTTCCTCATCAACATCTTCATCGTCGTCATCATCATCGTCGTCATCAACATCGTCACCATCATCATCATCATCGTCATCATCATCATCACCATCATCATAAACATCTTCATCATCATCGTCATCGTCGTCGTCGTCATCATCATCATCATCATCATCATCATCATCATCATCATCGTCATCGTCATCACCATCATCATCATCACCATTATCATCATCATCATCGTCGTTGTTGTCATCATTGTCATCATCATCATCATCGTCGTTGTCATTGTCATCATCGTTGTCTCCATTGAATTCCATCGTCAAGTCCATCATCATCGTCATCGTCATCATCATCGTCGTCGTCGTCGTCGTCATCTTTGCCGCTGTCATCATCGTCATCACCACCACCACCACCACCACCATCATCATCATCACCATCATCATCATCACCCTCTTCCTCATCAACATCTTCATCATCATGGGATTCATCTTCATCATTGTCGGATTCATCATATTCATCATCGTCGGATTCCTCATCATCATCATCATCATCGTCGTCATCGTCATCATCATCATCATCATCATCATTGTCATCGTCATTGTCGTCGCCATCATCGTCATCACCATCATCATCATCATCATCGTCATCATCATCATCATCATTATCATCATCGTCGTCATCGTCATCATTACCCTCTTCCTCATCCACATCATCATCATCATCATTATCATCATCGTCGTCATCGTCATCATTGTTGTCATCACCCTCTTCCTCATCCACATCTTCATCATCATCATCTTCTTCGTCGTTGTCATCATCATCATCATCATCACCACCACCACCACCATCATCATCACCATCTTCATCATCATCATCATCATCATCATCATCATCATGTCATTGTCATCACCATCATCATCATCATCTTCTTCATCATCATCGTCGTCATCACCATCATCAGCATCATCTTCATCATCATCGTCGTCGTCGTCGTCATCGTCGTCGTCATCATCGTCATCATCATCATCGTCATCGTCGTCATCGTTGTTGTGTCCATTGAAGTCCATCGTCAAGACCATCGTCGTCATCATCATCATCGTTGTCATCATTGTCGTCATCACCCTCTTCCTCATCAACATCATCATCATCAGCATCAACATCAGCATTGTCACCATTATCATCACCCTCTTCCTCATCATCATCATCATCATGATCGTCATCACCCTATTCCGCATCCACGTCTTCATCATCATCATCATCATCATCATCATCATTATCATCATCGTCGTCGTCATCGTCGTCGTCGTCATCATCATCATCATCACCATTTTCATCATCACCATTTGCATCATCATCATCATCATCATCATCATCATCATCATCATCATCATCATCATCACCATCATCATCACTATCATTGTAATCATCATCATCATCATCATCGTCATCATCACCATCATCATCATAGTCATCATTATCGTCGTCGTCATCGTCGTCATCATCATTATCATCATCGTAATCGTCATCATCATCACCATCATCATTATCATCTTCATCATCATCATCATTATCATCATCGTCATCATAATATCATGATCATCGTCATCACCCTCTTCCTCATCATCATCATCGTCGTCGTCATCACCATCTTCATCATCGCCATCATTGTCATCATCATCGTCATCACCCTCTTACTCATCAACATATTCATCATCTTCATCATATTCATCATCATCACCATCATCATCGTCGTCGTCATCATCATCATGGTCATCACCCACTTCCTGATCAACATCGTCATCATCTTCATCTTCATCATCATCGAATCCATCATCATCTTCATCATCTGCGTCGTCATCATCCTCATCCTCATCGTCATTATCATCATCCTGATCATCATCGTCATCATTGTTATCATCATCATCATCACCATCGTCACCATCATTGTCGTTGTCATCGCCACCACCACCATCATCATGATAATCATCATCATCATCATCAAAATATATTTTGTCATCATTGTATAAGATAAGAGATCAACTCATCGTGACTGTTGGAGATAAAGTAGAAGATGATGATCTTGTGCACATACAACTTGATTTAGGTACGTTGATTAATGTTGAGGAAATTTTATATGTTCATGGTCTAAAGAAGAATGTTATTTTAGTAACAGTTTTGAGGACCTAAGGATTGTACCATTCGTTTGGATTTTACCTTATATAGTGGCGACAAAATATATATAAAACAATGTACCTTGAGAAAGAGAAAATATCAAAGTATTTAGTTCTATTGATGAATACTTGTCCACCCTTATGGCTCACCTTGATCTTATGGTTGTGTAAGTTGTGGTCCCCTTGTTGACTCTTGGTCTCTTATCTTACTTGGTCCTGACACTCTTAATGTGTGTACCCTTTCCTTATAGGTTTTATTTTTTGGTACACTTTACTTTATGGTTTTATTTATAAAACCTTTTGACCATTTACTTTATGGTTATATAAGCTATGTTTATATGATTTTTGGAAAATTTGCTTACTTTATGGATTTATTATAATAAAACCTTTGAACCTTTGTTATTTTATCTTTTGACCTTTTATTATTTTGGACCACTTTAATTTTTGTCTTGTTCCTAAGTGTTTGACTCATCTACCCTAACCCTGCGATTTCTCACCTGAGTGATCAAACCTCTGGGATTTCTTTCATGATGATTCTCTCTCTGGTTTCATTCACGGTGATTTTACCTCTGTGATTTCATTCATGATGATCTTACCTATGCAATTTCTTTCACGACGATCTTACCTCTGCGATTTCATTCACGGTGATCCTTCCCGATTTCATTCACGGTGATCTTACCTCTACAATTTCTTTCACATTTCCTTCATGGTGTTTTCCTTCACGGTGATTACCCCTGCATGGTTACCTCGCCTGCTTCCGCGTGACTGTTGGCACTCACGTGATTGTTTCACCATCTGTGTGTTGCACACGCGTGACTGGATGCTCGTTTACCTGGGTCTTACCTCCTATGCTACGCCAACCTTGTCTCTCTGTTGGTAACTCCTCCGCTCATGATTATTGTTGAACCACAGCTGCGACTGCTCCAGCTAACTATTTTCTCTTCTACTCCGCTGAACTAGGTTTTATTTCGTGAGACCGAGTTTTGGACTGGGTCTATCCACTGAGTCGTGTCGGTTGTGGTCCCCTTGTTACCTCTCGTGATCTATGCAGTGTGCTGTGAAAACTTGAGAGGGGATTTAATTGGTAGTGGGAGATTAAAGGACTTGGACGTGCGGATGCAGCTAGCAACTTGTTGTGCAAGGAAATTCCTCCAAAAATGGTGAGTACATGAGCCCTAAATTACCCTAAATCAACTTCGTGTAAATTTTGTTTGGAAAAAATTCGTGGAAATTTTGATTGGGGTTAGGGAAGAAATGGATTATGAATTCAATAAGCATAGAAGGAAAAAATGTGGCATTAGTTCTTATTTGCAAGGCATCATCTCAAGGGATATTAAGAATATGCACAAATGAATTCAGATCATTTCGAATCATTGGGAAGTTTTGATATTGGAATCTACCCAATTTTGGTATGAGCAAGATATATTGCAAATATTTGTAAGTTTAAAAATTATATTTGCCAAGAATAGTGAAGCATTCAACATGGTTTGGGTGATTGTATTGTTAAAATTTGAAGTGTAAACTCTACTATATTCAAACCCTTGTTCATTGTTAAGAGGTTTAGTTTACTTGAAATCACCTCAAATCCTAGCTCATTTCTGCTTGGCTTCTATTAAGTTCTATTTTGTTAGAATACATTTGGAAACCTTTAACTTTTTCCCTATTGTCAATTTTTAAGGGCAGACCTGAATTCATGACATAGTAATCATCCATGTGTCATTAATTTGGAGGTCCTTACTTTTCCTATCTCATTCAAGTAATCCATAATTATATTAATAACTTTTTGGTAGTTTGATATTGGTGAACTTGATTTGGGTTTAGTTAAAGATACTCCTTAAAGTTTCTTGCCTAAAATTGGAATTGCTCGAAGGTTTTCTTAACTAGATGGTATTTTGCTCTTATTTTCCAAGTTCCTTAAAACTTATATTGATGCCATATGATAAGCAAAGTCTATACTATAGAGGAAATTATATGTTGAATGTTAAGATCTTATTGATATCTTAAATGAAATTGGTTTGATTGTTTAGAAATACTTATCGCTATGAAGATCTTAATAGGAATGGGAATTGGGAATATGGTCATTTTAATGCTTATATTGGTAGAATTACTTCTTGTTAAATGGTTCACAATGATTAACATATCATAAGTAGGATTCTTAAATAATTAACAAGTGAATGATATTCTTAGATCCTAGACTCATTTTATGTTACCATTGTATAAGTTGCTATAATTAAAATTAGTATGTATTTCTCGGATATTATAGATTATTGTTCTTAGAGATCATTGAAAATACAATGGTATACTGAATTTAGTACCACCAAAATCTAGAGCTTGATTTTTTTAATTTGAGTTAAATTCATCATTCATTTTTGTTAACATTTATTGATCCTTAAAATTATAATTTCAATGCTAAGTACTTAACACTAATGCTATTATTGATGAATGTTTAATGATACATTGGAATTTTATAATGAAGATGACAGAATTTGTCCTTTTACGCTAAAAAATCCAACGAGTTCAATTCACTGTCGAATATCTGTTGAAGTGCAACCAATGCTTAAAAGATGTATAAATAACCAATGCCACTCTTGTCTCAACTTATTCCATTCCCTTCATTTTCAACATGTTTACTAGTTTGCTATGTTGAGTTGCACGTGGAATTTTTTAGGGTTCTTGTTGCACTACTCTTAAGGAATATTTGGCATGTGAGTGGCATGTGAGACTAGAATTCACTTTGCTAACCTTCTTATGTAACTTTTCTTTTTTTAAATGACAAGACAAAGCGTTAGTCGCTAGTAATTTTAAGTTCACAATGGCTAGCCATCGAGTTCATTGTTACAACACTTTTGCATCTCATAAACAACACAATCCGTTTTGTGCATCAATCTATCCTCCAATGTCGATATTTCCAAGAATGCATTGAGGGAGTATGAGACACAAGTATGGGTTCCCTACTCATAGTGTAGGTAGTCTCGTTTGATGGGTTTGTTGGTAAACCAATATCATATTATGTGGGTTGATATTGAGGGTTTTCAAAAGAGCTAAAATATAATTCAATGTATTGAGTGGTAATAAGAGGGTGAGATTTTAAAAAAAAATAGAATAAGGGTAAACATATTAAGAGGTGGCATTCAAGTAACAAAAAAAATTGTCTAAGGTTGGGGGGTTGTCAAGTCACTAGAATTGTAGGTGCAAAGCTAAGTGAAATTGGGAAAACTTAACACTGGTGTAGAGGGAATTTATCCAACCCTAACCTTAAATTTTAATTGCTTCCCTTAAAGGGATTACTATTGTTACATAATTTCGATTAGAGGAGATTTTGGTTTGATACATTGAATTTAAGGTCATCATTTGCATGTTATTTGAAAATGACATTATTTGTCATGAAGTCACTTGCACGGGGTTTGAAATTATTTCTATGTTAACATATTCTATACTTCGGAGGCATTCAATACATTGTGTAGACAATATCTTATCTTATCCTCCCAAAACTACATTTTTTTCAATAAACTGTTATTCCTCTTATTATTTAAAGTATCAAGAGGTTTGAAGTATGAGGTGTTGTTGGGAGCCTAAATAGCTTGAAATTTGAAATATTGGATTATTGACACTTTTTGTTATTGGAATCATCAAGAGGTTGGATGCAAGAGGTGTTGAACATTGATTTAGCAATGTGAGGAGACATGTCTTTGTAAGTTTTTTGGTGAAAATGGAACGTGTAAAAAAAGTACAGGGCAATACATATCTAGTCCTTATATGTTATCTAATTCCTCAATGGGAAAGAAAACATATTTTTCCAAGTGGTTAATTACAGTATATGCCACGATATGTTCTCACCGTGTACAATATTTGTGGTTGTGTGATATTGTATGCATTTTTTACCATATTACAAGGAAAATGAATATTGTACACTCTGAGAACATATCACCACATATAATAATTTCTAAATGCAACCAACTGTATTCAAGTAAGTAATTTTGCAAAGCAGAGGTCTTCCAAACATGTTTGTTTAGACCTGATCTATGACTCTTGAATGCATCCTGTGGTGGGTCGTGACCTTGTTTGTGTTCATTGTAATTGAGAAATGACCTTTCTAGAAGACATGGAAATTTTATATATTATGTTCATTGGTTAAACTTTACAATAAATTTTTTAATGTTTATGTTCTATACCTTGGAATTGATAACTCATCTCAAGGAACAACTTTAACGTAGTGACATGTAGATCATTAAAGTTGAAAAATATGAAAATTATTACAACAATATGTTTCTAGATCTACCTTTATTATTTACTTTTGCTTATACAATGATTATAAAAATATATGTGACAATATAACTTGAGAGAGAGAAAAGATTAAAGTCATTAGTCATGTTGGCCCTATGGGTGAAATGGATTGTTTGTCCACATTTATGGTACACCTTGGTCTTATGGGTATAGGGGTTTCCTTACCATCTTGTTGTTTCTTTGGGTGCAAGTCTCTTGGTACAAAGAAAGAATATTTGTGCAAGTGGTGAATTACAGTGTATGCCATGATATATTTTGATAGTGTACAGTATTTATGGTTGTGTGATATTGTATGCATGTTTTACCATATTGAGAGGCAAATGAATATTGTACACTATGAGAATATATCGTTGCATACACTAAGTAACTAATTTTGCAAAGCAGAGGTCTTCCAAACATGTTTGTTTAGACGTGATCTATGACTCTTGAATGCATCATGTGGTGGGTTGTAACCTTGTGTGTGTTAATTGTACTTGAGTTGTGACCTTTCTAGAAGACATGAAATTCTAGAAGACATGCCAAGTTTATATATTATGTTCATTAGTTAAACTTCATTGTAATTTTTTTATTGTTTATACTATGTACATTGGAATTGATAACACATCTAAAGGACCAAATTTAATACATTGACATGTGGAGCGTTAAAGTTGAAAGAGATGAAAATTATGTATGAATTTATTACAACATTACTTTTGTAGATATCCCTTTGTTACTTACTTTTGCTTATACAATGATGATAGAAATATATGTGACAATATAAATTGAGAGAGAGAAAAGATTAAAGTCATTTGTATTGTTGGATCTATGGGTGAAATGGGTTGTTTTTCCACCTTTACAGTACATCTTGGTCTTGTGGGTATGGGGGTTTCCTTACCATCTTGTTGTTTCATTGGGTGCAGGTCACTCGGTGCAAAGAAAGAATATTTGTGCAAGTGGTGAATTACAGTGTATGTCACGATATATTTTCACAGTATATGGTATTTGTGGTTGTGTGATATTGTGTAATTTCCCTTTTTGAGATTTTTTTATTAAATGACCAATTTTTTTAACATTTTCCCCAATGTTGAGCTTAACTACTTTTAATGTCTAGACCTCCAAATTGGCCCAAATGCTCCCAAATTTTCTCTGAAGGTACATGAATGATATTAGAACTTAAATATGATGTTCATATATGTTTAATGACCCCCAATTACTTCCAAAAACTTGTTTAATTTTCTTTTCAAAGTAGGATTCTTTACTAGCAAATTGGGACTCCAATTCCCCCTGGGTAATTGTCGGAAATGGCTTCACAAATGATCCCAAAGTCACTCAAATTTATGAACAGAGGCTGGGGATGTGTAAGGGATATTTTTCAAAGTCTCATATGCATCATGATTCAGTTTATACATTCTGTTATGACTCTTTCCAAAACAACTCCCAAGTCACAATTTTGACCCTTGGGGAAAATGCAACAAATCTTCTCCCAATGCAACAAAAATGAGTAAAATGGATTCCAATTATTAGGTACTGAACACGAGACTTGAAATAAACATTAATGAAATTCCATCCATAATACATTTATCATATATATATTCCTCCATTCGAAATAATAAGCATTACCATGGCATATACCAAAATAGAGTGGAAATGGTCATTGTTTGCTCATTAAAAGCCATTTTGACAGACAAATCTTGGGAATTTAGACTTGAAACTTTATGAGAATTAATAAAATATAATATTGAACTGATTACAATAAGATATTGACAATTAAATTCTCTCCCAATTCGAAATCATCAGCATTACAATGATTCACAACAAGATAGTGGGGAAATGACACTATTTCTTCATTGTTCAACATTTTTACATGAATTATTTTGGGTATTTAGACCTGAGAGTATTCTGAAGGTGAAATACAGAGCATATAAATCATAATATAATATAATGGGCAGTATAATATTCCCCAAAGAGATCAATATATCACCCAAAGCGCAATCCCTCCATTGGCATGAATACGATGTGAAAACTGGAAATAGTTGAGAGAGAGTGCTGCAATAGAAGAATCCAAATTATTTCCTATAGATTACACCTGAAAATAAGACTCCATTAAATATCCATGAAATACCTGAGTGTCTTCTCCAAACACCAACTTGGATGGGAATATTTCACCCTCGAAATTGGCTAAGGCAAGAAAACTAGTCATCCACTAGCTCTCACAATTCACAAATGACAATTTATCAAATGATCAAAAGCCATTATCTTGGTTGATTCCTATATTTTATAAAATTCCTTATCCTTATAAGGTTCCCAATCCATACACAAACTCAATCCAAGTCTAATTAGGGTGTGTGCTCATGAATTGACATGTGTCCCCTCTTTCCTAGCCTTCCACCTTCCCCAAATTTGAGTAGGATCCCATTGATATTCCCAAACTCACATGATAGCTCTATTTTATGGTATATTTCAACCTAAAATGTAATATATGTCAAATTTAATCCTTCAGATCTGATTTGTGTCATATGTGTCATAGCATCTTCATCATTGTTGTCATAGAGCTAGGGAATCTAGTCCAAGTGTCTCACTAGCTCCAAAATGACTCTTCCTTTCCCATGTAAGTTAAATTTCATCCCAAATTAGACCTATGATGCATATGGACAAGTGTATTGGCCATATAACTCATCCAAGAACCTTTATTCTTCCCATGGATTTGAAATTGCAAGAGGAGGATGCCATGTGACACCAATTTTATAGCTTGTGTGGGCCCCATAGTCTCCATGTGTCTCCATGCTCCATTGCCACTTCAATTTTCTATTGTATTTATTTAATAAGATAAATTATTAAATATGTATCCCATTCTAATGTTTTAACATCATTTATTGTCCCCCTTATAGCATATCCCAAAGCTTCCACCCCCAACCTAGGAAACTGGTAATTTTCCTCCTTGGCAATTATTTGACCCCTAGCATCAATTTGACAAACTCTCATGAATATGGAAAATGTGATTAGGCCATTGTGACCCAATGAAAAATTTGGGACATGATAAATCCTCCCTTCCCAATATTTCTTGTCCTCAAGAAATTTCAAACATGGGTGTTGAAGAACCTACTTTATATATGATTCTTTCAAGTTGCCACTAAGTTTCCCAACTTTGAGTCTTTGAGATTCCATGAAGAATTAAGAGAGGATGCACCATTCCGCAAGCCACTCCTAGATGTTCGTGTCTACATCTGCGTTGATGATCATGAATCGTGTCGGAAGCGCTTGTTTTTTAGGGTCCTATCGTGGTTCCAAGATCATGTTGTGGACACTAGACTGGAAAATTATGAAGGATGAGTATTTATGCATTGTCGCTACTCGTACTCTGTGTTGTTTCTTTATTACATCATGCAGGACCTCATCGTGCATAAGTAACTCAATGGTATTGTCCTTCTACCTGATCCTATCATCCTTGTCCTCCCAGGGGTTCTAATACTTTGCGCCAAGGAAAATCACTGGGAAATCCAGCAGCTGGTAGTCAGGTGAGTTCAACCAAACAATGAAAGAAATTAATATGAGCAACCAGGAGTAGTGGAATTTTTCCTTTTCATCCTCCTGTGCTTTCTCCGCATCCTCTATGAGCTCATTCAACAAATATTGCGACTAGTTGAATATCACACCCGGTGTGCACTGCTCTACGAGTTCTACCATTCCGGTGGTGCACTTAGTGGCCTGCATCTTGCGTAGCAACTTGCAAGACCATATTTTTGCAGCGAAACTCACTATGTTGTCAGCTATAGGGGAAATGAGTAATCCCCTACTTGTGCGTTGGAGGTCATATTTTTTCTTCATTTTCGCCATATCTCTGTTTAGGCGCAGATACGTCGCAGGGTCATCTCCTTTCTTCGGCAAACCTGTTATCGACGATATGAGCTCGATGTCGATAGGGTAGGGTCGATCAACCCATTAATATCCTCCATGAAAACAAATGAGGATTTGTCGCACATATATACTTACTTGTGTGCTCTGACTGAAGTGTGGCATAAGTAGTAGGTTGAGTAGGCCCGTTATTTCAATACCTTTTCCCCATTCCATTGCGACAACCGACTACGGCTCAAGTGGAATGGATGGAAGTGTGGCCATGTAATTTTTCCTCTCCATCCCCACCTGCTTGAGTGTATCAATTTCCTCAAACTGCCGCTTGGCCAGCTTCGAAATTATATCCATCGGTAGGGGTGCACCAGCAGGGATCCAGGGTGTCACTAATGAGGACCGCGCTTTCATTGGAAGCTTCACTTTCAGTGCCTCTTCTCTCCTCTGTCAAACATATTGTGGTAATAGATTATGCTCTTCAATGGTGGCACCAGTGTCTCTGCATGGTGGTGACTCTGGTGCCTCATCCCTAGGCATGTTCTCAGTAGGCATATCCACAGTGGCCTTAGCAATACATTTCTTTGATATCTTCGACCTTGATGATTTTGGGACCTCTGTCTGTGGCACAAATGGTCATGGACCTGCAACTGGTGGATTAATGAGTGGATTCTGAATGGGGATTGTTGCAGAGCCTGAACCAGAGGTTGAAACAGGGGTCAAACCGGTAAGAGGAGTTGTCTATGGATTTCTTTGCACCATTGTCTCTATTTCTTCCTCTTGTTGCTGTACTTTCGTCGATGTAATTTCTTCAACAATCGGGCACGATGAAGCGATGGTAACTTATGATTGCTCACTAGCGCTAGAAATCTCAATGACCATTAGCCTTGGCTCACTTCCTATGAAACTTTGGTTCTCTCTTCTTCACTCTGTGCAAGTAAACTGAACCTTGATGACGAAACCTCATATTTATAGGGATGCACTTGTCCTACATGTGATCATTCGATGGCAAATCGATGTCTTATCAATCACATGGGCTTCTTATTCGATGCATTCTGATATTAACTCACATACTTGATTTTTGATCTGTACCTGTCAGGGAAGTTATGGTAGTTATGGAGAGGATGGCTAATGGGACCAAAAAGCACATTGTCATTCTCCTTGGACTTGTCAAATTAATGACGCTTTGCTGTCATGACCGCCTATATCTTTTTGGGTATCTGGTCTTGAATGGCGTCAAGTTGTGACTCCAGCTCTTTACTGTGATTTTTTTGCTTTCGTCGTAGACGTGCGACAGAACATTTTCCTCCCCCTTTTTTTAACATGTGACGTGACCTTACCCAGGAATGTCACAACCATCATAGTAAGGTTTCAAGAGGATGCCATTAATCATTCCTGTGACGGGCATGTTGTCTAGCTTATACAATTTCTCTATGCCTGTGTTGGTGATGTGCGCAATCACATATGGCCCTAGCCAATACATCTTCAATTTTCCTGGATGCTTCAAAAATTTGTTTTCATACAACAAAAGAAGTCCTCATACTGTGAAAGGCTTAGTCCGGATATGGCGATCATGCCATTCTTTCTACCTTTGCTTTTCTATGTTTTGATGGAACCCTGCGACGAAGCGTTCCTCCTCCGTATGAACGAGTTGGGACAACCTTTGCTTGACAACATCCCCATCAGTCATTTTTGTCAACACAACAATTCTTAGGCTCCGCACAATATAATCCATTAGCACCACATCTTCTTTCCGATACATTAATATGAATGGAGTGTGACCTGTCAGTCACTTGCAAGTCGTGCGATACGCCCATAGCATAGCTGAAACTTTTTGATCCTAATCATCTCGGTGCACATTGCATACTTTAATTAATACAATATCCAGAATATTCTTGAAGGCTTCAACCATTCCATTTGCTTGAGGATGATAGGGTGTCGTCTTTCTATGCTAAATCTGAAACTATGTAGTCAGCTCATCAATCATTTTGTTAACAAAATTCACACCTTGATCGCTTAGGATAATTTTCAGGTAGTCGAATCTAGTCACAACATTCTCAAATAAAAACTTCGTTGTAGTCATAGTGGTGCAATCCTTAATAGGCATGGATTCAGCCCATCTTGTTAAATAGTCTGTCGTAGTTCTAATGTAGCACGTGGCAATCCTCTTTCCTGGAAGCCTGATTGGTCCTATGAAATCAACATCCCACTTGTCGAATGCTTGAAGGGTTATTTGTGGTGCAAGCGACATCTCATCATGGTGCGATGATTTTCCTATCCTTTGGAAATTTTCACAACGCCGACAAAAGATATTAGTATCCATGTGGATAGTTGGCCACGATAAGCCATCTTATAGTATCTTGCGCATAGTTGTCTTTCCACCATAGTGTCCTCTTGTGACACTGACATCTGCTTCACTCATTACCCACTGGCGTTCATAGTCAAAGACACAGTGTCACAATATTTCATTAGGGTCCATATTGTATAGATGTCCCGCAATAAATGTATAATTGGCGGCTTTGACAACCAAATGTTTCTTCTCTATAGTGGAAAATCCTTCAGGTGCATAGCCTATGCTCAGGAAGTGGATGACAGTGTTAAACTCCTTATTTTGATCATCCATCATGGTTACCGCAAATAGTTGCGCATCAGGCAAGTTATCCTCCATACTGGTGAGTTTTTCACCACTTTCTATTCTTGACAGGCTGTCGGGTCCCACATTTAGTCGACCAGGGTTAACAATGACTTCGAAATCAAATTCTTAAAACAGGATAATCCATCGACAGATCTTCCCCCTCCAACATTGGCTTGTTGACCAGGTATTTTAAAGTCGAATGATCAGTGTACATTTTGAAATGGCCACCCAACAAGTAATGACGAAACTTTTACAGCGCATAGACCATGGCGAGTCCTTCTCTCTCTGTCATCGTGTAATTTTTCTCTGTCGTTGTTAGTTTTCTGCTAGCAAAATCAATAGGATGGTCAAGTGCACCCTCACCTGGTTGCGTCAAGACTATCTCGAGCACGACAGATGACATGTTGACATGAACATGGAACTTCTTCTTCCAATCCAGAAAAACAAGTATCGGTGCAGTGGCCATCTTGTTCTTTAATGTTTCCAAGCTTTCCTGAAAATCCTCCATCCACTAAAACTTTGCATCTTTCTTGAACAGTTTCTCCATAGGGGCAGTTATCTCAACATATCCTCAAATGAAATTCTTGTAGCATCCTGTGTATCCTAACACCGATCTAAGTTGAGTGACGGATGTAGGTGGCGGCAAGTAGAGAATAATCGCAACTTTCATTGGGTCGACCAAAATACCATCACAACATATGACATGTCCCAACAGCACACCAAATGGTGCGTAAAAAATACATTTCTTTGAATTAAGAACGATCTGATACTAGCGACAACGTCCCAACATCATGTGCAGAATCTTGATATGGTCTCTTACTAGACCAAACACAGTCCAGTCATCAAAGTAGACCCCAAGAAATTTATGTATGAAATCTTTAAAAGCAAAAACTACTATTCTAGAAAAAATAGCAGGTGCACTCTCGAGTCCAAAGGGCATTACCATATACTGGTAGCATCACCATTCCATGACAAAGGTCATTTTGTGTCGATCCTCCTTCGCAATTCTAACATGATGATAGCTAGAGAAGCCGTCGGTGAATGAATATATCTCTTTCCTTCTTATGCTTTCAAGTACTTCGTCTATAAATGGTGTTGGGAATGGATCGTGCAGGCATGCATCGTTCAGCTTTCTTAGATCGACACAGATCCTGACTTCGCCTGTTGTCTTCTTATCTTGGATCACTATAGGGCTGATCCATTCTGATTCCTCAACAAGTTCAGTGATTCTTGTGTCGAGCATGCGATCCAATTTGGCTTTTACCTTCTCTTTATACCTTGGATTCAACCTATAAGGTCATTGTTTGACTGGTTTAACATATGGTTTCAGGGGTATTTTCATCTCCCCTGGATCGCTGACTATTCCATTCATCTATGAGAAATTGGTAGGGAATAGGTCCTGAAACTCATGTAGCAAGTCTGTGATATTTGATACCATCTCATCATCCTAATAGTCTCCTATATTAGCAAACTTTGGGTTCTCCGGCGAGCCAATATTCACTTTCTTAATTTTGAGCGGCTTGAGGAATTGGTCGCTCAAGATACCACTTCCTTCGACTTCGTGCATACCCTTTGGTTTTGGTATGCTTATGTAAGTCGGGTCATCATCTGGTTTTCCAGCCATATTGTAAAAAGCCATCCATTATTGGATAGTCGCATTGCACTAATGGGAACTTGCTACTTCAACAAGGATTTTAGCGAATATCTTTTCCTTGATCGTCTGAAGTGCAGTATCCACTGTCTATTGGTCATCAGCAAATGTAAAGGTGTGCATAAACTATGTGACCACCTCGTCCCAGTTCTTAGTTCCTTGTCACAATTCCATGGATGTATACCAACTTTTTGGTGTCATTTCCAATGTATGAATGAAATGGTGGACCCATTCCTGTCGCGGGTATTCTGCAAATTCTATGTAACACTGATTAATGTGCTTGACAAGGTTCGATAGCCCTGTATACTTCTAACTTATGACAATGACCTCTTCGTTGAATCTAACTTCCAGTAATCTTCTGCACTATGTCCATTCTGATATGGATTGTTTATGTGTACCCCACCATCTAGCGGGTGTAGCCTTTAGTACATAGTTTAACGCGAACAACCATTGTGGCTCTGTTACCAGTCCTTCGAACTCACTGAGGAAGGTCGCAAGATTAGGCAACCCTTATATGTGGGTAACTCCCTCAATTGATTCTCCACACATTGCACCGACCGAGTAACTCTAGCGTATCGCCTCACAGAGACTTCATGCAATTTGTTTTTCCAGTTCTCTAGGGCCTCTCCCGAATCTAATGTACAGGAACTAGCACTCCTCCAGCTCAAGTTTCCATCCAATGTGGGATTTACATAGTCATATTTTAAGGCACTGGCATTGTAGATCTGGTCGAGATAATCACCCTATCCCTCATTGTAGACAACCTTGACTTATCTTTGTCCCTTTAATGGATCAATGGGTGACACTACCCTCATCTCATCATCCTCAAATGAGAGAATTGTTTTCTTGAAGTTTATAATGGTCTAATTATCTATGTCCTAATCTATCCCCAGAAGCATGGGATATGGGTTCGTGTCGTCGAAAATGTTAATGACTTCAACTTCTGCAAATGTGTGCAGCCCCTCAATGTCGACAGGGACTTGACTCAACCTACCAATTGGTAGGACCTTCTCCTGGTTTGCAAGTCTCAACTAGACAGGAGACCAGTCCAGGCATGGCTTTCCCATGCTCTCCCACGAGTGGTGAAATATTGATGTCTGACCCCAGATTTAAAATAATGTAATCCATGTCATAGTCCCCTATATGCGCAATCATTCTTAACTCATGCCCCATTTTGAATTTCTTCTTGACATGGTTAAATTTCCTTCCAGTTTGCTACTCTATTGGGGTTTCTTCTATCAGTGCTTGTAGTTCTATGATAACATATTTATCTTGAATTAGCACTAAGCAACTTGACAGAAACAACTTGAGCTTACTAACCTTTTTTGGGATATGCTTCTGGAATAGTTGTTGGAAGCGTTCAGGCATCTCCCTGACTTCGATCGAGGTCGACAGTAGTTCTTGATCCACATACTTCGGTTGCACGTCTAAATATACTTGCTTCTGCTTTTGAACATCAAATGGTACTTTCTTCTGCATTGAGGGTCGCACCTATGGTTGCGGTTGTTCTTGTGGTATATAATGATCATCTCCAGTTGCAGCACCTCCTTGTTTTATGATAGAAACACTCGGCTCTCTCGAATCAACAACAATCATCTGAACATTTAGGTTAGGATTTGGATTTAGATTCTGTAGAGGGTTAGGACCTGCGATGGTCTGAGACTGCCACTTCACAATCAATTGAGGACATTGATCCACATTATGGTCCTACACTTTCCAGTTTGAACATGTCTTTGCAGGTTCCTGGAAATATCTAGCGTAATGTCCCGGTTGTCCACAGTTATAGCATGTAACCTGACCTTTTCCTCTGCCAAATCCTCCTCCTCTTCCTCTGAAGTTTCCACCCCCCCTTCCCTAAGGGTGTGCCTACTTTGGTGGGTACTAATTTTGTGACGTGTATTGATTCAGGAGTGCATACTGTAGATGATACTAGTTTTGTTGAAAATGCGCAGCATGGTAGTGTGCTTGTGCCTATTCACCCTAAACTTGCCCATCGTTCTTCATCAAGTAGGTGTCTACTATATTTTCCTTTAAGAGTTGATAAGCTTTGCAATCCTTCTCATCATGGCTTACTGAATTACAAAACTTAAAGAAAAGGTTGGCTTGGGTACTCATGATCTTCTGTAAGTATAGACACTCTTTGTCGTGATGCCCTCTAGTCTACAATATTTGGCACCAGGGTATCCCATGGGTACTCAATGAATTTGGTGCACCCGACGAGATATAGTTCATGTACGATGGACAATTATCCTTGGTGTGTCTATCCATTTGACATCTTGTGCACCAAAATTCCTCACATGCTTCTTTACCCTTCTTAATGTATTGAAGTTGTGCTGTTAGATTAGCCAACTACGACTGAATATGCATCATTTCTGTGCCACCATCTCCAATCGGCGAATACTCTAGCTTCATCGATAGTTCTAGGGATTCTGTTTGCGGCACGGTCTTCTTTTGCATTAATGGCCCTCAAATGTGTGGTAAGAGCGCAGTAATAAACCACTCTTTGTCTTACACATCCAACATCTGGAAACTAACCTTATCCATCAAAGTTTTAAACTGTCGATCGAAATCCCATATGGATTCCGTCGGTGCCTATTTTATCTCCTTGATCTCAGTGTTGCACTATGATTCAATTTTAAGTTTTATGAATTCACAAATCATCGTGAGTCGGATTTCAGCAAGGGTCTTCTGTGGGGTTCCTGCTGGTACTACGCAAAACTTCATGAACCAATCCAGTGCACGACCCCATAGAGTCATAATCATCTGCGCTTTCTTTATGTCTGCATTATGAACTAGGTGAAACATCCAAACAGCTTCATAAAGGATCCATTGTTGTTTCAAATCTTCTGATCCATTCTTATTGAATGTGGGTAATCTAATATCTACCCCAGCCATTAAGTTGGCATCGGGGTTGTCTGATGAATCATTTAATGGAGGTGTACCCTCTTGGGCACTAGTCGCAATACTAGCACTATCAGTATTAAAAGCTCCTTCAGGAGACGAGGCTCCAGACCTTACCTATGGAGATACTCCTGGTGTGATGTAGTTGCGACCTGATCTTGGTGTCTCCACAAAATATTCGGACTTTTCTGATCCTTTATAAATTAGGTTGTATTCTGCATCTTCATTGCAAGACCCTTCATCTAGCCGCAACTCAACTTCATACTCACTTTCCTCGAACAGATTAGGACTTTTCTTTCTCCTTTTTCCAAGATGGAATATCCTTCTGCTCCTTAGGAATCCAACTTCTAGTTTAGGTTCCATACTTCCTGGGAACATTTTAGCTCACCATTTCCCATTGTCTTTGTAGGTTATCCATGACATATCCCCTCCTCTAGATATGTGTTGGAGGAGCAAGTCGGTAAGCCGACTTGAATGACAACCGACTAATTAGAGGTTAGGTAGGCCACATAAGGTCGTGTCGGTTCACTGAACCGATAGGTAGTTATTTGTAACTATTTGTAATTCATATATATTAGGCTGTTGAGCCAGATGAGAACTTGGTTTAGTTCTCTGTATTGTATGGACCCTTTCACTATAATATAATCTGTTATTATGCTTACTTGTTCTTATCTTTTGTCTTTGTTATGCATATCTGTTATTAATGTGTATTATTGGTAACCCTATGTGATCTGTGAGATTACAACATTGGTTCCGTTGTCGGTATTACATGTTTGAGATGTATACAAGCAGATGATATCAGAACAAGAGATTAAGGACTAGTGGGAGCGTAAAATAGAAAACTACTTGCAAAGTTACGCACGAAGAAACAAATTATCGACTACTCAAGCAAAAGAAAGGTTCTTTACCGAGACTCATGAGAAGTTTGTAGAATCAATGCCCCAGATTTGAACAAATGCCTGGATGAAAAATCCAGAAGCGATTAAAGACCAACAACTGCTAGACAAACTGATTCAAGGGGGAAGAACAAACCTGTCAGAGTGGTTTGAAAAGATCGTCGATGAATTCTACGAGGAGCAAGCTGTAGAGGAAAGAACTTCGGTGGAAACTATCCATAATAAATTCTACACAAACCTCACTAAACAATTATTGTGTTCCTTACCAACCTTCCTGTTCAAATTTCTGATCGAGAAAGGAGTAGGTCATATCGTTGAACCTCGTCCATTACTACGCGAACAGGCACACAATACTAACTGGGCGGAGAAACAAAAGAAGTGGGAAAAATTCATTGCCGAAACGGAGTGGGAATACTTCCTAAGCAAGTGAACATAACTATTTGGGCTTTCTAAAGCATCGGGTAGGAAATGGGGGGGTAGTTGATCATATGTTGGGGTAAAGTGGAGAGGATTCTAGTCGATTAAAGAGATACCATTCACCAGCAATGAAAATTCGACCTAAAAAGGAAATTGAAAAGACAGTGTCACATAAAGGTACGACGAACTTTCATAAAATAGAGAGGGAGAAGAGGCTACAAAGAAGGGAAGAGAGAAGGGAAAGAGCCATAGCACTGCAAAAAGGAATGAGCACTAGGGTGATAGACCAAGAGAGAAATCCACCAAATTCGATTCATGACCGACATGAACAAGGCATGGAAGAAGAAGCGTTCCCTATGGAAGAATATTTGTGGATAGAGCAGAAAGAAGCTCTCCAATTAGAAGTCCCCCGACAGGTAAGACCTCTATCTCCAATGAATCCGAGTACCAGGATACAAACCATTGTCGAAGAGGACCTCAGACTAGGAGCTGGTTACTTTGGTATTTGGAGCCAACTAGACGGCGAGAGAAACGATGATAATCATCTAATTATCCATTGACCAGAAGAAGGAAATTGGGTCACGCTCCAAGAGTTACCCTCCAACCGAGGTATCCACTTACTTTACCTGACACACGAAGGAGCACCCCCTGCCAAATACAGCTTTGGAAGATACAGAAAATTTAGAGCTGCAGACAAATAATTACAGTTGGACATCGACAGGAGAATTCGACCCTGACCGATTTCTTGTCGGAGAAGAAACGACAACTAATATGACCGATGGAAATGAGAGTTTTTTCGACAATAGTTTTGCGCAGAAGAATAAACAAAATACCCCACTATCCCCACCACCACCCCCACCATCGCCAGCTCCTAAGGAAGACAGTGATAGTGACTCCGACATGGGTCATGGGTCAGTGCACATCCCTCTATATGAGGGCGACGAGGACCCCAGATGAAATTGGTTCATCTGTGAGTCAACTTGGGAGGTAAACCAAGTTATAGATGAAGACAGACAGATGGCGTAGTTCACTGGTGCCTTGAGGAAAAGGGCATTAACATGGTATATGACCTTTTTTGAGAGAACTCCCTGAGCAACTAAAGCTAAAGTCAAAGCACAATTTATATCGTTCTTTAAAACTCCAGATGCAAAACATCATGCAACAAAGAAATTAAAGACAACATCACAAAATCTAGGAGAAACTGTATGCAACTATGATAAATGCTGGAAAGACCTTCTCAGCCAATTGGATTATGTCATTGATGAGCAACTATTAATCCAGTGGTTTCTTGCAAGTCTGTCAAAGAAAATTCATCGACACATCAGTCTGGAGACATTCAAAACTTATGAAGATGCACTCATGAAAGATCTACAAGTAGAAATGGATGAAGACATTCCAGCATACTCCATGGATCACAAACTGGAGGAACAACTTGAGATCATGCAGAAATCTCTAAAAGAGCTAAACCTTAAGATTCAGGATATTTGGTGCACGAAGTGCTCAATGGCTAGACATTCAAATGACAACTGCCAACAGGACATTAGCTGACAAGATGTTATATTTGTGAAAACAAAATGTTTCTGCGACATCTGCCAGGAGCAGGGAGAGCATACCACAAAAGATTACCTATTCAACATGAAGAATGGAAAAGCATCATGGTGCAAAATCTGTGAAACTAAAAATCGTAACACCTCTAACTGCCACCTGAATATAAAGAATAGACAAAATTATCAGGCTGTATATCAGACTAACGCAATTGTACAGAAAAATGAGCAACAAAACAATGCACAAAACGACCAAAATAATCAAAGGTACAAAGGTCATCGGTACGAATGTCGGTTTGACAACCAACGTGGAGACTATGGAAGTTGAGGTTGATTCTCTGGGAATCGAGACAACCAACCATGTCGGCCCATCCAATGTTTCACATGTTATAAGGAAGGACATCGACATGCAGACTGTCTATACAAGGACAGGACTGACTTAAAATTCTGTACTATATGTGGAGTAGGGGATCACTCATTAGAGGATTTCCCTACTATGCTTGAAAAGATAAATAAAAAGAAAAATGTTAATGTCTTGTCGTGTGTGCAAAAACATGATATTATCAATACAAATAATTTACATATCATAACCCGACAAGGGACAAAAACTGGGAATGATAACCCCCAAATAAGCAAGATAAAAGAAAAAAATGTTTATCGTGCCCCAATTAAAGAAAAACAAATATATAAAGATGCAACAAATATATTTAGAGAATTTGCTCGACAAGAAGAAGAATATGATAATAAACAGGACACAGTAAAAGAGCTAATATAGTTGGTGCAAAAAGATAAAATAGTATCACAATTCATCGAATTACTGTATAAAATAAAACACAACAAAAACACCGAAAAACAAACAAAGAATATATGCAGCTTAAACAAAAAAGATAAAAGTGATGCCGACCCACTTGTCGATTTGGAAATTGAAGGATACCATGTCTGACAAGTTGTACTCGATTTCGGATCACAGGTAAATATTATGAATCGAGACACATGGGAACAGTTAGGCAGACCTCGATTATATGAATCAGGCATATATCTAAAACTGGCCGACCAAGGCCTAATTGAACCTATTATAGTGTGGAAAAATGTCAACACAATGATAAAAGGTATATCGACCAAAGTCAACTTCAAAATTATTGACCCTAAGGAAGGATCCAGTTCCTTCCCAGCGTTAGTAGGTCGACCTTGGGGGAGAAAAAACAAAGCCTCGATATCCTTGGACAAAGAAAGAATAAAATTAAAGGGGAATGGACAAAAATTCATAGTACCTATTCATCCATCCCAAGGAGAACCTTGGACTCAACCAATTGAGGAAGAAGTTGACATATGACAACTATATCAGATACAAAATAATGAAGATTACACAAAACCTAATACATATGGTGAACTTTATTTAGGAAACCAAGACTCAGTAGGATACAATTCAGATACAGAACTATATGATTGGGAGGTTGAAAACTATGAAACAAAAGCAAGAGGATGCTGGAGCATTCAAAAAGTACAGAAGAAACCAATCAAACAATGCTTTTTGGTGTCCAACATCCCAAAAATATTTGAGAAGAAAATTAGGGAATATCCTACCTTGCAACCAACAAATATAAGTACCACAAAAATTCCAAGGTATAAAGAAAGATAATCACCAGTTATGCATGTAGAGAAAGTATCTAGGAACATTGGTGAACATGGGAAACTATAAAGTTCAGTAGAAAATTTTACAGGACAAGTTGCTAGATGGTGGGATACCCATTAGTCAAGACTGTAGACATGGACAACAACTTCGACCTATTTTGTAGAAATATTTGGAGGAAAGAAGTTAACCAAATAGGCTTAGATACCTATATTTACCCAAGGACAGGATCCAGAAAACCATATAAAGATATGTGAAAAAGAATGGAGAAGACTGGGATATAAACACTAAAATATTTGAACCCGAATTTCGACGTTAGAATCCGATGTCATCCAACATTTCGCACAGATGTTTCAGGCAACAATCAATCATCAGAATGCTGATAACAGAATATTTATATATTCGTCGAATATCCGACACTCATGCATCGGATTTTTGACACTAGTAGTGTCGGGGAACCGACACTACCAAGGTCGGAGCTTCGACATCTGTGAAAGAAACACTGGCGGTTATCTGACGGGGAACCAACACTTCCAGGGCGGTTTGTCGACGTATGCAAAAGCAAAAATGGCGGATATCCGACACTGACGCATCGGAGATCCAACAGACTGTTTATAAAATAAAAATATATAAGAAATCACTTGTTTTAGTTTTGGACAATCATTTGAATTTGGAGGTTTTTGTGAATTTTGAGTAGGTCCGGTAGACATGGCAGAGAACTATGTTGACCCATGGGGAAGCAAGAGCTCAACATCTTCTCGTCACTGAAAATTAATGGTATACCGTCCCTGGACACCGTGCAGAAGATGCTATAAAATTTGACAGTTGGAAGTGAGAGCAGGGTTCTGGTTTCTCTGCCATATGAAGAGAGCAGGGTTTCAGTTTCTCCGCCAGATGAAGAACTACTAGGTGTGTTCGCAGCACGTCCATTTAACCCGGCCTTAGGAGGATGCCTATACTCATTATTCCAACCTCAGAGCACAGCTGAGGAAACTGTTTTCATCAAACTTCCCCAGGCAGAACCACAAGGAACCCCAAACAGGTAAATCGATCCTTCAGTGTCACAGGGAGCATGGACAGGAGAAGCCACCGAACAATTGGACGGAATCTCGAACTGAAACTCTGCCCCAGAAGACGAAGGCACCCAAATCACCTCCAGGAAATGAAATAATCTGTGTTTAAATCCCTCTAGAAGAGATTTTAACGTAATTTGTGGACCTGAGTGCCCCATGGAAGAAGTACTGGAGATGGATGGATTAACCCTACTCGGGAAAATCACAAGAACAAACCCCGCCCTAGGGAAAATGAAGGAATGGGCCAGGAAAAATTGGGCAGGGCTTCTTCAAGGTGAAGACCCAGTTATTAATTCGCTTGCAAATGGATGGTTCAACTTCCGGTTCAGATGCAGAGAGGATGCAGACCTCATAGGCAGCAGCGTTTGGACATATGGGAAAACCTCGTTTTAGCTAAAGCAGTGGACCCCCTTGTTGGATGCCAAAATAGAGCAACTGGATACAATACCAGTCTGGGTCCGCCTGCCAGGACTACCATTGGAATTCTGGAACCCAGCCTGGCTTAGGGAAATCACGAATGAACTGGGGACTTTCATTGAAGCTGACCTCTTGTTTCAGTAGATGGATATCAAAAAGGTATCCAAGATCCTGGTCTCTTTGAACATCAAAACCAGTCTTCTAGAAGCCTTTAATTTTATAATGGAAAACAAGCCAAAAAAAAAACTGTTGGACTATGAAGGGCTCCCATTTCGATGCAACAAATGTCATGAAACAAGACATTTGGCAAGCGACTGCCCAAAATTTGTTCCCTCAACAACTGGAAAAAGGAGGTGGGTTAGACGAACAGAGGCCTCGAGCTCCAAAGAAACTAATCCGAGCACAGCTTCAAAAGAAAATCCTCTCAGGTGGGAGGGCACAGAACAACCATTGGATCAATCGGAAAGAGCAGGAGCAGTAGCAGCAGAAGGGCCTCCTCAATAGAAGAAACAACGTCCGATCGTGTCTCCCCCATCGGGTATGAACACTTCTTCCCTTAGCAATCAATTGAATGATTTATCTTTGAATGAGGAAAAATATTTTCCTACCCCTATCACAAACAGTCCCCCTCCCCCAAAAAATAGCACCTCCTCCCTCGCATTCAAAAGTACCTCCAATTCAAACCAGGCAGCCTCCCCTTCCACCATAAAAAATGACTCTCCCACTCAGTCCTCCTCTATCCATTTCCACCTTCGTTCAAGGGACGTTCCAATCCCTCAAAAACCAAAAATCCCTACAAAAGGACTAGGGGTAAATGCCCTGATCACATCCAAAGGGAAAGGGAGAGGAAGACCATCTCACCTCTCTACAGCCCAGAGCATGGAACTCAGGGATCAGGCAAGTGGCAGACAAACAACCATTTTCAAGGCGCTTAGAGCTGTGCAAACCCCAGATGGGGTGCCCAAATGAAATTTGTCTCCCTAGACTGCAGGGGTATGGCAAGCACCTAGAAAAATCTTTCCCTAAAAAGTATGATGGAGGTTCTATCACCAGAAGTCATCCTTCTACAAGAAACAATGGGTCCAGAGCTGGAAGTTGAAACTAGTTTAACATCACTTCTTCCGCAATACTCTTTCATAGTGCAAAGTTCCATCGGCCACTCTCGAGGTCTAGCAATTGGATGGAAGAAAACAAGCATTCGGTGCACAAACTTAGGAGGTGCATGCTTATATCTAAATCAAAGTCATTTTTTTCAAATTTCTTTGGGCCTGGGAACTAGAACCAACAACTATGCAGAACTCATGACGTTGAAATTACTTCTCTGTTTTGCCAATGAAAGAAATTGCAAACAGTTACAAGTATATGGTGACTCAATGGTGGTTATAAACTGGATGAATAAGATGCAGAAATGTAGAACTGCTTCTCTAGATGCATTATTTGAAGAGACAACCCATTCTCTCTCATTCTTTGAATCAATCTCTTTCACTCATGTTTACAGGGAGCGAAACAAGGAGGCAGACAGGCTCTCAAAGAAGGGTCTGACATTGCAATGGGGTGAATGAAAAATTTTGGAAACACAGGACTCCAAGGCCGTGGAATATCCGCACATGCCTTTTATAAATCCATCACTCTAAAACTTTTTGTAAATTTGAAATATATTTTTGAAAGCATAGCACAAACTTAGTCTTTTATGAATGGATGCTTTACTGAATTGTTTGCTGATTTTTTTTTTCTGCCATTGACTAAATTAATGTTTTAATGAATGAGTTAATGAATGGTTTTTTCAGCTGTTGAATTATTGAATGGTTTAATGAATGTTTTAAAGAATGATTTAATGAAATCATTTTTCAACTATTGAGTGAAATAATTTGCATTGTAGATGCATTGTTATTTGCAAGTTTAGGCATTGGGTTTGAGGAGTTGATAGTGATGTGAGGGGGAGGAGGGGGCATAAGAGCTTCCACCTTCACATGGTTGGTCCTGTTTAGTAGAGAATATTAAATTATTCTCGAAACAGAGAGGAGCTCAATGAATGGTAAGGAAGAATACATTAAAAAACATCTATTTCTATATTTTTACTGTGTAATTTTCACTATTACTATTTGAATCCTCCATTGGAACTTGTTACAGATAGCGTTGAGAAACATTTCCATAGTTAAGAGGCAAGAAATGGAGTTTTGATTAGATTGATGGCCTTATATACATAGTATTTTTGGTTATCCATGTTTTATCAGGTGATATATTCTTAACAATTAATTTGCTTGAATAGTTGAATAGTATTGTAATTTACATTGTAATAGAAGTGTATTTATGTAGATTGTTTTTGTTATTTTCATAAACAAACATAAATATATTTGATGGGTCCTAACATGAAACTATTGTAACAGGACAAAAAATGAAGTATGTTGAATGATGTTTTGAAAGGTAAAGCATAAGAAGACAGTGTGAAGATCCAGAAATCAAGGTATAAATATGTTTTATTTTGTTTGATTGAGCTGTGTATTGGGTATTTATGCATGTGCGCACACATACATGTAGTTGATGATGATGATTACCATACATAGAGGCGAAAAACAATCACTAGAGGCAAGAATATAGACTATGTAAATGTTCTACAAGTTAGGCAGGGGTCTTTTGGCATCCTTGAAATTTCTACATTGTTAGGTTCATCATTAAACCAAAAAGTTTGGAGTTGTTCCAAAACAAGAAAATTCTACTTTGAAAAATATATCTGTTGAAACAACCTGACAAGTGTTTATGAAGTGCACAGAGGCACTCGAAACACATTCTTGGTGAGAAAGAAGGTCATAGGGCTTTAGTATTTCACATTGTGCACCTATCCACATATTTGGATTTTTTCTCTAGTTTCTCTTGAAAGATAAATGCTTTCCAAAATGGCTTCAAACCCATTTTTCAATTTTCAACCACCCTTACCAAATTGCATCCCTAGCTACAAATATTTTTCCAGATCAATGTTTCAATTTTCATCTTGGGATATATCACTGACGCACCAAATATACACATATTGGAAATACGAGGGAAAATGTCGGGGAAAATATTAGTAGGCATAAACTTGAACCTGAAAAACTCAGAAAATATCAGCAAGCATAATTTTGGAACTGAAAAACACAGGAAATACCAAAAACATCAGGAACAATAGAAAACTTTAAAGCTCAATAAAGTTTTGGAAATATTGGGAGAAATTGGAGATATTTGCAACATTGTTCTAGATATTGATCTGATGCATCAGCGTGAAATATTTTTCATTGTAGACCTGTGTACATTCTTGGGTGTTAGGTTCAATCCCAATATTAATACCCACTCTCACAAACTAACAAAAACTTTAATTTAAACTCTACTTCTTGAACCAACTTAACTTAGAAACTACACTCCATGATTTCTTTGCTCCTATGTTTTGAGGTGGAATGTTGGATTCCCCAAAATTTTACTTTGAATAACCTTAAAAAAAATTCCATTACATTTTAGGTTATAGGATAACGATGATATCACATTGGGATAAAACCTCTTGTGGGATGCATGAGAACCTCAAAATCCTCCAACAAATCTGTGCAACTGAAAAGTGTAACATTTTTCTTCCTCAATATCTTTTCTACCAAGTGACTTGTCTTCATTTAGGCGTTTTCGGATTTTGCACAAAAGAACTTTAGGTATATGAGAGAAACCTTAAATTTAGTATCCATAATCTTCTCCATGACAATCATAGATCTAAAATCTTTTCATAAATCCTGAGGATTAAATTCCTCTACATGAACCTAACCATGCATTCATCAAATGCTTGTTCATTTTGTGTTGTTAAATTGCCATGGTTTGTTGGATTATGGACTCTAATCTAATCCACAGAGTCCTACATTTCCTTATTTTCCTATGTTGAATTTTATCATGTTTGATCCATTTTGATAAGCAAAGTCCTAACATTTTTTCCATGAGTCACTTCATGTATAGGCGAGATCCACTCATCAACTTTTAAATCAATCTTTTCCAACAAGACCATACCCATCATCTATTGTTCCCCTAGATCCTTCACACATTTATGAAGAATGGGAAGCTCACGATCAAACTGGAACTTGTAGAAATATTATTTCAACATTCTCTATGCCACCATCCTTGTAATGCATATCATTCAATAGCATATTGTAGCTAAGATGGAAGGAACTATTCAAAGGATCAACATTTCCTTTAACCACTAGTTTTGTAATGGATGTCTCCATTTATTGGAT
>LPNX010726226.1:61887-155140 GCA_001517045.1 Pseudotsuga menziesii
TCAGGAGGTGATGATAGCATGGTCAAGTGGTGGGATGTCATAATCCAGGTATTGGAGTAATTATGTTTTGTTGATTTTCTTTTGAAATAATTTCTAAATTTTCAACACTGTAGAGCATATTGCCCACTAGTATTCACAGGTCAATTGATTCCTTTTTTGTGTTTATACATGAAGAGTTACTAAATATAGAAGGGAATAAAGACTATGTTCATTGTGGTGCAGCAAGTCTATAGAGTGTTGATTTATGGTGTGATTGGGATTTATGGTCATATGCATCTAGCTGGAAGCAGAAGCTGAAATGAAGAGAATAGAGCTATACTCTCCATGCCTCCTAACTTTCATGTATTAGCTTATGAAAACCTTAGTTCTTTTGCAGTTATAATCGAACATTGTGAATGGTGGAAGATTTCATCCAATATGTAAGAATGGTCTTAGTACTAAATCTAGACAGGCTCAATCGATGGCTTCCTTTGCAACATGATAGTAGGGTAAGAGAATACTACCAATAAATGACCATAATCTAAAAAATATCAATAACCTGACTAGCTGATTTTCCTTACTTATAGTCTCGTCACTTTTGTACATACCTGGACTTGAGCACAATTTCATCCAATAATAATGTTATATAGGATGCATTGCCTACTTTATCCCACTAAATCATACATATGCTTCAGAGTAAATTCATAGATGGATTCTTTTGTAACGTAATGGTAGGGTGAGAGAATACTATCAACGAATAACCATGATCCCAAAAGTTATCAATAACTTGAGTTGTTTATTTTTCTCACTTCTAATCCATATTTCGAAGCTGTACATATTGAAGCCTATGTCACAATAAATAGAGGCAGTGGTAGGTCCACTAGATGCACCTAAACTTATGCACTTTTTTATCCAATGGTGTTACCATATATACATACAATGTAAGACAACAAAAAAAGGAAGATCCATCTAATCCTTTACATGTAAAGTTGTATGTTTTATGCAACATTTCACACACCTTCTTTCATCAAATGATCTTGACATACTTTTAGCATCACTTCAAGCTGTTGTAGCTCTTGTAAGGATTAACCCTTCCAAGTTACACCTGAGTGGAAAACTGCCAGGAAGTGCAGTGTTGAATGTTCATTTTCTTGCTCTATCACAAGGATGGGGAAGTAAAGAAGAAGGAGTGGGCATGTTCTCATGTGTTGTAGAAAATGGTTGTGATGTAGCAGCAAGCCAATTAGGGTCGAATTTGCATTTTGAATTTTATTATGAACGTGGTACGGACAATGCAGAAAATTTAAATGGAATATGGAATGCCTTCAAGTTCCTTTGTCAACTCTTCTTGATATGACCTTTCAATTTCCATTTCCTGCAATAATTGATAACTAGGTATCAAACTGATCTATTACTTACTGAAACATCCATTGAAATTGAAAGTAATATTTTGAGTTTAAAAACATAGTAGTTGAGGATTTCTTCACAAACATCTTGGTTAAATAAGAATTAATTGCATATAAAAGCAATTACCTCTGTACCCCTTTCTGTTGTTGCATTGGCTTCATTTCGATAGGAAATAGCATCTGCCAGTATTTTTTGGGAATCATTGATAGCCTGATCCTCCATCCCTGTCATAGGTAAAACTTGTTGCTTTGTTTTTGTTTGCAAGTGCTTAAAACTTTTTTCTTTGATGTTGATGTTGTTACACAAATTACTTAATAAACACATTGCTTGGAGTTGAATAATGCAAAAATGTGTATGTGGAATTACAAAACAATCAAATCATATGGTGGGGACATGAAACAGTCGAGTTACAATACTGCTCCATGAGGAAACTGATTGCTCACAGTCTATCATTGGCTTATTACTAATGTAAAATTTACTAACACTACCAAAACCAATTAAGGATTCATGAAACATGAAAACCCTTAAGGGGAGATTTTGTAATTAGGAAGAGTCTTAGAAAAGTTTATGCATTTATATACATAAATTTTAAGATAAATTTTGTCAAAAGAGTCAGGCACCATGTTCCATTCAAAGTCAAACCCACATTTTTGGTAGTGTGAAAAATGGATGTCATTCTTGCTTATAGAAACAAAGGTGTTAAGACAGATCAGGTATCCACCTTACTTGTGTAGGTTCTATACATACAGACAATATCATATGAAAATGAACTAGTGAGCTTGTGGAATGTAGTAAAAAATCTGTCATTATAGCAATATTGATTCTTTTAAATTATCTATATGATGTTAGCTTGTGGAAATTTTCCCAGAATATGGTAATAGATGCTCTTGATCTGTTCATTCTTCCTTCATTTTTTTCTTTTATAGCTAGCTTTTTTTTTTTAAATTTATTACACATTCCAGCATTCCCAAAATATACACCTGTTGTTGTCCAAAGAAATTTGAAATCTTGCACTCAGGTATATGCGGGCATTGTTGTACAACAAACCTAAGTCATTCTTGGTTCAAATATTCCAATAATTAAAATTTGTTAATTTACTTTTTTCACTGATTTTTGAAATGTGTTTTTGTCTTGTTTTGATTGGTTTTCTATCATATCTTTAATTCTGGTAGGACCTCATTATTGGTGTTAAAATATAGAACTGTAACTTGTATTCACTATTCAATTGGAGTCTTCCATCCACCTATGCAATTGTTGAGTATAGTGATGTAAAGAGCAAGGTTATGAGAACCAGAACTAGAATCAGTCGAGGGTCACACCTAAACTAGAATAGAATTGGGTTGAAGAACCATCATCAAAATCATATACATGAGGATATCGTGGATAATATAACAATCACACCATAAACCTAGACCCATTTTAGAGAGATACATCATAAATATTTGAAACGTGTAAGAGGTGGTTTCAAAGATTAAACATTTGGTTCAAGTCCTTTTGGTTTTTAAATCGATTCAATCCATTGGTTGAGTACATAAATGGAACTAAGTGGAGATTTTCGATGTGAGAATTGCAAATGTGAAGACACTGTGCATGATAAGGATGGTACAAATTGCAAAATTACATATGAAGTTAGGGAATCTAGAGGACGCAGTCACTATAATAGCTATCTATATAGAAGAGACAGTTCTCCTTATGCAAATCACTATGTCCAGAATCCAGGTCTTTGTGATACTGGACCAATAAAAGTACCTTATGACCTTAGGGAAGGTTCTTCGAATATTAATGGGAAAAATGCATTATGGTCAAGTTTTACTGGGAAAATGTCAAATTTGTTTATGGACAAACTGAAACTAAAGAATATCAAAACCAATGGTTGAAACTTAGCTTAAAAAATCCACAAAGTTCAGGGCTTAAGGTGGAATGTATTTTAAAAAATGATCTAAACCTTTTCCTTCCCGATTTTGATGAAGAAATAAATAGAGAGGGCTCATCTCCAACTCGATTATATCGAATGGGTTTTATTCTTCTGGGAAAAAAATAAAGCGAGCTGATACTGATGGATTTTTGGCTAATACTTCCTGCTTTCACTTTTCAATTTATAGTCCTCTTGTTGATACTTCCTCCTGTCCTCCACCAAACGAGAAGATTCATTTTCTAAATGCAACACATTCATTGACAGTGCTACCTAATTTGAATTTACCAGAAAAAATATAAACACGGATTCTGGTACTACCACATCAATATTTCAAGGGAAGTTGGCCTCAGTTTCTGACCAGAATTTCCATTATTCACCTACAAAATAACCACAGTGTGCAACACTACAGCAAAGTAGTTTGGGTACATTAGCCATCTCAGGTGAGAAAATATTTGGTACATAATCAAAGTCAAATGCACATCATATTGAAAGAATTTCCATTATTCACCTACAAAAGAACAACAATGTGCAACAGATTAATTTGGGTACATCAGGCATCTTAGGTGAGTAAATATTGGGTACATAATCGAAGTCAAATGCACATCATATTGAAATGTTGTCAATATAGAAACATTTCTAATTATGTTACTATCTTGTTTGTTTATGTGAAGACAGTTTCCTAGTTTCTGGGCATGCTCTTCCACCAAATCAAGGCAACAATAAGACTTCAAAAGGTTTACTATCATGAATTGAATATTTAAATGTAAAGCTTATCTCTCTCACAAGGTATTCCATCTGATCCTTTGGTGACTTCTCCTTTCAATGACAATATGTTACCCTAAAAGTATCTGAGTATAAGGAAGATCCAAACTAGATCCAAACCAACATTGTTATAGTTCGTTATCATTGTTCTTTAGTTGTTAGTTTGTTTTACATGAAAGGACTTCTATTCTTATTGTTTAGTTTATGTACATTGCAATTGAAAAATTGTATCTCAAGGACCAACTTTAACATAATCACCATTGGAGTGTCAAAGTTGAAAGAGACAAAAATTATGTTTTGAATTTATTACAATAATATTGTTATGTATCTAGCTCTTTTTTTGTTTTGTGTTATGCATTAAAGTATAAAATTTTAATCATCTTATATCAAATCCTAACCTAACCCTGAATTTCAACAATTGTCTTAATTATTTAAAGATGTCTTTATAATGTTCATTAGTTAATCTTTGGATATTTTTTTCTAAATCCATCAACATGCGTCGCTTTTCCAACACTCAGGTAAAAACATCTGATGGTGGTGGCATGACTTCGATGCTTCCACCCATCGGATGACCAACGGCTTAAGTGTTGGACAGTGTCGAAAGGCCGACTCTTCTAGTTTCGAATAGAGTCAGTTATCCGACACGTTCTAGATAAAAATACCGATGGCAATGCCATTCATCTGACACTTATGTCCGTCGTATTGCCGACGCGTCAAGGGTCGGACGTCGTCAGATTTCCGATGGTTTATGCAATTTTGATTGGCACTTTATATGGAAATACAGTTGAATATGAGACACAATGGTCTATTGGATCTTCGACCCACAATAGTCGTCAGTCGAAGATCTGACGTTACGCCACTGACGACAAAAAAAAGGTGTATGTGTCGAAAAGGCAACCAATAAGTGTCAAATTTCAGACATGCCAAGTGTTGGATTTTGGGGTAAATTTTTGTAGTGAAAGATGAATGTACATGGCCACACTTATTTCCATCAACACTCGCCGACTTACCAAACAAATGGTACAAGATGGAAGAATCTCGGGGTGAAACATTCCTATGGCATGAACTCAAAGAAAATTTTATCAAAGACTTCAACTTTGAACCCCAAAATGAGAATTTGGTCGAAACTACAAAACAGATCAAAGCATTTGTACAACCGACAGAAAAAAAAACCCTAAGGGACAACCGAACGACAATAAACTGTAACACTATACAAACTGGGACAATACCACAATAAACAAGATTACAGTTGGAAAATGAAAATTCAGAAGGGAAAAGATTCAAATGGAAAGCAAACCATGTCGAAACGACCAAACCTATTCGCACAGTACTCAAAGTTGAAACAACAGACAAGGAGGATACCGACTGAATGACTGCAGCAGACTTCCCTGCCACATCCTCACAGTTTAAGGAAGGAAGTCGACCAATCAATGAAGCTAAAGCACTGGAATGGCTAGATGCTAAAGTCAAAACTAGAGAGTTCGACATATCAAATGATGATCGACCAAAAATAGCAAAGATTGGAGACTACTAGTCTGAAGCACAAACAATAGAGATCACAAACCTACTGAAAGAATTCCAGGATGTATTTTCTAGATACTATAAGTGATCCGGTGGATTAATGATCTTCAATAATTTACACTGATCCAATATGGTACAAGGTTATTAGTATATGGTTTTAAATCATATGCTAAACATTATATGCGACCATCCCTTAACATTTGTGGCACAGCCCGCGCAGTTATTGCATGAGCCGCGTAGTATCGCATGGCACGCAGTATCACATGATGCGCAGCTATCGCGTGATGCGCAGTTATCGCATGAGCCGCACAGTGCAGTTTGTGCATGAGACGCGCAGTTATAGCATGGACCGCACAGTTGCGCACCGTCGATTTGAACATCGAATGGTTCGTGGAGGTTAGTCACATGTTGCCACATTTATCTGCTGCGACATTTGAGGATGCTGCGACAGTTGTGGAGTAGTGGTGACATCAAACGGTTACGCGGTTTGCATTTGGTGTGCGGTTTAGTATGGTGCAACACCTGTGCGTGGCGGTCATTGCCACGTGTTGTGAGTCAACATGTGTGTGGAGTTAGTTGCAACGTTTCGGGGATATGGAACGTCGTGGCAACATAACACTTGTGCAACAATTTGGCGGGATTGCATGGTTCAGTTTAGCATATGGTTGTAATGATGATGAAGAAGATAACAGCTGTGATGATAAAACGAGTCGAACCGTTACTTACCCGGGGGAAATGAACGCTTTTATAAACTCGTTTCTGGCCACATTAGGGGGCAGAGGTTTTTTTTAGAGCCCAGCGCAATGTGTTTCGGTTGGATGTTGTTTTTGTAGAAGTCGACATTCTCTATTATACTTTAGCTTTCTTTGCCTCTTGAAGGCTAATTGTAATTTCCAGAAGGGAGGTATTGAAGACTTTGTACAGCATTCTGTTTACAGTTGCAGAAGTTGATTCCAGAACCATTTTGTACCATTTTAAAGAGATTAATTGGATCGGTACCCATTGGAGAGGGACCCGGAGACGTAGCCCAGTGGAGGGGGTGAACTCCATTATCAACTTTTGTTTGTGACTCTCTGATTCTGTGTTTCTTCTTTATATCTGTTTATCAGTGTTGTTTTCTCCTCTCTGTTTCAGTTTGCTTTTCAGTTCTGTCTTTAAGCATTCCATTGATGTTAATGCTACTTCATGAATTAAGTAAACTGATAAACGCATACTTTAAATAAACTTTTATTGCACTCAATTTGAGGTCCAATGGATCAATAAGGATATTAAAGGTCTAGTACATGAAATGGGGGAAATGAAGATCGACATAAAACCTGATGTTCGACCTGTCAAGAAAAGACCATATAAACTAGCTCATAAATACAAAGAGAGAGTCAAGAAAGAGATTGATAACATGCTTGCAATAGGAATCATCTACCCTATTGACCAATTAGAATGGGAAAGTCCAATGGTGGTTCAACCAAAGAAACATGATCCAACCAAGCTAAGGATCTATTTCGACTTCAGAGAACTCAATAAAGTTACATTGACAGACCCATTTCCAACTCCTTATGTAGATGAAATCTTAAATGAGGTAGCAGGACATGAATGCTATTCGTTTACAAATGGATTATCAGGTTATAATCAACTACCAATAGCCAAAGTAGATCAAAAAAAGACAACATTCATATGTGAATTTGGATCATCTGCTTATAGGGTTATGCCTTTTGGACTTAAAAATGCACCTGCAGTCTTTTCAAGGATTGTGGTTAAAACATTTTAGGAGTACATTTACAAAACAATGGTAGTATATTTCGACGATTGGATAATATACTCTACACTAAAGGACCATTGTAAATGGCTAAGAATTATGCTGGAATGATGTCGACAGATCCAACTATCACTAAACATTAAGAAGTGAATATTTCTAACTCCTATAGGAATACTATTAGGACACATTATCTGTAAATAAGGTATCAAAGTTAATTTCGCAAAAATAAAAATCATCCTTGACTTAAAACCTCCAATAAATCCAAAACAAGTGAGGGTACTACTTGGTCATACAAGATACTATAGAAAATTCATAAGACAGTATTCAAACATGACATACCCATTGGAAGAATTTCTAAGACATGATCAGGAATTTAACTGGATAGAGGAGTGCAGCATATCATTCGAAAAACTAAAAATAAATCTAGTCGAAGCTCCCATCCTAAGGTTTCCAAACTGGTCGACCAAATTCCATGTTCACATCAATGCACCAGGCCTAGCAATAGGAGCAATCCTAACTCAGCCAGGAGATGATGTAATGGACTATCCTATAGTTTACAGTAGCAGGAAACTAAACAAAGCTGAAAGAAACTATTCAACAACTGAAATAGAAGCATTAGGAATTGTCTTTGCACTACAAAAATATCGACACTATCTACTCGCTAATACATGTATCTTTTACACTGACCATAAAGCACTAAAATAACTCGTAAATAATCCTCTACACCATGGAAGAATTTGTTGATGGCTACTTCTATTCCAAGAATTTGAATTTGAATTCGTTATCAGACCAAGTAAGCTAAATTTCGGTCCCAGCCACTTATCCCGAATTGACACAGGGGAGGAATCAACAGGAGTCGAAGACGACTTACCAGATGCACATTTATTTCGAATAAAAGCAGTCCTGGAAGAGTTAGAGGAAATAACTCAGTTTTTAGAAGATGGACAAGCACTAGAAGGCATGAGTACGAAGAAGAAACAAATCTTAGCCATGAAAGTTGCACCATACAGTCTCATAAATGGATTCCTATATAAAATGGGTTTAGACGACATCCTCAGAAGGTACGTACTGGAACATGAAATAAATAATATTATGTATGAAGCACATTATGGACCTGCAGGAGGACATTTCCAAGTAGATACAACTGCAAAGAAAATCCAACAATCAAGGTTGTGGTGGCCAACACTTCACAAAGATTGCAAAAACTTTGTAAGCCAATGTGACAGATGTCAATGACTGGGTCGACCCCTGCCTAGTACAAAAATGCCCCTGATATCAGTAAACCCAAGTTTGACATTTGAAATTTGGGCCATCGACTTCATAGGACCATTTCCTATACCAGCAAAAAGAACAGGTGCAAGGTACATAATAACTGCAGTCGACAACGTAACCAAATGGGCAGAGGCAAAACCAGTCGACACATGTTCCAGTGAGATAGCTGCTAAGTTTATCTTTGAGAACATCATCACCAGATTTGGATGTCCATTAACCCTAATCAGTGACCAGGGAACACACTTCATCAATAAAACTATTAAAACACTAATAGACCAGTTCCAAATTGACCACTAACGGAGTACAGCTTACCACCCTCAGTCGAATGGAGCAATTGAAGCATTTAACAAAACATTAACAAAAGGATTAACAAAAATATGTAACATCGAAAAAGACGACTGGGATGAAAATATACCTACAGTACTATGGGAATACTGAACAACATATAAGCGCTCAACCGACCAAACACCGTTTCAACTAGTTTATGGACAGGAAGCAGTAGTTCCTCTACACTTTCGACAACATACACCTATTATCACAGAAATTTTGCATGTCGATGTCGAACAAAGAAGAAATGACTGACTATTGCAACTAAGTAAGATTGAAGAACACCGACTAATTGCGTTACAAGATCAGGAAATCCAGAAACAACAACAGAAGGCATGGCATGACCGAAACATCAAAAACAAAAACCTATCGGTAGGAGACCTTGCCTTACTATACAATAGTCGGGTAAAAGGAAAACCCAAAAAGCTACATACATAATGGATGGGACCCTATGTTGTCAAAGAGGTACATGCCAATGGATCAGTCCGACTAAGGACGCTACAAGGCATAGTATTTCGTAAACTTGTTAATGGTGCCCGACTAAAACGGTACAAAAACTAAACCAGTTCAAAAAAAAAACGACCATAACAGTTAAACAAAAGCTATAAAAATATGAAAATCTAAAAACTAAAACAAGATCGAAAAACATAAGATAGTATGACAAGAAATCACCACCATGACAACCAACATCACACCCATCAACATAACACCATCGACCGCTCACACAATCGACATCGACCAATGACCTCAGAATTCCCATCCCACCTTCATGACTACGGACGACAAAATCAAATCACCATTAACGCAAACTCAAGTGTTCATGCTAAACCATCACATCCACCATTAATGCACCCATCAACAAAAACGTCAAACGCATCAACTATAAATACTGAACCACCAAAGGATCATTTACAGCATTCCGAATAGAGAGAGAAAATTAGCAACCAGACGACTGAAAACCAAGGATACTGAAGCAAAATCGACCAACAAACCGACAAGATGGCACCTAAACAAACCAGAGCTACATCCAAGGCTAAAGAACTATAGACCACGAAGACACCATTGATGAGGAGACTCAAACTCATCAAGAACGCCAAGGTTTAGGAGAGCTCATGGGTGAAACTTTGGACCGAGATTAAATAGTGGGCTTATGTCGACAAAAGGCCTACACAAGCTACAGAGAAAACCAACCAAAGTACCATCATAAACTACATCAATGCGCCGATCATGGCCAGCTTTGGAGGCACAAAGGAAAAAGCGGTGAAATTGATCATAAGTCGATATAATAACGGTAGATTTTACTTCGACCGACCGGTTGAAATCTCTGCAGAAGTAATTTCCAAATTGACTGGGTTATCAAACCAAGGTGAACCAGTACCAGTCGGAATCAAGGAAGGGTTGGTAGAAGAACTAACAGGATCAATATCAGGCAAAAACTCCAAAGGGCTAATGATTAGGCAAATACAAACTCGGACACCACAAATAGTGGCCAAAATCATAGCCACTACACTTACACCGACAGGTCAAGGAAGCGACCTCAAACTAGATATGTTGGAGGCAGTGGATACCATTGCCCACACATGAAAGATATATAAATGGGCTGAGTATTTCACCGACATGCTCAAAGGCATCTGCAAAAAATGTTAGGAGTCGGGAGGAATTATCAAGTTTCCATCCCTAATGTTATGGATAGTAATGTACACCTTGTGCCCTGTTGGGGATAAGCAATTTCAAGAACTGACAAAATTTCATATGTGGAGGTTCAAACCATTCTTCCAGAATGGAACACTGAAAGAACTTGCAAACGAAAAAGTGTTGTTCGAAATCTGGTTTCAACAGCTGAAAGTCCACACGACCAGATGGAGGGTGCCCCAAAACATCGACGAAGTCTGTCCAAAAATGCCCACATCCAGTTAGAACTTGACCATACCGCGGTATGGTACATGCAAGGTGCCAAGGCAAAGGTGAGATCTCTCGACTTTTACCCGACAGTCGAAGAGATCTTCCAAGATCTAGCTCGACAGACAGGTTCAAAACTGTCAATACCAACAAGGGCAAAGGAAATAAATTTCTCGATAGAATACCCACTGACAGACTAGGAGAAGGAGGAAGATTACGAGCTCAACCTATACATCAACACATTTGTGTCGGAAAATACGCCGGTCGAAGGCACTGGCCAACTACAAATCATAATCAAACCTCCGACAGCACAAATGGATGAGACACAAACACAACAGCTGGTAGCTAATCCTACTGAAGAAAGCCTTATCTCGACTAAAAATTGGGGAGGAGAAATAGACACTGAATATCCAGAATATGTTGTCACCAAAGAAAACATAACCAAATTATCGAAGGAGATAGTAGCCTCAAGAAAAAGGAAGAAAACATAGGAATAGGAGCAAGGGAAAGGTAAGTGCAAGCTTATCATTCTAGAGTCCTCAGAAGACGAGGAAGAACTAGCAGCCATGGCATGCGACATTATAGAAGATGCCGCAGCAAACAAAGTGCCAGTGGAAACACAGTTCCAAATATTTGTCAAAGCAGGGGCACAGCAAGGTCGGCCAAAGAGGGTGAAAGGCACAAACACTTCGACAGCTGAAAATGTTGTGGATCTCGTGTCTACACCTCCACCCCCGTCTCCGACCAAAATCACACAAGAGCTAATCCGAGAACAACTTTCCATAAGTCCACTCAACATATGCAAGAATGCTATGTCGGATACTGTGAAGGAAAAGTTTGACCGCAATAGAGACCTCTAGGCATACATTGAAAAATTGCTTGAGTTACTCACGTCGGTTCAAAAGATCACCACCAAAGCCCCTTTGTTTGAAGATGGTTGTTCTAGACCGACCGTTCCCCAACCTGGCCAAATACTCCAGAAACCGAGGACTTTTGCAATTGCGAGTTTGACATTTGAAAGGAATCCCAACAAAGAAGCTGAAGTTGTCACAAGTCGAACCACATCTATCATTCTGACCGACCCCGAACCCAACCCACCAGCCAATGAACCGACCGGAGATGAGGAAGGAGAATACATGGACGAAATAAGTCAAGAAATTGAGGAACTCTTCTCTGACCTCCAGGAAAAATCACCTCCACAAACCCACGACCCCTCACCCAACCATATCTCCACTAATCCAATCACACTAGACCATTCACCAACACCATCACCACCGCTTCACCAACCAGAGTCTCTAATCCAACTAGTTGTACCTGAACCACCTCCACCACAACTATTAGCACCAACTACAACCGCATCTAGACTCTCTGAATCCATCCAACTAGATGCACAACCAACTATGGCAGTTATCCAACCAACCCAACCAGAAATACCATTGACTATAGCTAGCCAGCAACCAATTCTGACTATTACAGGTACACAGGTGCCAAAACAGGTAGAGCAGCAGAAGCACAAAAGAAAGAAAGACAAGAAGAAGGACGACCATCAAATCCAGACAACAATGGTCGACATCAATAAACTTGGATCAACCACTGCAGTCAACCCAACTAAACTAAAGGATGGAGAATTAGGACAACTATTGGAATCCTTGGCAATCGAAGCAAAAACAAGGAGCCAGAGCAGACGCAGGGAGCTCAACAAAAACCAGAAAGAACAAGTCGAGTTCCTTAACAAATGCAGAAACTTGGTACAATCTGTGATACCAGGTCCAATAGAGGTCGGCACTGAAAAGCCGCTAGAAAAGGATTATCAGTTATTTGAGAGCGTGGTGTCGACAAAGGCAGGATACCAAAGAGGAGCAGAAAGAAGAAACAGTTCGACTGCTGACACAGCAGCACACAGCTTTCACAGAAGCATACAAAGTACTACAAGATCACATGGAGGAGTCAGTCATTACAGAATAAGTACTGAGAGTTTGGCCTACATATTATGGGCAAGTCTATCAACAAGTTCGACAAACCCAACAAGAAATCCAAGCGCTCGAAAAGAGAAAAAGTATAGAGGTAGAACTCAGGAGTACAATTGAAAACCAAATAGTGCTCAAAACTGCCAAGTTGCAGAAGCACAAGCGATAAGCACACCAATGGGTGCAACAAGAAATTCCAAATCTAGAAAAATTAGACATCATATGCTTGCAGATGAGATGACTTTTTGAGACAGCAAAGGAAACGGACCATTTTATGGGTCCCGACATGGAGAACATAGAAAAACTCTCCGTTCAAGAAAAGATGTCTATATTATCAAGTCTGACTACATTAACAATTGACATCCAAAAAATACTGCAAAGTTGGATAGCATTTCAACATCAGCTATCAGTGATAGTTGAAGCAATTGTCGAAGTCTGTGTGCAGAAAAGACCAACAATCAGACTTCATAGCCCATGAATACCAAGCACAGAAATAACCACCTAAGGACCAGCAAAGAAAATTTTTGTACCTCCCTATTTCTTCGGGACGAAGAAATGTTTTGTTTGTGGGGGAGATGTTGGAGGAGCAAGTCGGTAATCCAACTTGAATGATAGCTGACTTATTCGATCATCCAACTAATTAGAGGTTAGGTCGGCCACATAAGGTCGTGTCGATTCACTGAACCGATAGGTAGTTATTTGTAACTATTTGTAATTCATATATATTAAGCTGTTGAGCCAGATGAGAACTCAGTTCAGTTCTCTGTATTGTATGGACCCTTTCACTATAGTATAATCTGTTATTCTGCTTACTTGTTCTTGTCTCTTGTCTATGTTATGCATATCTATTATTAATTTGTATTATTGGTAACCCTATGTGATCTATGAGATTACAACAATATGTGACTCAACTGCTCAATTGCAAGATACCCTTCTCATATACAAGTATCTATATCCATGTACTTATAGATAACAAGTACCTTTGTCGAGGTCCTTGGAAAAATATTATTTCATCCTCACTATATGATTTTATTGTCTCTACTGCAAACTCAATAATATACCCTTGCAAAATACTATTGACCCAAAAATCAACAGCTCTAGAGATGGGGTTACTTACACTAATAATCTCGCGGATCAACTGTTCACTCAACTCGACCATTTCTTTTCTTTGGAACTTTTTGTTTGTTGAGTTTCCAATCTTAACAACTACTCATGTAGTACAATAGGAAACTCTACAAAGAATATCTCATGAGTATCAAATTATATATATCGGTCTAACCAGTTTTCTATGCTTGACCGCAATCTCACGCTCTCTTCTTGTGCAAATGCCAACATCTTAGACTCCATCCAATCCTCTATTTCCTTCTTTGTTGGATGCCACAACATTTCCCTCGACTCAAATGATTATGGGTCCCAAAAACAGAACCATTTGTTGGCCTACTTTCCTCACTCATGCAACCCAGGTTCAACAACAACAAAAAACCAATAAAACACCCAAAGACGTCAGCCCGACGGAGCAAGCTCAGTCGGCAACACTCGCAAGGTAGGTAAAGTATCATTTGAGATATGTTAATGTGTAACTTCCAAAACCATGTTTCTGCAGTCGAATATGGATTATAGTCCCTTGGGGCGTGGCCAAGGCGCTCGACAAATATGGAAGGATGGAATCTTTTACTACTCGACAGAGGTGGAACAGTGCGCCATAACTAGTGTTTGGCACAACCTTGTCCTTAACAGCTTAACAGATGGTGCAATAATGCAACGCAGTTGATTCCTTAATAGCAAATGACTGTCATGTGACTTATATTATGAATTAATAGTCTTTAAACATGAAATGATACACAGTGCTCGACAATGCTTCGATATCCATTCATTCACTACTTATCAGTATTACGACATTCATTCAAACAATAACCATAAATAATGTGAGTTAATCAACATTTAACATTAACAGTTAAACATTCAACAGAACATTTAATCATTCATTAACACAGGAAATAACATGGAAACCCATCTGGGAAAAACCACCAAGGTGCTCTTCATCTGCCATGAGAAATATACATAGCAACTTGCAGACTGTGACTTGCAGACTATTTTAAGATATGTATTTTGGATCAAACTCTTCTTTCTCTCATGCTCTCTGGTTTATTCTTCTACCTACTCCTATTGATCCATGCACAACCTGGATCGACTCTTCTACTCTACCATCTGTGCACTCAGCTGCAGATTGACTCTTACAAAACAGTTTGTGCACTCAGCTCAGCTGCAGGTTCCTACTATTTATAGTGTTTACAAGACCACGTAGGGTCGAATAAGTACAACTCAGTTATTACATTCATAAGTAGCTACAAAATATCTTCTATTACATTAATGACGGCCCATACCTAGCTGCAAAGTCCTGCATTACATTAACAACATCCATAACTAGCTGTGGAAACATCTTTCAGCTTGCTTGTACAGGTCATAACTAGTTGCAAAACTATCCTTTAGTCTTTCGCCGACTCGATCTCCTGTAGTCCTTCTTGACCTGCACCTATCCAGCCTTAACTCCTCTACCTATCTCTTTAGGTACACTTTTTCCTTCATCGCGCCAATCTCCATCACATCTTTTTCTCCTCTGCGCTTGCTTTCCATCCTTTACCTACTTTTCCTCCTTCGTGCGCCTTCTTTTCCTCTATCACGCTTGTGCTTTAGATTCTTCCTTATGCACTTTTCTTGGCCCAACACTATCCAATAGATCCGTCCAGGGGCCCTTCCTTACCATTTAATCAACAAGGGGGGTACCTAGGTATTTGAATGGAAGGTAGCTCTCTTGAAAGCAAGATTTGGAAAATATTATGTCTAGTAATCCTAGGGATATTGAAGAACAAGACCTAAGGTTTTTTATTACTGGCCTCCAGTCCCGACACTTTGCTAAAATTTATTAAGCGTTCTGGCATCTTGGACAGAGGAGTGACCCATCAGCATAGTGTCATCAATGAACTATTGGTGTGTTTATTTATCTGCCCTTAGGTGGACCAAGATTCCTTGTAAGTCATGGTTGTTCCACAGCGTTGTGATTGTTCTTCCCAAACCTTCTACCATAATGATGAACAGGAAAGGAGATAATGGATCTCCATGTCTTATGCCCCTTGTTGGTTTTAATAGACCTGACGGGACTCCATTAACAAGAATGGAGAAGAAAGCTAAGGATACAAGACTCATGACCCAATCAATCCAGGTGTCCATAAAGACAAAATATTTAATAATTTCTCTCATAAAGTGTCAATTGAGCTTATCATAGGCTTTCGCGATCTCAATCTTTACCATCATTCCTGTGATTTTCTCTATTTTAACTAAATGTAACACTTGATGAACCAAGATAATGTCGTTCATTATATGACGGCCTTCGACAAACACTGATTGTTCTGGCGAAATCAGGGAGGGTAAGATGGGTTTGAGTCTATTTTCAATGACCTTGGTTATGATCTTATATATGACATTACACGGGATTATGGGTCTAAATTTTTTCAGGAGATTCTACCCCTTCACTTTTTTGGGATGAGGGTGAGGAAAGTAGCATTAAATGATGGAAGAATCTTCCTAGATGCCTGAGAGTCCTACACTATCTGCCGCACTTCCTACTTGATGATATCCTAGAAATGGTGGAAGAAATTTACAATGAAACCATCCAAGCCTGGGGCTTTTCCATCAGCCATTTGGATGACTGCTTATTCAACTTCAATGAGTGTAATTGGATTCATTAGCATTTCATTTTGCTCTAGGGAAACTAGAGGAGGGAAGTGTTGGGTTATGTGTTTGATGTCCCTACTTTTGTTTCATTTTGGCTCAACCATTATCTCCTGGAAGTGATCTATCAATGCCACCTCAATCTCCTGCCTTGTTACAACCCTTTCACCATTGGAAATTTTAATCGATAGAATTTTTTATGCGATCTGTCCTAGGTGACTGATATCTGAAAGAACTTTGTGTTTCTTTCCCCTTCTTTGAGCCATCGGATTCTCGATTTCTGACACCAACGAATTTCCTCTTGGTTCCCCTCTCCTCTAGTTTGATGCATAGTCTAGCTTCTTCTATTTGAATTTCAGAGGTATATCATGAATTTATCCCTATGGTCTGTATCTCCACCAACCTATTTTCAAGGATTTTTTTGTTTGCGAATATGTTTTTGAACTCTACCTTGTTCCATTTCTTGATTCTTTCTTTTAACCTTTTTAATTTATGTTGAAACTTGTACATTCTCTGGCCTTCACCTTCACTTAATCCTTCCCACCACTACTTGAGCTTATCTGTGAAATATGGTTTCCTATCCAAAATTGTTCAAATGTAAAGGATTTTTTAAATTGTGAACCAAGACTGCTCCACCATAATTCTACTAGCCAATGGTCTGATCCCATCTTCGGGAGAATCGATGAGTGAATTTCACTATTTGATTCCATTATTTACTCTAATACTAAGAAACAATCGATATGGGATTCTATATGCCTATAACCCTTCCTCTTGGTGTTTAGGGTGAAACTCCCCTGTCTCTGGATAATATGTTCTAGCCTTAGATCTTTAATAGTGTCGCTAAAGAACTAACATTCTTCTGTCCAACCTACATCATCCTCCTTTCTTTTCATACAATGAGGTTACGATATTGAAGTCTCTCCCTACAATCCAATGCCTCCCTTATATCCATTCATTGATATTTCTAAGGGTATTAATGAAATTCAGTTTCTCACGGGAGTTATGAGGCATGTAAACATTGGTAAGCACTCTTGAAACTGAGAAGCCAATTACCTTGAATTCTACAGAAATGAAACATTGGTTCCCATTGAAACCCAATAAGTGCACTCTATTGGGATCCCATGGTATCCCTAGGACACCTGCATACCCTCTTGCATCTATACATATTCATTCACTCCCTTTCCATATTTTCTTACTAATCTATTGAAGTTGAGTCGTTGGGAATTTAGTTTCTTGGAGAAACATAATGGCTCGATTTATCCTCTTGATCTGTTTTCTTAGGATTTTTAATTTTTTAGGTTTTTTCAACCCTCTTACATTCCAATTTAGTATATTCATTGGGAAATTGAAAACATAAGGGATTATAATCCTATGGTTACCTTAATAGTAGGGTACTGGCCTGATTCAACCAATCGTCGGCCCGCTTCAGATACTCTCTCCTTATTCAATATCCTTCCTGCCTTCTTGCTTAGGTCCTCATGCTTTCTCTTATTCTCCTTGTGGGATCATGGGATAACGCCTAGTTGGTTATCTCCCTTTCCTTGATTATGGATTCCTTCAATAATACCACTTACTCTTGTGGGACATGTCCTTTCGCTACATCTACACATGCTTGTTCAATACCATCCAGATCCAAATCTCCTATGTTCATATCCTTTGCTTCATCCCCGGTGTCATGTTCGAGTTCTTCATCCGTTCTTCCTTTTGTGGTGCCATTCGTCGCTTTGGTAGAGTTATCCTTAGTTTCATGATAGTGGTGTTCCCCTTATTGTCCTTCCTAGTGTGTATCATGGTTCTCCTCTGGTTGATCTTCTAAGGCTTTAAAATTATTGGATACAAAGACCTTTTTGTTCACCTCTTGGTTGTCCTACTTTCTTCTCCTCTTTTGTGCAAGGAAACCCGAGTAAGCCCTTGGTATCTTTTTTCCTCCTCCTTCCTGGATGTTGGTTTTGGGGCATTCATGGGGAAATCCCTAAACAAATTTCCATACTCGTGGAATCTACATTAACGAAATGGGATCTGCTCATAGTATAGGGTTTGAACCCATTCTTCATCTTCCTATGACATTTGATGGATTCTGGTAGTTCTTTGGTTAGATCCATGTAAACACATATTCTCACATAGGTTGTGTATCTTTGATCCTTAGTTTGTTCTGAGATCTTGATAAATTTCCTCAGAGTGTTCCCCAGATCTTCCAATATTTTTGGATCCCAGTATTCACATGGCAAGGAGTAAAGCCTAATCCATATCAGTGCCACTTTCATGTCTTCCTTCTCCAGGCAGAACGTTTGCTTCCAGGGTCTCAGGAATAATACTGTCGAGTAAAATAAATAGGGTCCTCCATTTAGAATTCGATTTTTGTCCTCCAGGTTAAGAAACAAGATGGTGAAGAAACCCTTGGATCCTAGTTAGAGGTCATAGTGCCCCTTAGGTTTTCAATATTATTTTATCCACCATACGAGGGATTTCTCTAATGATTAAAGTCTTACAAAATTCCTTATGAGCACATGGTATTGAAAATATTGGATTCGATCTCTAAGTTTAGTAAATCAGATCTACATCGAAGGATTGGGGTCATTTTAGGAAAACATCAGACTGGCCTTCACTCTGTAGATTGTCCTCCCAGTTTTGTCTTTTAATTGTATTGATCCTCTCCTCCCATCGCATCCAGTGAGATCAAAATCCCCCCAACCTGTAATCCCTTTGAGGTCATAGACAGGGAGGCCTAAGAGCCTCCCCCTTTTCTTGTCTCCATGCCTCTATTAGTCCCTCCACCTTCTACTTTCTTCATGAGTCCTTCCACCTCTCCCGAAAATTTTCCATGTTGGAGTAGGAATTAACCAGTAGAAGAAATAATATTTCCATCCAAATAATGGCGGAGTCTACAAACACCTTTTCACTTAAGCATATGAGCACCTGATCCACAAGTGATTATAGACAGATCAAGAAGATCATTTATAAATAGGTTTGAGTAAAATACCAACCCAACAATCAAAAGACCCAAATTCTATAAAAAGTGGATTAAAATAATCCAAAGTAGTTATAAGCCGACAAGATGAGGGTACAATGGACCATAGGTTCCAACACAAGTAATATGGCTTATGGTGGAGATTCCTTAGATGATGATGCTAGACGTAGGGAAAGAGAGGGAATATGAGAAAAGAAAATGCAACGATCAGAAAAAATAACTTAGTGAGTTGTAATTACATACTTAGAATTTTTATATAATATTGAAAAATATGTATTTATTTTATGAAGAGTTTAATTTATAATTGTAATCATTATTTAGTGTACTATAATTTATGTTAAATAAAATATTGATAAAAAAAACATAGTTCACTTCTAAAGACTATAACCAAAAAGGAGAGACGACACCTATATATGGATCACTTATATTTGATGCAATAAGGAGAAAGCTTCATAGGTCATAGTTGTAAATGATTTATACATTGTACAGTTTATCCTACATTTTTCAAAGAAAATTGGAATGTAATTGAATCCAATATGCTACACTTTTCTTGGCACTTATCCATTCTATGATGTGTATATTAGTGCTTTAGCTTAGATTGCAAATATGAGGATGAATAGAAACAAAAATCTATTTCATCAATATAAGATAACAAAAATCCCTTCAATGATGGCAATATACAAGTTACTAGTGAAGGAAAGATTTTAAAATTTGGTAAGGTACAATTGTCCATAATCAAATATTTGACATAGCCATGAAGGAATGGTTGAAATAATACCATAAAAAGTGGGCATAAATAAGTAGTGATTATAATTAAGTATCATTACAACATCTATACATACAAGATTCCAAAAGTTATTATTTAATGATAAATGCACCCTTCATAGATTCTTAGAAACTATCAACAGAACAGACCATATTAGATGAATTATCTTTGAATTAGTATTCAATGTAAGTCTCACCCATGTCTCTAGTCCTTTACCTTTTATATTTCATTATGTATCATCATTTAATTTTATAGGTGACTTTGTTTTCTATGGTTTTGAACAATTTAGTAGGAACATCTATGTTATGTTTCCATTTCTTTTTCATATGTAGATTTCACAATGTCATCTCCTTTGAATTTTTTACTTTCAAAATCCAATAGCCTCCCTTTTTGTATCAATACTGCTCCAATCCCTTGTCCCAATGCATCACATTTGACTATGTATGTTTTACTAAAGTCAAGTGTTGCTAATACTAGTGTAGAAAACTAGCATCCTTTAAAAGTGAGAATTTCAAGGTAGCTTATTGATTCCATACAAATTATTTTTTCTTCAAGAGAGATATGAGTGGACCTGCAATGTAGGTGACCAAAAAATCCTCTAAGAATATTGATGTTCTTAGGAATAGTCCATTTTTTGATAGCTTCAATCTTTTGAGGATCCACCTTGACCCCTTCTCTTAAAACATTATGACCTAAGTACTCTACTTCTTGTTTCCCAAAAGCACATGTGGGTATCTTTACATACAATTAATCGTTCTAGAGAATTTGTAGGACTTGATCCACATGTTTAATGTGTACTTCCCATGATTTTCTATAGATAAGTTTGTCATCAAAGAAAACCTGCACAAATTTCCAAAGATAAGGTCAAAAAAATGTGGTCATAAGGATTTGAAAAGTAAAAGGATCATTAGTTAATCCAAAAGGCATCATTAAGAAATCATAGTTCCCTTCATTAAAATTGTTTTGGGAATGTCTTCTTCTCTTAATCTAATTTGATGGCATCCAATAGCTCATCAATATTTGGAATGGGGAATTTATCCTTGATGGTGATTTTGTATATATCTATGTAATCAAGGCAATTCTCCAAGCATTATATTTTCTTTTGATCGTCACTACTAGTGTTGAAAAGGAGCTTCCGCTTGGTTGAATAATACTTGCATCCAACATGTCTTGTACCATTTTCTTGATCTCTCCTTTTTGTTGATGTGGAGATCGATAAGGCCTTTTATTAGAAGTACTTCCAAGAATGGGTTCAATTTTATGTTCATGATCTCTAGATGGAGGTAATCCCTTAAGAATATCTTGGAAGATGCTATGGTGCTTTTCCATTGTACATTTTAAGTCATCTAGAAAATCTCGTCTTCCGGGTTCACTTCCATAGAGTAAATTATAGCAATAACTCCATAACAACCCTTTTTTACAATATTTTCCATTCTATGAGAGATGATAATATAGGAGGGTGGATAATTTAACCCTTTGAGTTTATTGAATTCCTTCTAATTCAAAATTCATGAATATTTAAATGTAGTTTGTAGAAATTGTACCCAAGGTTCTCAACCATTGAATCCCTAGAACAACATCTACTCCTCCAATGGGAATATCATACATGGGGCTTGATAAATTATAATATTCCATACTAAGTTTAATTTTATGGAATTTCCCTTCACAATCAATACTTTCTCCATTAGTAACCAATACTTGAAAATTCGTCACCAAATACACAAAACAATTGAGGCACGCTAATAACTTTTTATCAATTAAATTATGTGTACAACGTGAATCGATTAGTATTATGACCCTTTGCTTCTTAGCATAGCCTACAATCTTGAGGGTTTGAGGAGTTGACACGCCTTCCAAAGCATGAATTGATATTTCACATTAATTTGTATTTAAGATGTAAAAATATCTATATATTTTTATTTTTGTTGTTGGTTAAGAAGTTCTTCCTCACCCATTTGTGTCGATGCATCTATTTATTCCTCTTCATTATTCTCCAAAGTAAACAATTTTGTTTCTTAACATTTATTCCCTTTATACCATTTAATATTACAATAAAAACATAGTCCTTTTGATCTTCTTTCATCTATTAACTTATGTGATATTCAAGTAGCTTGAGGTAGTGTTACCCTAAGAGGAAAACTTTTATCTCTGCTCCCTACATATGTTCCAATTGTCAAATTTTGTGTAGCCTTATTTTCGTCTTGTATATGGTGAAAATATTGCATAGCTTTCAAAACATTTTCTAGTTGTTTTAATAAAATCTTATGTTAAATGTCTGTTTTAATCCACCCATGTAAGGTTCTAGCAAATGTTGGTCACTTATATTGTTTACCCTCGATGACAATACTTGAAATTAAGAATTATAATCCTCTCGTCACCCAAATGCTTGATTCTATTAGATGACTAAAGTAATCGTGTTCCCAAACTTTACCATATTTAGCATCTAGGTCTCTTCTAAATAATTCCAAGTATAATGATAAGAAGGAGGATTCAATTTAGCTACTCATTAATACCATTGATAAGGTTTTATCTCAAAATACCATGTAGCTAAGGAAATCCTTTGCTTATCATCGATGATATTATGCAATTCAAATAACTTCTTTATTTGGTTCACTCATTATTCCATCAAAGTTTTTTAATTCAACCTTGGGAATGAAGTAGTTCCTTGGTCCTAAATTAAACCCATGATGATGTGGATTATCAACTATCGGGGCCTCAAACATCTTATTCTTCATTTTTTCTCTATTTTCTCATGTTGTGACAGGAATAAGTCACATTCTCCTTATCATCTTATGGAAGTCTGGAATTTTATTTAAGTGTGTTGGTTATGTCATTCAACTAGAAACTCAATGTTTGAAAGTCATATTGCATGTCCCTTTTGAATGCTTAAAATCTATTTTGCATATCTCCTTGAAATTTTTGGAATTCATCCTTATTTACCTTTTTTATTATGCGCTCCTTTTTTAGCATTTTATTTTCAAGGTTATCTAATCTATTGATCAGATTGTTCATCATAACATGTAAATTCTCATGTTCTTCTTGTGTTATTGATGAGCCTTCGGGAGGTTTAATGGGTGTGTAATTTCTTGTTACATCTTTTTTTGTCTGATCCCAATGATAATTTACTATATGTCCTCTCTATTTACTCTTTATCACACCTTTTGAATCACTCAAGACATATATCCAATTAGAATTTATGCATGTTTCCAATTAGCATACCTTTAAAACCCCTAGTTTGGAGATTCTCTTGCTAACCAACCTTCCAACTAAGATAAATTTGTCATTTCAAATCCTTCAAGTCTAAACCTTTTTCATGTAGTAGCTTGATATGTCTTCTCTACAATGCCATGGGTTTGTCCTAATTCTTATGTAGGAATAAAACGTTATGGTAACCTTACCAAAACTTGTTATTTTTCTCCTTTTCAAAAGAGAAAAAGTGTAAGACCTGCTACATGTCTAATTTTTCAGATGCGATTATGAAAATTACCATGAATAATACGGTATGTCTACTATCATATGCAGTAAGTGTCACTCAATTTGGATCTTTCAAGATTCATATGTAACCATTTTTCCTAGAACACGTGTTTCAAACTAGTTTTTGAACTAGTCAAAAACCCTAACTTCCACAAGGCATAACTCTACAATTGTAATGAATCAAGACCTGGAAATCATACCACAAATAGTTCGCTATGTCCTCTATGGAACCTTTAAGTTTCAGTGTTTTAAACATCCCAAAAAAAGTTTATAGAGGAAATGCCAAAATGAGTCATTTTGGAAGTGTCCAAGCTCTGATACCAAATGTTATGCGCTAAATTCCCCAAAAGAGCATAAAATAACCAAGAAAGATTAATCCACACCTTAATAATGAAGAAAATATATGAATAGGTAGCCTCTTCGAAGGGGCAACCTCCCTGTACAATGTACTAAATACAAAAGATAAGATGAGATGATTATGAATCTCCTTTATTATAAATAAGACATGAAGTGGTCAATATGTAACCTAATACTAAGTCAAGCTAACCAAAACTCATATAACAATAATAAATAATTGTTAGGGCCTTAACAATCTCAATTCTTGTTGAGCAAGACAAAGACTATAAAAAAATCCCATCTAATGTTGACAAAATTGTATGTTAAAAAGTTTTGAATAATTTCAAAGATATATAGAGAATTATTGAAGAGAAGAAAACACAAGAAGTGGATCTTCTGACACCACAACAAAAAGCCACAAAAATAACAAATAATATTTGTTTGAAGTAATTGATTTTGATATGCTCGTAGTTTTTTATTTGATATTTTTTTGCTATCTCTATATGATGTAATCTTCTAGTACCCTTGACCTACTTTGTGGTCGTAAATGAGCAACTAATCTTATATTTTCTTATGTATAGGCACAAATGGATACAAAGAAACTAGTTGTTACAATTCAAGCAAGTAATCTTCTATTTACTTATGTATAGGCACGAATGGATACAAAGAAATTAATTGTTATGATTCTTTAGGCCAAGCCGAGAAGTTCGCAATTAAGAGGTGCTTTATAAGTTTGTCAATATACTAAATAATATATGTGATTATTAAATATGATTTTTTATTATTGCATACAATTATATTAGAGTTGTGAACTTTAAAGTATGCCTTCTATGTAGTGCATTTATGTATACATATTTTTTGCTCTCAAGCTTAGTACATTGTGAAATAGACTCACATTAGTAGTGCACCTAAGTGGACCCAATGGTTAAGAACATACGTTATCTTCGAAAAAGTCACAAGTTCAATTCTGGCAGGGATTAAAGTTGCACATATTAACCCTTCATAATAAAGTCGAAAGGATAGACATCCACTTAATATGAAGTCACAACACACATTAAAATGTGATATCAATACAATGGAAAAAAAATTAATATGTTAAAAAAATGCCACTAAAACGGTGCATAAATATAGTATGACACTTGGAAGATGCAAAAGCAACCTCTGTATTTTGACACTAGTGTGAAGATAATATTCTAAACTTTGTCATTTGAACGAAGCTAGCAAGATTTATCATAATGCAAATACGACGCAAAAAGAAAATGTTTTCAATGCAAGAAAGTCACACATCAAGGTAACTTTGAAGCCTTTGTTTTTAAATCGTTTTCGACGTAAAATCAATGTGAGTAATAGCTTGTGAGTAGGCCTAAAGATAATCATATTGGTTGGGTCATGTTTCGTTTGATGACGTGGAAAGAGAATAAGTCAAGCTTGAGTGTAAAGCACTCCATTTTTCCATTAGTGACACGTCCGTATCTTGAAAGCGTGTGAAGGAGGGTTGACTTTCAATCTTTTAGAGTTGTTTACTCAACCATTAACCTTATCCATATAACACTTAGCTACCATTGGTTGCCAAATTTAGAAAAATAAAATAAAAAACACAACTTGAGAATTTGTTGCCAAGTGAATGGAAGAACCCAATTGAGAAAAAAACACAACTTGAAAATTTGTTGCCAACTGAATGGAAGAACCCAATTGAGAAAAAAACACAACTTGAAAATTTGTTGCCAAGTAAATGGATGAACCCAATTGAGCAAAAACCACAACTTGAAGTTGAAAACGACGATGAGGTCGCTAGCAACCAACAATAAATGGGTGAACCATGCCTAGGACTTATAAAACCTATAAACCGATCAATTAGCATGGACCCTACTCAGTGTAACATGGCCTTCCAAGGCTGGAATCGACCTATGAGTAATAGATTCATGATAAGGCACAAAAGAACTCTAGAATGAACCGCTTCACTCTCAGTAGTTCAAAATTTGAGAATCTCAAATAGCAAGTGGGTACATGACATATGCATAAAAAAGCAACACAATTCTGTGAGTGACAACTCCAGGGATAAGGACATTCTAGTGTCACTAGTCCCACTAAAATGTGTTATAAAACAGCATAGTGTCTCACATATTTAATTTAATTTAGTGTAAGCAAATTTTTGTGAGGGGACATTTTTGAAATGAGTGGCAGAGTCCTCCTTGTTTATAGTTTCATAATGATGAAGAAACATTCTTCATTGTTGTTATCAAGATTATATTTCAATTTTGAAGTGATTGTAATTCAAATTTTTATGGTGTGCATATGTAACAAAAAATTTAGAATATATTAGCAATATGGAAAAAACATTCTTCATCATATTTATAATATATTAGCCACATGGAAGAATGATGAAGAAATATTCTTCATATATTGATGGAAATCCATTTATTGAAATTCAAATGTTTAAATTATTGAAATTTAAATTTTGATGGTGCAAATATGTAACATGACATTTATAGTATATTAATAAAATATAGAATTGAATTATTGGAAAGATAAAGTGTTTTTAAGTTATGTTAAAGTTTTATGTTATTTTAGTATTTATTTTTAGGTTTTATTAAATATTATAAAAAAAATCTTGCAGTTTTGTAATTTTGATTGGTACTTGCTTTAAGTATGACTTTTATATATCTTTTGGCAATTTTATGTATTTATGGAAATCTTGTTGATTTAAAACATTGCACATTTATAAAGTTTAGAATAGAAAACCTAATACTTCAATTTTCAAAGAAAAATTAATGCTTATCAAAAGGCCTCTTGAAGGTGTTTTCCAATAATGCATAAGGCTTGGCATCCTATGTTGCACATTGCTTTCAATCATACACTATTTTAGAAACATTATGAATCTCGCAGTAGAGCACTTAATGTTGTATAGGATAGGATATATATCATTCATTGTCAATTGGGTTTAGCCCAAGTGGTTGTGGAATGGAGTCTTATCCTCCCCACCCAGAGTCTATTCCCGTAAGTGACATGTTAAAGTCATAATGAGTATATTTTTGTCACGGGTTCAAGCCCTATTGTTGACCTAGTGTTGTGTCCTTACAGAATATAGTGTCTTCCTTGAAATGAGGAGAAGTACCCGAGGGTTTACCCCAAAATAATTACCTGGAATGTGTGTGTGAAGTTCCTTTGTATTGAATAGTATATATCACAACCTATACAACATTAATTTCACTATTGTAGGGTGCATATTGATAATCCACTTTATTGATACATAGGATTTTGTCTCCTAAATAGTAAAAGTGGATCCATAGTTAGAAGGGATGCATGACATTTCTTTGTCAACCAAAAGTTTAGATGAGCTCAAGCCTTTCATTCACAATTTTATGAAATTTAAATTATGTTTTATTTCCAATCTATATGACAACACAATGGAAAAACAAATGTAGGGTTGTTCAAACATAGTCGAAAAGAAAGTTGATTTTTCAAACATAGCCAAAAAGAATTGCATAGTGATGATCATGGACCCCATTTCATTAATTCATGCAAAGGATAATATATCTCTAGAGAAGGTCATGACCTTTTCTTCTGCCAAAAAATTATCTCCACATGTGTAATTACCATAAAAATGGGTTATTCTAATACATTTTTTGTTTTATGGTTTTTTAGGATTTGGAACAATCTCCCGAGTATCTCATGTAGAGGAATATGTTCTAATTTCAGGAAGCCTAGCCAGTGTGAGGGCACATATTGCTAAAAGAGTCAAGCAATTTCTAATAGGAAAGAACATGTCATTTTCATATATAGAGTGAATGTCATCCAAAGGAGTGGATTTGAAGTATCTAAATGAATCTGTAAATCCAATCCTAGTTTAGATAAGATATTGATACTTTACTAGTAAACAAAGAATATGTACATATACTCAATGATACATGTCTAGGAGCCCTAAGATTATCAACTACCTTTTCCATGTCCTTTTTTGGCTAGCCTGTAGGTTTTCCATCCCACCTTAATACTTTCATGTTTCTAGCTTTACTATTAGTATTTCCCAACCATTGTGTGTTTCTTCTAATGGGTTTTTACTTTAGGAGTTTCAAGTTTGGTAGGTGGAATGATGGTCATCGATACTCCATCTTCTTGATGTATCACTCTGGAAGTGGAATGGTATCGAATATAATACCTAGAGGAAGCATGCACAAATCACATTTGGTGACTCCTTCCTCACATTGTTCTATGCACTCTGTAATCCAACATGAATATTATCCCTTTTTATTTTTCTAGTAAAGGACAAATCATTTGGCTTGTGAGATTTTATCATGATATTATATTAACCATTTCATCCACAAAGGTAGTGGTTTCTTTACTAAAAAGATAATGGATTGCAAGGTGTTTATGCTTGATTAATTGGTTTCTTTTGTCTCCTTTTGTTTTTGTATGATATATATGTTTGTATGAGAAGAATTAAAACATAAATAATAATAGTGAATTATCTGAATCATAAGGATTTTTTAATTAGCTTTTACAACTATAAAACCTCATTCCTATATTTTTATTTCCATTTTAATCTAAGCAACAACAAAAAATATTATACTACATGTATGTAAGCACCACTTTCTTTCCTTTTTTTAAATTAAACCATAAACAAACTATTATGTAGAATGGTGGGCAAATCATACTCTAGCATTCTCAATGCATCATTATGGAAGTGGAATGGAGTTCGGTATAATACCTACAAGAAAGCTCGCCTAAATTGTTTTTGGCAACTCCTCCAAAGTGTTTATGTGTATTATTTTTTCTTTGATTTTTCTTTTGAAGGACAAATCAATTGGCTAGTGATATTGAATCATGATATTTAAGCATGTCATTCATAAAGGTAGTTTTTTGTTTTTTGTTGTCTTATTAATCATGGGAAACGTTAACTAGATAGAGTGACTTGGGCTAGTCCCGAGATCAATCCACTTGGCTGCACTATAACCCAAGAGTATATCTAACATCCTGTAATCCAAATATACAATTAAGTCATGATTTAGCAAGGACTGCGACATTCTAAGGCAAACCCAAGGGGACCTCTATCCTAGGGGTCATCTACCATTTTAACCTTATCAAAATGGGCCAATGTCACATTAGATACTCAAATTTGATTGGGAATCATGTGACTTACATCCCTACCATTTGATTAGTTGACATGCCCTGGCATGTTCGTGCATAGTTTGTAAGGTGATTGTGCTTGATTCATTAGCCTCCATTTTTCTTTGTATGTGGTCTATATACATGAGTTGAAAGACTAAAAAAATGAATAACAATAATAGTAATCATAAGGCTACCTAAAATAACTTATATCACTATAAATTTGGATTACCTTATTAATCCCTACAAAGGCGAGGAGTATACTTTTCACTTGCAATTCAAACTGCTTTGACTTTACATTAATTCAATTTCTTGTTATAAATTTTTCCAATGTTTAAAAAATACAATTTATCAAATTGAATTTTTTTAATTAAAAATATTTTTAGAATTCAAATTTCACTCATTCTATTTTCATATTGGTTAAAAAAAAGTTATTGAGAGGACATAAATCTCTAGGAGAGGTTTTATTTTTAAAGCATGAAAAAATAAAAAATAAAAAATAAAATGGAAATTTATATATTTTTAGACTAGTGAAAAAAAAGGTTATTAATGGGACATAAATCTCTAGGAGAGATTTTATTTTTAAAGCATGAAAAAAAAATTAAAAACATTTAAAATGGAATTTTATAAAAGTGTTATGTGGCAACTTGCACATTTTGTTTTAAAAATAATTGTTGTTACCAGCACATTTTATTTTAATAATTGTTGTTGTTTTTTTTCCTTTTTGTAAACTGCACAGAAAATTATATTACAAGGGCAAAAATTACATCAAAAAGAACTCATCACTAACAGGGGTTGAAGGAGACTAGGCCTCCTTCAGAGCCTCTCAAAAAATATGACACTTGTCTATTCAGATGCATACTGATATTGTTTAAGACTGTAGATACTGTTCATGACAGATAAACAAAGATACTGGGTTGCATGAGACCAGCAGAGCCCCGCTAAAACTATAAAAAAAAAGACATATAGTAAAACTTTTTAAAGAAAAACCATAGACATTATCTAAAATCCTGCACGAGGCGAAGCCAAAAGGAAACATGTTCAGAGAAAACATTAAGCTGAGGGTAATTCTTCATTGTAGGGCATGCCCATCGTTCCTCCTATGACGTAGTGGGCGAGTTTGTGGCCGCCGTTGGTGTAAGAGTTCACAGTGGAAGATGCTCTGTCTGTGAAGATGGTGAGTCCTTCTGTCGTTTGGAGAGGGGTTCCACTAAAGAAGGAACCTGGAATGGTTTATCCCGAGGAGTTTTGGAAGAGCCACCTATGGCACTATCGCTTCCCCCAAGACTGATTATGGCACGCCCACCCATTTCGCTGCCACTAGCACCACCACCTTGTGCTCCTCCCCCCGAGTTATGGACATTTAAGCCTAAAATACTAGATGTACCTTTCCAAGAAAAGGTTTTATCCAGGTTTGTCAGTTGTGTGTTGATCTCAGCAATTTTTCATTTTCATAGTCTAAACCGCCATCCTAGCCTCAGCCCAGTTACTGAGCATATCTTCAGCTAAATTACAGAGCATGTTTTTTAACATCCAGTAATGATTTGTACGGCCTCCTTCCTCACCTATTGAAAGCTTTATGTTCAGAACCTTGTTCTCCCATGCTTCTACCAGAACACGAACTCACACTGAAATGTGCGGTTCATAATCCACAGGGATGGGAACACTGCTGCCTCTCTAGGATTTGTCTCTCCCCGAGTTGGCTCGCCTAGGGGTACCTCGCTGGCGAGACATGGCCGCCAAATTGAGCCTAAGACCGATATGCAGTGGGAGGAAAACACCTTCACGGGCTCTGGAATAATCTGGACCAACATTATCAGTAGCAACAGTAGTGAATCTGTGGTATACCACCTTGAACTTGCGACTAATTCAACTATCATCCATTTCATAGTGAGCGCGAAGTGACTAAGTAAAATGCCTGTCAATCACCATTAAACTGGGCAGATGGGCCTTGAATGAGCTTCGGACATTGCACCACTTCTAGCTCCGCTCGCATGCTCCAACATGACTCAGGAATTATCTTCAACACTCAGAGGATCCTACACGGGTTGACGTTGTATGTGAGCCAGGTGGTGAGAGCGCGTCTTTAACATGAGCTAAACCAGGAAGCCGGAGGTCATGCTAAGTCTCATCGGGGTTCACTGGAGAGGAGTCGTCGACCGAGTTATACGTTTCCAGGCACAAAGGGTCATTGCTGGCAGCATGAGTCGGCGGTTGAAGAGAAGGAAGCGTGTCGCTGGAGTCAGCCAAACAGTTGTCCTTGCTGTTGACACCCGCATCTGGGCAGGACAGATCTGAGTGAGCGAGGTGGAGACACTTGGTTTTAATTTGCTCATCCAATGAATCTTGAAGGGAGCCTTCCACCAGGGAGTAGGTATAATTAACTCCTGAGTTAGCTAGGAAGTCATCTAAGGAGTTATCTTTTCTGCGTACGTGGTGAAAGTTGATGGTGTGCATGTTTTGCAGGAGGACGTCCAGACTGCTAATCCCCTGAGCCAAGCGACAACTGGTGGAGACTTTAGATACCTACGAGCCATGGAGAAATTTAGAGGCCATGGAAAGGATAATGGCAGAGTCTCCTTCCACAATAATCAGTAAGAGTCCTTTCTAATTGACTAAAGATAGTCCAACTATCAGACCATCGAGTTCAGCTACATTATTAGAGTTAAACCCTGAGTTGCCATAGAAGATAAGGGTGATATTGCCCTGAAAGTTTCTAATCGCTCCACCAAAACCAGCTTTTCCCAGATTTCCCTTTGAGGCTCCATCAAAGTTGAGCTTAAACACATTCTTGGGTGGAGGATCCCAGTGTGAAGGGCTGTCCAGACGCATGGTGGGAATGCTGCAGGAAGTAGGGACAATGGAGACATCAAAGTTGAGAGAAATTAAGATGTGATTTTCTTTTTGAGTGGTGGGGAGGTCAGCAAAAGACCAACCTTTAGAGTGAATGGTTTCATGAAGATTCTTATTGATTGCTTTCCACAACACTTGAGGAGGGGAGGAGGAGTTTTTAAAAATTCTATTGTTTCTTTCTTTACAGGTTAGCCAAAGAACGAAGCCAGGGATAAGAGTCCAAAGCTGGTTGAGGATGTTACTTTCAAAGGGGCGGTCCATCCAGTTTTTAAGAGTCTCAATGATATTGCCTTTTACTCTGTTGGTATGTCTGAAAGCCACAGCCACTAAGTCCCATAGTCTGGTGAAAGGGCAGGTATCCAAGAGATGATCCATGGATTCCTAATGGTTGTTGCAAAGACTGCATCTGGAAGGACCCTGGAAGCCTTTACGAGCTAAGTTTTCCCAAGTAAGAATTCTCTGGTGCAGGAGAAGCTAAAGGAAATGGGTGATTTTGGGCCAATGATGTGAAGTCCAGAGATGAGACCAAATAGAAGAAACCTAACTGGTGGGATTAGCTGAAATGATGTTGTAAGCTTCTTTAACCGAGAAGTTGCCCGAGGGGTGATGACCCCATCGAATGGTATCCAGCCCCTGCCTATGTTTGATCTGTCTAGTACAAAGCTCCGGCCGAATTTTGTCAGAGAGGTTGTTGTCTGGGACAGAGTCCCAAAGGGCGGGCTCTTTCCACCTGCAAAATCCGTTAGAGGAAGAGGACCAAAAATCCTTGACCTTGAGTTGATTGTTTCTATTGATGTAAATCTGGAAATCCAGATCAAGAGCCATATTTTTAATACTGGGGAGTTGTTGCCAAGAGTCTTCTCAGAAAAGAGCGTTATTACCTTCATTAATTTCCCAGAAGCTGTGCTTTTGGATGATGGATCGTTGTGAGTTGGCAGCTTTCCAAATTTGTGAACCAGGTATATCCTCATCAAATCTGACTAGCGAGTGCGCGGGATAATCCGGAGCGTATTTGTTATTCCATAGTAGCGACCAGGGAGTGTTGTTCTTAGTGATCCAATTCCACCATATTTTGGCGAAGAGAGCTTGGTTGTTTAGGCCAGGATCCCTTATGCCAAGACCTCCTTCCGATTTCTTTTTGCAGAGCGTGTCCCAACTGACAAGCGCCCATCTGCTATTGTTACTGTTGCAACCCCCAAGAAAAGAGATTTGCAGGGTTTTGATAGCTTTTAAAACCCATTTTGGGGCTGCCAAGACAAAGAAAAGGTAAAGGGGGATGGACTACAGAGTGGATTTTAGCAGGACTACTAAAGTAGGGAGGTTTAGAGTTTTGAAGGTCCAGGAGGAAAGGCAGAGTTCGAGTTTGTTCTGGAGTTATTTCTAGGAAGAGTGCTTTAGAGCAACATCAAATAGCGGGGCTCCCAGGTATTTGGTGGGTAAGGAGGAAACTGAAAAGTGAAGAATGCGAGAAATATTTTTTTGGGCAGCCTTACTCGTGTTAAAAAGGAATATTTGGGATTTTTCCAGATTTAGGGAGGTTCCTGAAGCGACTTCGAAGGTGTTCAAGATAGAGTGAATTTTCCTTGCTTCATGCATAGAGGAGTGACCAAAGAGGAGATTGCCATCCACAAATTGCTGGTAAGCCAGAGGCGATCCATTGTGAAGGGAGAGGCCCCTGAGAGAGTGATCAGAAAGCGCTGACTAGATCAACCATTCAAGGCCCTCGGCCATGAGAATAAACAAAAAGGGGGAAAGGGGGTCACCCTGGAAAATGCCCCACGAAGGGGAGAAAGTGGAGGAGGGTGAGCCATTGACTAAGACGGAGAAGAAAGCTGAGGAGATAAGCGAAAGGATCCAACGAACCCAATCCTGACAGAAACCAAAAGCCAGCAACATTTTTTCGATGAAGGTCCAGCTAAGTTTATCAAAGGCTTTCGACAGGTCCAATTTAAGGATCATTCCTAGGATTTTGGAGGTTTTCAGAGAGTGGACCACCTCATGGGCCAAGATAATGCCATCAAGGATCTGTCTTCCTTCCACATAGCCTGATTTCTCTGGCGAGATGAGGAGAGGTAAGAGGGGTTTTAACCTGTTAGCCACTAATTTAGAGATGATTTTGTAAATAACATTGCAGAGTGAAATGGGGCGAAACTTACCAGGGTGAGAAGCACCTACTTCTTTGGGAATGAGAGCCAGATGAGTGTCATTTAGAGCTAGTAGGATCCATTTTTTTTCTTGATTCTTCTACGATTTCCAGAACTTCATCCTTGAGCAGATTCCAACAGTGGTGGAAGAAGTCAATAGTGAAACCATCCGAGCCAGGAGAAGTGCCATCCACCATTTTTTCCACTGCCACTTCCACTTCTTGCAAGGATATGGGTTGCATAAGAGAGTGGTTTTGGTCATTGTTCACTAAGGAGGGGATGCAATGGGTGACCTTGTTGATCGCCTCAAGCCGATTGTGGTTAGGTTCAGAGAGGAGCTGACTGAAATGATGCTTTAGCTCGTCAGATATTTCTTGATGTTCCTCTAGCATATCTCCAGAATCAATGTGCATCTTGCTGATCTTATTCTACATTCTGTGTTGGATAGTGGATTTATGGAAAAAACTGGTATTGCGTTCACCATCCTTTAGCCATTTGATTCTGGCTTTTTTATTCTAGTATATGGCTTTTTGATCACATCTTTTATTAAGTTGGTGGAGAAGTTCTCTTTCCTGCAGCTTAGTTTCAGGGGTAAAACCATTCTCCATTGCTTGGCATTGGAGAGATTCGAGGCTTTCTTGGATTACCGCTTTGTCTTTGAAAATGTCACCAAAGGTATTTTTGTTCCAGTTCCTGAGATGGCCTCAAAGGAATTTCAATTTTTGTTTCATTATAGCCATTCTCGACCTTCTCGAGACCGACATATCATTCCACCAAGTGGTGACAGAATCCAGAAACGTGGGATGGATGAGCCAGAATTTTTCAAATCTGAAGGGTTTGTGGAGGGATTGACCCTGACTATGATAGGAGAGGGCAATGGGCCAGTGATCCGATCCAGCCCTAGGGAGTACCATTGCGTCTAGAATCCCTCCCATATTGAGGATAGAATCCGTGACAAGGAAGCGGTCCAGACGTTTGGAAATTTGGTGGGTTCCACCTCTTTTGTTGTTCCAAGTGAAATAGCCAGAGCAAGTCTGAATGTCAACCATTTCATATGAGTTGATCATGGAATTGAAGGCTTCATCTTCCCCTGAGAGAGATATAAGGTCACCTTTTTTTCCTTCTAGATTGGAGATCATGTTTAAGTCTCCGCCTATGATGATCGAAGAATCAATGTGCAGGGTTCGGAACCAATCAATATGCTTAAGAATATTTGTTTTTCGCCTGTGATCTGAGGGCCATAAAAAATCATTAGAAAGCCTTTGATACTTGAACCAAGAATGTGGAAAGAAGCAGAGAGCGAGTGCCTAGAGGAAAGGGCACTGTCGAGAGAGATAATGTGAGGGTTCTAGCTAATTGAGAGGTCGCCTGAGGTGCCCTGTGCATCAATGGCGATGGTAGTGCAGTTTTTCCAAATACAATCCAAAAAAGCAGAGGCAGAATTACTGGAACATTTGGTTTCTTGGAGGAAGAGGACAGAAGTAGCATCTTTTTGCAGCTTCATTTTCAACATTCTTTGTTTAGAGCGACCGTTGAGACCTCTAATATTCCAGGAGAGGTACTTCATTGATTAACAGAGGGGGGAGGGGGGGGGGTAGTGAAGAATTCCGTTAACTGAGCATATTGGCCAGAGTCGACCAAGGCAGTGCCTAAACGATTGATTCGTTGGAGAGCCGATTTTCTTCCTTTTTTCTTCGGATCTTTATGTGCTTTCTGTTTCTCTTTTTGGCTGGAGGTAGCAACTCCTAGTTTCACTTTGATTAGCGCTTTTTGCAATAGTTGAATCTGCTTGGGAGGAATAGACTTAAAATCTTTTCTAGTGCAAGCATCCTCTAGACCAATGAGATCTAGGCCTTCTGGTATCGCATCTGTCATATCTTCTTCCTCAGGTTTTTTCGGATTGTGATCTGGCATGGGAATATCAGAATGCGTCTTACCTTGAGGATCAGAGGGGGTTTCTAGAGCCTTACCTGGAGATTGCTCTGATTGCTGAGAGGTGAAATTTTCCATTGATTTTGATGCCTGAAACTGAATCGGTTCTTCAAGATTCAAAATAGTTTCATTGCTTATCTTTTTTGGATCTTTAGAAGCTTCTTCCAGAACCTGAAAGTTGTTAGAGGTGGGTGCAGGGTGCTCTGGAAGCTTTTCTGACAATGGCCTTTTGTGATTTACTTTTCTTTGGGTCATATGCTAGAACCCTTGGTCATCAGAGATTGGGGGATTAGATTTCTCAGGAACTTTGTTCATAGGACAGTCTCGAAACAAATGCCCATGTTCATGACATTTTCTGCATCTAAATGGGATATGTTCATGGTCAAGAGGCTGAATCCGGTCAGTGTCTTCATGGGAGAGACAAATCACATCAGGGAGGGCCTTTGCAATGTGCATGAAAATACAAATTCTTGCATAAGAGGTAAATTTGTTCATTCGAGTCTGATCAGTCATTCTAACAAAGGATCCCAGAGTATTTCCGATCTCTTGAAGTGTAGCCTCATCCCAATATTCTTGTGGAAGTGAGAACATCTGTATCCAGACCGGGCCCTAGGAGAAGTCCTTTTTTTTCGAGGTAGAAGCGTTCAACCCAGTTCCTGAGGTATAAGCCTGCAGAATTGAAGAAGTAAGGACCTCCCTCTTCCACTCGATCCTTGTCTTCTAGATGATGGAAGATGATTGTGAAAAATCCTTTAGATCCTAGCTATAGGTTGAAGTGCGCTTTAGGCTTCCATTTAGCAGCAATCCAACCCCAAAGAGCATGTTCTGTTGGCAAAAATCCCATAAATTTGTCGATCAGAGCGTGATATTTCATTTTTTGCGCTCTGGCGTTAATCCTTACCATTGGTAATGTTAAACGGGGGCGCTCGACCGAGAAAGGAATACAAGATTTATTAGCTTTGGGAGGAAGATTACCTTTGTCCAGGTCGGGGGCATCGGCTGTCTTTTCAGCGAGCGATTTGTCTTCCAAACGTATGGGGATGTCCTCTGAACTGATATTTAATGAGCTACTGGGGCTCATGAGATTCTCTGAACTTAGTTTTATTGGGAGAGGCAGGGAGGGGTCTGGTACACCCACTCCCCCCCCTGATGCTAACGCCATGATGTCACGCAACGTTGGGCGAATAGCTGCAAATCCAAGATCTGTACAGAGGATGCAGGGAAGGACATTCAGGGGGCAGGGTAGGGTTTGGATTAGTGATAAGCCCTAGCAGAGCGATTTGACCACCGCTTCATCTCAGATCACTTTGTTTATAATTTAGTACAAATAAAAATAATTGTTGTTACTTCCCATGTGATATTTTGATTTTGATGTGATTAATTCTATATATTTTGTTTTAATATTTTAATGAAAGCAATTACTTATTAACATGACAATTTTATAATTGTTAATAATATTATGATTTATCCTTTACTTTCTTAATCACTTGTTTTTAATTTTCTTGTGATTTAAGTTGGAAAATAAACTATTATATTATAACTACAAAGAAACTATTCTACAACATTTGTGTAGGCACCTCTTTGGTCTTAGATTAAGACCTACAAGTTCTTTTGATTGGTTAATCCTACTACGTAAAGAATAAGTTAATTTCCCAAGGCTCAAAAGCATGTGGTAGGAGAGGACTACCCAAGACTAAAAAGCATCTTGTAGAAGTGAACTGCCCAAGAATTAGAAGCATCCGGTAGGAGTGGAAGTATATTTCATGATAGTTGTCCTCACTACTAGTTTTACAATTGAATCATAATAAATTTTGTCATCTTTGAAAGAAAAAAAGTGAAGCACCACTCTTTCCTTTTTAATGTTAAACAGTAAACAAACTATTATGTTACGTATATTTAGTCACCACTTGATATCAATGATTGCAGTTGATCACCTTGGTTTGTATCAGTCATTTCTTGTCATAAGAAATTTATAATCAGTTGCATTGTAAAACTAGCACGGCCACTTAACTAATGGTTGGTGAACATTGATAGGCCACAAGTTAAATGCCATGAATGCCTATTATCCATGTCTCAACTACCAGTAAACTGACAAATTGTGTGTGTGTGTGTGTGTGTGGGTGTATATATTGTATTTGGAATGGTAACCATAAAATGAATCTTGACGGTACGCTTCTCATCTTCATGCAATATCGGAAGAGGACCCTTCCTCGTCCACCCCAAATTGTTACTCTATTCTTTGGAACATTACTTCAATTATCATCTTTAGTCATAATTTGTGCCAATTGGAGCAAAGTTGCAGCATGATGAAGCAAAGTTGCATCCTATAACATCCGTGGAGTAACTATTGAGGATGAATTTACTGCATTTTCTAATATATTTTAGAGAATTATCTATTGAATTTCAAAGTGTTTTGAGTTTTGTCGGGATTCATGCCCATCCCTCCATACTATGATCTTTTTTTGTCTAGGATTATTAATCCTCCCTTGGTAAAATGTCTATTAGATTAAATATTTCATAACTTAGGAATCTTAATTAAATATTTCGGTCCACTAGTACAATTGGGTCCACTTGGTCCAATGGGGCCACATGTACCAGTCACTGGAGTGTGGGGAACACTGCTAGAGGTTAACTGCCACTTACTACATGTGCATGCATCACCTTGGGTGCCTTCTAGACCACTCCCTACATTTTAGGAGCCACTGGGAGTCTCGGCACCAACCTACTTCAGTTAGTTGGAGTTAGTACTAGTTAGCCCTCAATTACTTTCAGTTATTTCTCAAACAGTTAGCTAGTGCATGTCTTGCATGGATAATGCATGGATGCAAGTGGAGTAGGTGCCTTTGCGCACCTAACACACTCATTTGCACTGAGTTAACTAGTGGTCACTGTTTGTTTGAGTTGGTTGGACATATAGGAGTTGATTTTGGACTCCGATATTGATTGGGAGACCATGAGTTAGAGATTCAGTTAGATATAGTCATATCCACTTGAGATATTTGAATTCATATCCCATGCATTCGAATTCTTCCTATGTAAACTATTGTAACACTGGATATTATTATTGTGAATGATATTGTAAATTCCTAAGCAATACTTGTATGTTTCCTATGTGGTTTGTTTTGTTCAGTTTGTATCTTCATTCTACATCTATTTGTTGCAAACATTATTAGAACTATCTGCTTGAAGATCTAAATGGCATTCAAATTCTAATATGGTATTAGAGCCTTCTCAGGCAGGTTTCATGCTTGTTTCTCCCCATCGAACATCAAAACAAGTTGGGTTTCCACAGAAGTCCCCTATGAAAATTTGTTAGCTCTAGATTATTCAGAGCAGCGGAGAGGGCGTAATGGACACTGAAAACATGTTCATGCCAGGAGTAAAATAATGATTCTAACAGTTCATATGTTTTAGTGTGTTATTGCAGTGAAATTGAAAAGTTCTACGTAGCTTGTGTGAAGTATTTGCAATCTTCCAACCAGAGCAATTATGAGTTCTCAAACTCCTGAACCATGAATCCTCACAACTTCCAATTATCTTGATTGGAGTATTGATATGCAGCTGGCCTTGCGCAATCATGGATACCATAGGATCATACATGGATGGGAGGCTGAGCCTTATCATCCCATAGAGCAGAAAAAGTTCCTAAACCATTGTGATGAATCATTCAGGTACTTATGTACTTATATTTCTAGAGATCTCCTATTCCATCTAGAAGGATTGAGGACTCCCACAGAAGCCTAGGAGAAGCTTGATAGCTTGTTTAACAAACAAGATGAGCTTCAGGGACACATTCTGGAGAATGAGTTGGTATCTTTACATCCCAGCAGTTTCGAGACTATTGAGAAATTATTCACTAAATTCAAGTCTCTAGTACTCCAATGCAGACAGTATGGAATAGAGCAGAAGGATGAGCAGAATGTCCTTTTCATACTCGGTAAACTAGGCCCTGAGTATTTTGTGTTTGTTTCTATATTTCATTCCAAGCGGGAAAGCTTTCCTGATTGGAAGGTTCCTTCATTAGATTCTTTTTTCGAGTCCTTAATCAAAGAGCAAGACAAATTGATGAGAATGGAAGTCTTGAAGACATCCAAAGATCAAACTCTTCTAGTTTCTGACTCTTCCATAGTGAAAGCAAAGGGGAAATCAAAGAAGAAGGAGCCAAAGGCAGTTGATTTGAAGCCTAAACAAAATCAGCAAGATTCCGAAGGGGCCTCTGTCTCTAAGAAGAAGAAATTTGAAAAGAAGTTATGTCCATATTGTGAAAAGGGGTACCATCTTGAAGATCATTGTATGAGGAAAGAAATTGATGAAATGTCAGCTATTCTCAAGCAGCATAACATTGCTTCCCAAAGAGAAAAGTATCCTGATGAAGAACCAGAGACAGAAGATACCGAGAGGTGTCATGCTTTGAAAGCAAAAATATCTCCTTCCTCAGCATACATAATAGAATATGGAGCTTCCAATCGCATGGTTGCTTCCAAATAATCCTTCTCTACTCTTTCACTGACAAAGGGGCCTACCATTCACATGGGAGATGATTCCCATATTCTAGTAGAAGGAAGGGGCTCAGTCAGAGTGAAGCATGGTGATTTCAAAAATGTCTTATATGTTCCCTCCCTTGCTGCTAACACGTTGTCTTTTTACCAAATGACACATACAGGCTCTCCCAAGAGAGTTACATTCAATTTAGAATCAGTTGAGATTACAAAAAAATCCACAGGAAAGCTTGTAGTGAAAGGTATTTCAAATCACTTTACGAAAGCTTATGAGTTCTTACATTTCTTACCTGTTTCTCCTCCTACGGCTTTATTGTCTCGTGCTAACAACACCATCAAGATTTGGCATGAGAGATTTGGCCATCTCAATTTCAAATATCTGAAGCAACTCCACAATGATAAAATGGTTGAAGGTTTTCCCTCCATCCAAACTTCCAATGGAGTATGTGTCGGTTGCTTGGTAGGTAAGCATCTAGAAAAGAAGTATGATGTTGGGAAGGCACATAGAGTTTCCTCTACACTTTATTTGATACACAGTGATGTATCAGAACCTATGCCGACAAACTCCATTAATGGCTGCAGGTACTTCCTCACTTTTATTGATGACTATTCATGGTACTGTTGGATCTACTTCATGAAACAAAAATCAATTTTTTTTGAGAATTTTAAAGTTTTTAAAGCTATGGTTGAGAACAGTTTCAATAAGAAGATCAAGTCAATAAGATATGATAAGGGAGGAGAATACATCAAAGGATATTTCCAGAGTTTGTGTGAATCAGAGGGGATTTGAATGGAACACACAGTTCCATACACACCATAGGAAAATGGTGTGGCTGAGAGGAAGAACAAATCACTGAAAGAGATGGCAACATGCCTTCTCCATGCCAAGCATCTACCTCCTTCTCTTTGGGTTGAAGCAGTAAATTGTGCTTCGTTTTTGCAGAATAGGGTTCCCCACAAGTCAGTGGTTGGGGTGACTCCATTCGAAGCACTACATGGGTATAAGCCCAATGTCTCTCATTTGAGATTTTTTGGTTCCAAATCTTGGGCTAGAATACCACTTGACAAGAGGAAGGCCTTCCAAGCCCAAAGTAGTGAATGCATTCTACTGGGATATGCAAAAGATGAAAAATCTTACAAACTGATGGAGGTTGCTAATATAAGATACTTCATTGAAATAAGTGTCCAGTTCGAATAAGATTAGTTGCATGATACACCTCCAACAGCAAAGGAAGATATAACTATTTCTCCACCTATTTTTTATAATGATGATGATGTGCTACAGGTTTCAAATTCAGATGAAGAAGATCGCATTCAGCATGATCCTGTTATTGAGACTGAATCTCAAGAGATTCTAGATCCAACTCCAGTACCTATTCCTAATCAGAATCCTAAACCCAGATGGGCTCAATATATTATTAATGCAGCTGGAAGAGGTGTTGGAGATCCAGAAGACAGAAGAAGAACAAGGTACCAGTATCAGAATGAGCATGTTGCACTATCTCTCACATATTCTCTCTCTACAGTGAGGTAAAGCAAAGTTCCAGGTCGGTGCTACTTGATGATGGAAAATGATCAGCTACATGGTCCACAGAAGTAGAAACTTGATCATTCCCTACCTTCACCATCAAGAAGAGACAAACATAGTCATTAGTTCAAAAGTACATTGAGAGGTCCATTGATGGACCATGCTGCTGCATAGAGGTGCAATTTTGCAGCAGTTTTTTTGCTCAAGTTATTTTTCTAAGGAGGAAGTTTCTTTCTTTCAAAGATATCTTTTAGATTGCTATTTTCTTGCTTATTTTTTAAGCGGGGGGGGGGGGGGGGGGGGGGGGGTGTCGAGGGTTTCCCATGAGGTTTTCCCTTGTTTCCTTGTTGTATTATGCAGCATTTTTTTATTATCTTCTACATTGTATTTGGATGACCTATGGTCTTCTTATCAAGGCCCACAGTTGTCCAAGTTAGGAATCAGGGGGGTGTTAGGATTATTAATCCTCCTTTGGTCAAATGTATATTAGATTAATGATTTCCTAACCTATGAACCTTAATTAAATATTTGTGTCCACTAGTACAATTGGGTCCAGTTGGTCCAATGGGGCCACATTTACCAGTCACTGGAGTGTGGGGAACACTGCTAGAGGTTAACTGCCACTTACTGCATGTGCATGCATCAGTTTGGGTGCCTCCTAGACTAATCCTTGCATTTTAGGAGCCGCTAGGAGTCCTGACACCAACCTACTTCAGTTAGTAGGAGTTAGTACTAGTTAGTCTCAGTTAGCCCTCAGATACTTTCAGTTAGTTCTCAAACAATTAGCTACTGCATGTCTTGCATGGATAATGAATGGATGCATGTAGAGTAGGCACCTTTTCCCACCTTTTCCAGGAGGAGGCACTACATGACAGGAATGCATGTGCTACATTGGCCCATTGTGGGTTACTGAAGTTCATGTGGATACCCCTCATGAAGAGCTTGTGTCTGTTGCTGCAGACTTTGGTGAGTTTTTGGTATATTGGGGAGGAGGCCTTCCTGATCCAGGGACAGCGTGTTGAGATTACGCTGTTGGATGTATACTTTTTTACCAGACTCCCTATGTTGGGAGTTGTTGTCAACATGGCGTCAGTACTATCTCGTGAGGAGATACTTGAGGAGCTGTGTGAGAGGCACTGTTACGCGACTGCGTATGTGTGTGGTTCGCACATTCTAACGTGTGACATTGAGGATGTGTCGACATGGGCTATCACTACTATGTTGTTGCGCATGTTGGGCTCCATGGGGAGTCAAAAGTTATATGGAGGGCAGCTGCAGATAGTAGAGTGTGCCATGGGGGGCACTTACTATGGATAGGCCCAAATGTACCTTCTGGTTGTTCAACGTCAGCTGAACAATGCAAGGGCATCTGGGGGAGACTTTTGTTTTGGGTACTTCTTGTGTGCTTTCTTTTTCGAGAAAGTACCTACTCTACGTCCGCATCGGGCAGTGCGGGATGGTAGTTCGTGGGAGCCGTGGATGCACAAGTGGTGCCAGATGATGGTACGAGAGGGTGGCAGCAGAGTGGGTCGCTTCTTCACCGGGGATTTGCTTGAGTAGTGGTGGTAGCTTCCAGTGATTATTGAGGAGTACCCTTAAGTGGGTATGGACTATTGTGGGGACCCCGAGGTGCCCCGACCTCCATGCCAGTAATCGGGGCCAGCTAGTATGTATGTGTGATGTTTTTGTATTCATCTTTATACATAATGTAGTTGAGCTTATTGATGATTATATGTATAGACTGATGGTGTATTTGTTTGTGTATGCAGATATTAGTCCTTTCCCACCGCCCAACTATCAGAGGCAAGTGGTCGCTATTGTGGAGGTGGTGGTCCTTGTGGGGAATCCTCATAGGCAACGACGGGAGGTAGAGACTATTTTTCCGCACTTGGAGCGGCTAGCTGAGGGGATCTCAGATGATGGATGGTAGCATTTAGGCAATGAGCTGATTGTCACCATTCACAGTGTGCCTCTGGAGTGGAGGTCTGTGATGAGGAGGATGGTCGTGGCATAAGATTACTTTCATCGGGTGGCACGAGGGGATCTTCCCACAAAGGACGATGAGTCTTTCAAGGAAGAAGATGATGATGATACTGATTCAGATTATGAGGATGAGTCTGAGTCAAATTAGTAGCTAGTGGGGATGCCCCTAATGCATTGGTGCACTTAGGATTTTTTTGCATCACTATGTATATTCAGCTGAGAAAGCATATGTGGCTTCTCATTTTGTACTGGACATCTTTTGGACATGTGATTTATCTATCTATACATATATTTTTGATGCACATGGATGCGCTTTTTATGGTTTTATATGTGAGTCTTTTTATGATGATGTGAAATAAAATGCCTGTGTATTTTTACATGTGTATGCATGTTTATGTATGATGATGCATGATGTTGTATTTGTATGTTTCCTATATGCGATTATGAATGTGCCAATTTAGAATGTCATTATCCATTTGATCTTCTACACTATTGAGATTTCTGGGAACATGTGTGAATGTGATGGATTCAAATGTTCTAACCATATGTTTAGTGCGCAGGAATTTTCTAAAGAGGCGGGGATCACGTACCCGATAGTAGTTGTTCAACTGGGAGACAAGTAGCTGGGAGTCTAAGAAGACATCGAGATGGAAAATTCCCAACTGGAGAGCGGTGGCCAAGAGGCCATTGAAACCATCATATTCAGCCTAGTTGATGGTCGCACTGCCCATGCATATTCTGTCGATATGGATCAACTCATGCAATGGGGAGTAGATGACCCATGCAGCTGAGGTGAGGTTTGGAGACCATCTGCTTGCTCTGTCAGCAAATCCAATGTATCAATCCGAGGTAGGATCCATCTGGAGTAATGAAGGAAACAATATATAAGACTCATTTTTTAAAAATATGTAAATCAAAAAGGGACAAGACTATATTACAAGTTGAACTGCACATCACTAAAGAGGTGATGTTAAAGGGAAGGTGGTTTGGACTTTGAGGGGATCAGCGGTCATTCCTTTGTGTGACACGATGAACCCTAGGAGATGGCCTGTTGGGACATAGAAAACACACTTGAAAGGGTTCAAGCGGATTTTGTACTTGCGACATCGCAGGAAGGCTTGCCACAAGTCGTCCATGTGTTGTACTTGCTCTTGTGACCGCACAATGAGGTTGTTAAGATGTGGATGAGGTAGCAGGAACAACGTGTCATGGCATGCTGGAAGGTGGCTCTAGTGTTCTTCAGAACAAAGGGCATTACTGGATAGGTGAATGTGCCCCACGAGGTTGTGAATGAAATCTTGTAACGATATTCTTTCCGGATCTGGATTTGGTTATATCCAGAAAACCCATCCATGAAGGAAAAGACCTCATGTCCGGCGCATCCTTCGATGATCTGATCGATGAAGGGTGTTGGGAAGTTTTATTTGGGACACGCCCAATTTAGATCGTGGAAGTCTGTGCAAACACGGATGGTACCCTGTTTTTTATTCACAAGAACAAGATTTGAAACCCAAGTGGTGTACGCAATGGGGTAAATGAAGTCGACTGTATGCAGCTTCTCGATTTCATCTTTGACCGCGACAACTTTGGAAGGATGGATGGGCCGTTGATTTTGGTGCAAGGGGGCCGCATCAGGCCATGTGTCGATGTGGTGTTCCACAATGGATGGATCCAACCCAGGCATTTCAGTGTAGGACTAGTCAAAGATGTCATGGGATTCTTGGAAAGGCCTTTGTAGACAGCAACTTCTTCCAAGGAGCAAGATTCCCCCAACATGATTTCTTCAACAACCTTGGGATTGGTTGAGATGTTGATGTTGATGTTTGGAAAGACTCTTGGCCATGTTCCCTTCCTCGAAGGCATCTGGTACCGGAATGGGATTTTTGAACCAGTCAACTTTCCCATGAATGAAATCTTTGGTTTCCATGGAAAACTGGTCAGACTGCGACACAAGATCTTCGGGGAGGAAGAACGAGTGATGGTGCATGTCATGTCATGGGTATTCTGGGGAAGTTAAGGCTTAAAGTATCTCCTCATCATTGCAGAAGCAATGAAGAGACAGGTCTGATGGACCGTTAGTGATGGTGGAGATAAGAGGGTCTGTAGAACTTGACATCATGTAAATGGACATGGTGTCTGAAGAAGGAGGTGGGGGATGGACTTCTTCGATCAAAGTGATCTCAGATTCAAGGTAATGTTGTCGAAGGTTGGCTAGAGCCGTTTGAAACTCAAACAAGTCTTGGCAGTGGTGGGAATAGTGTCCATACAATCCGTAGAGGGCGCAAGCATGGTTTGTTCTCAATGACTTATTTCTCACTATTGACTCGCTTGGGAGTTCAACCACGAGGAGTTTTTCCATTGTGTCCATGGAATCCATGTGCGGACGGATTATAGGAATCTTAGGGTAGTTTTGAGTTGGATGGCCTTGTTCTTCATAGACGGCGTAAGCCGGGATCTGTCAAGGTTCAACGGTAGCTTTCACATTTTTTCCCCTGGCCTTTTTGGGTGGGGCGGTGCAGGTGTGGGTATGATGGTTGGTTTTTGCAGGCCGGGTGGAGGATGAGATTCGACCACAATGGGTTGCACAGGGGTTAATACTACCTGGGACATTGGGGGTTGGGCCGGTGGATCGAGGTACAACATAGGAATCCCCAATGGAAAATTGGGTAAGTTTAAGGTAGCCATTACTGGCTTACTCATGACACCCAGTGGGGGAAATAGGAAGGGAATTGTGTGGACTGGAGAGGAGCCCAGTTAACTCCCTGATGGTTGTATGTGGGGATTAGGTTGTGGTTGCAACTACGCATAATGTTATAGCTGTAGACAATTTTTTGGTTGTAATTGGGGTTGCGGCTGCGATTCTTGTTTGGGTGCAGTAGTGCTAGATGAGAACATGCACAAATCCGCAATCTAATTTGGTGTCAGTGGTGGTGACACTAAGGGGAAAGCAGTCATCATTATAGTATCAAAAAACAACCCAAGGACCACATTCAACAATGGGGAGGCTGGTATGTTGTCAACCATGGTGTTGACCGCAAGGATAACATTGGCGGGTGCAGTTATCCCTTGCATGTCAATGGTGTTGATCGTAGGGATAACATTGGCTAGTGCAGTTAACCCTTGTGGATCATGATAAGTCAGTTGGTCAACTGTCACGATTTTCCCTTCATGGGGGGACATCATGAGATAGAAAATAGTTGATGCTATGGCTCCCATGGCGTACATATAACTTCTTCGGAGGAGAAGGTTATAGTCCAACTGAGCATTGACAACCTCTATGTCAATCAGTATTTTTTTCCTGAATAATGTGATGGGGACATGAGAGAGGATTCCTTTGGCTTTAGTGGGGTGGCCATCATAAGCCCGCAGAGTAGTAGAGGATGGTTGTAGAATTGGGGACCCCATCTTTTTCTAGACTAAGGTTGACATGACACACGTGGATGCCCCCTCATCCACGATACACCGGTGCATGACCAAATTCTAGATGGATACTGGGATTTGGAAGGCAATAGTTGATGGCATCCACGGTTCTCCATTCTCCATGTCAAATGTGATCAACTTGGATTCGGTAGGGTCTACATCGCTGAGGGCAGCTAGTAAGGATTTTCGTTGCATTGGGAAAGTTTTGAGTACCTCGAGAGCAGACATGGCTATAGGTGTTTGGGCCAAATCATCCATGATGTTGTAGCTTACATCAGCTCTAGCGGTGACGTTGTTGGAAACCCGCCGTATGGGGGGGCACGAAGGAAAAGGGGGTAAATGAAGAGGTGCATTGGTTGTTTTGGACATAGATGTCACTAATGTATCAGCAGGTTCAGTGTTATTTTTGTACTAGTTTCGTCTGGTCTATAAATTGACCTCTTCAGTATGGTATGGTATGGGGAATCCGTCCGGTTTTCGGTCCGGCTACCATAGGTCTGGTAACAAAAATAAAAGGTTTTACCGGTTGTGGCCCGGTCCACCGTGTATTTTTTTGTTTTTAGTTTTAAGTATGAGATGCAAGTGCCTATCTAAAATGCAGATTGATAGAGAATACGAGGAGCGGTCACAATGTGATGCACATGTTCTTACCTCTCATCTTAAACTCTCTCGCATCTAAATCAGACACAGCAAGAAATTAAAACTAACTACCTAAATTGTCCCTAGGGAGAGAGATTATCATTTAATGAGTAATGTATTACTGCTCATGCATTAAGAAAAATCACAGGTAGTTGTTCTTTAATTCAAAACACATAAACATGAATAGATAGATGGACAACAAGATAGCTCATTGTTTATGAAAAGCATTCATTACTCATAGTGGTAATTCCATAAAATAAACTAGAGATCATTTGTTAGAGGAGCAAGTCAGTATGCCGACTTGAACGATAGTCGACTTAGTCGGTCAGCCGACTGAACTAGAGATTAGGTCGGCCACCTAAGGTTGTGTCGATTCACCAAACCGACAGGTAGTTATTTTTTAACTGTTTGTAAATCATATATATTAGGCTGTTGAGCCAGATGAGAACTCAATTCAATTCTCTATATTGTATGGACCCTCCCATGCTAATATAATATGCTATTCTATCTACTTGTTCTTGTCTCTGTTATGTGTGTATGTTTTAGTATGTATTACTGGTAACCTTATGTGATCTGTGAGATTACAACATTGGTTCCGTTGCCAATAGTACATGTCTGAGATGTATGCAAGGAGATGATATCAGAACAGGAGATTAAGGACTGGTGGGAGCGTAAAGTAGCAAATTATTTGCAGAATTACACACGAACAAACATATTGACGACCGCACAAGCAAAAGAAAGATTTTTTACAGAGACACATGAGAAGTTTGTAGAATCAGTGCCCCAACTTCTGAATAAACTCCTGGATGAAAAAGCCGAAAGGGACTAAAGATCAACAGTTACTAGAAAAGATGATTCGCGAGGGAAGAAAAAACTTGTCGGAATGGTTCAAAAAAATCACCGACAACTTCTGTGAGGAGCAAGCAGTAGAAGATAGAACTTCAGTGGAAACCATTAAGAATAAATTCTACACAGACCTCACCGAGCAATTTTTTTTGTTCCTTACCGACCTTGCTGTTTAAATTCCTAATCGAGAAGGGAGTGGGTCATATTGTCGAACCCTGTCCATCACTTCGTGAACCGCCATTAAACCCTAATTGGGTGGAAAAGCAAAAGAGGTGGGAAAAATTCATTGCAGAAATGGAGTGGGAATACTTCCTAAGCAAGTAGACAGAACTATCTGGGCTTTCTAAAGCGTCGGGTAGGCTATGGGGGGGTAGCTAGTCATATGTCGGAATAAAGTGGAGTGGATTCTAGTCGACTAAAAGAAATACCAATCACCAGTAATGAGAAGTCAACCTAAAAAGGAAATCGAGAAGATAGTGTCACACAAAAGTATGACAGACTTCCAGAAAATAGAGAGGGAAAGGAGGCTACAAAGTAGGGAAGAAAGAAGAGAAAGAGCCTTAGCACTGCAGAGAGGAATGAGTACTAAGGTGACCGACCAGGAAAAAGATCCACTGGATTCGGGTCATGGCCGACAAGAAGAAGGCGTGGAAGAAGAGGCATCGCCTATGGAAGAATAACTGTGGATAGAGCAGCGAGAAGCTCTCCAATTAGAAGTTCCCTAGGAATTAAAAACTCTGACAGATCCGTGTACCCGGATACAAGCTATTATCGAAGAGGACCTCAGAATAGGAGCTGGTGATTTTGGTATATGGATCCGACTAGATGATGAGACATACACTGGTAGACATCTCATTATCCATCGACCAGAAGAAGGAAATTGGGTTACTCTTCAAGCGGTACCCTTGAACCAAAGTATCCACTTAATTTTACTGACACATGAGGGAGCACCCCCCCTACCAAATACAGCTTTGGAGGACACAGAACATTCAAAACTATGGATAGATAATTGCTGTTGTACATTGAAAGAAGGAGTCGACACCAACCGACTACTGGTCGAAGAGGAAACGACAAAAATAACCGATGGGAACAAGAGTTCTGGCGACGATAGTTCTGCAGAGAGGAATAAGCAAATAACCCCCACCACCACCTCCTGAAAGCAGTGACAGTGACTCCGACATGGGTCATGAGTCAGCACACATTCCTCTATATGAGGGTGATGAGGACACTAGATGACACTAGTTCATCTGTGAGTCAACTTGGGAGGCTAACCAAGTTACGGATGAAGACAGGCAGATGGCGCAGTTCACTAGTGCGTTGAGGAAAAGGGAATTAACTTGGTACATGAATTTTTCTGAAAGAACACCCTGAGAAACCAAAGCCAAGATCAAAGCACAATTTCTATCATTTTTCAAAACTCCAGATGCAAAACATCTGGTAGCAAAGAAACTAAAAATGACATCACAGAAGCCAGGAGAAACTGTCCGCGATTACGATAAACGATGGAAAGACCTTCTTAGCCAATTGGACTATGTTATTGACGAACAGTTATTAATCCAGTGGTTTGTGGCAGGTTTATCACAGAAAATTCGTTGACACATAATTCTGGAGACATTCAAGACTTACAAAGATGCGCTTACAAAATATCTCCAAGTAGAAATGGATGAGGAAATACCAGCATACTCCACCGATCATAGATTAGAACAACAGCTCAAGAGTGTATAGAAGTCATTAAAATAATTAAACCTCAAAAGTTAGGATATCCGGTGCACGAAGTGATCGATGGCTAGACATTCAAAAGACAACTATCAACAGGACATCAGCTGACAGTACATTTGATTCGTGTATACTAAATGTTTTTGCGACATTTGCCAAGAGCATGGAGACCACTCGACAAAAGATTACCCGTTCAACATGAATAACAACAAGGCATCTTGGTGTGCAATCTATGAAACCAAAAATCATAACATGGTCGACTGCCATCTGAATCTCAAGAATTGACAAAATTATCATGCAGTCTATTAGACCAACGCAGTTGCACAAAGTAATGAGTAAAACCACGTGCCAAATGATTAGAACAATCAAAGATACGAAGGTCGAAGATACGAGCGTCGGTATGACAACCGATGTGGAGGCTATGGAGGTCAAGGTCGATTCTCTGGGAATCAAGACAACCAACCATGTCAACCCATCCAATGTTTCACATGTTATAAGGAGGGACACTGACATGCAGACTATCCATACAAGGATAGGACTGACCTCAAATTCTGTACTAATTGTGGCGTAGGGGATCACTCATTAGAGGATTTCCCTATTATGCTTGAAAAGATAAATAAAAAGAAGAATGTTAATGTCTTGTCGTGTGTGCAAAAACATGATACTATCAGTACAAATAATTTGCATATCGTAACCTGACAAGGGACGAAAACTAGGAGTGATAACCCCCAAATAAGCAAGATAAAAGAGAAAAATGTTTATTCTAACCCAGTTAAAGAAAAACAAATATATAAAAATGCAACAAATATATTTATAGAATTTGCACAACAGGAAGAATCAAACAACAATCGACATAACACAATAAAAGAATTAATACAGCTAGTACAGACAGATAACTCAGTATCTCAATTCATCAAATTATTATATGAAATAAAACATAACAACACCAAAAAACAAACAAAGAATATCTGCAGTCTAAATCAAAAAGATAAAAGTGATGCCAACCCACTTGTCGACTTGGAAATTGAAGGATACCGTGCCTGACAAGTTGTACTCGATTTTGGATCATAGGTAAATATTATGACTCGACACACATGGGAATAGTTAGGTAGACCTCGACTATATGAGTTAGGTATATACCTGAAACTAGCCGACCAAGGCCTAATTGAACCTATTGGGGTCTGGAAAAATGTGGACACCACAATTAAGGGAATATCAACCAAAGTCGACTTCGAAATTATTGACCCTAAGGAAGGATCCAGCTCCTTCCCAACGTTAGTAGGTTGACCTTGGGGAAGAAAGATGAAAGCATCGATATCCCTAGATAAAGAGAGAATAAAATTAAAAGGAAATGGACAAATGGTCATTGTACCTATTCATCCATCCCAAGGAGAACCTTGGATGGAACCTATCGATGAAGAAGTTGATATCCGAGAACTTTATCAGATACAAAATAATGTAGATTATATAGAACCTAATAGCTATGGAGAACTTCATTTGTGCAACCAAAACTCAGTAGGATATAATTCAGATGTAGAATTATATGATTGGGAAGTCGAGAACTACAAAACACAAGCAAGAGGGTGCTGGACTATCCAAAAAGTACAGAAAAATCCCACCCAACAGTGCTTCATAGTGTTCATTGTACCAAAAATATTTGAGAAAAAATTTAGCGAATACCCTACTTTAAAACCTACAAATATAAATAATACACAAAAACCAAGATATAAGGAAAGAGAATCACCAGTCATGCACATAGAACAAGTGTCCAAAAATATTGGTGAACATGCTCAACTACAAAGTTTATTAGAAACTTTTACAGGACAAGCTGCTAGATGGTGGGATACCCATCAGACAAGACGCAAACCTGGACAACAGCTTCGACTTACTTTGTAGAAAGGCTTGGAGGAAAGAAGTTAACCAACCAAGCTCAGATACCTATTTTCATTCAAGGACAGAATCCAGAAGACCATACTAAGACATGTGAAAAAGAATGGAGAAGACTTGGGTAAAAAGATGAACGCGCATGGCCGCATTTGTTTCCATCAACCCTCGCCGACTTACCAAAAAAATGGTATAAGATGGAGGAAGCCCAGGGTGAAACATTCCTATGGCCTGAACTTAGAGAAAATTTTATCAAAGATTTCAACTTTATACCACAAAATAAGAATTTGGTTGAAATAGAAAAACAGATTAAAGAATTTATACAGCCAACAGAAAACAAACCCTTAAAAGGCAACTGACAGATAATGAACTGTAACAATATACAAACCAGGACAATACCATAGTCGACAAGACTACAGTTAGAAAATGCAAATACAGAAGGGAAAAGTTTTAGATGGAAATCAAACCAAATGACCAAACCTATTCACACAGTACTCAAAGTTGGAACCACCGATAAGGACGATACCGATCGAATTTCTGCAACTGACTTCCCTGCCACATTCTCACAGTTTATAGAAGGAATTTGACCAATCAATGAAGCCAAAGCACCAAACTGGCTAGATGCTAAGGTCAAAACTAGAGAATTCAACATCTCAAATGATGATCGACCAAAAATCGCAAAGATTGGAGACTACTGGAGTGAAGAGCAGACAACAGAAATAGTGAACCTCTTAAAAGAGTTCCAGGATGTATTTTCCTGAGATTATACATATCTCAAAGGTTTAGTCCACGAAATGGGTGAAATGAAAATTGACACTAAACCTAATGTTCGACTTGTGAAGAAAAGGCCATATAAGCTAGCTCATAAATATGAAGAGATAGTCAAAAAGGAGATTGATGACATGCTTGCAGCAGGTATCATCTACCCTATTGACCAATCAGAATGGGCAAGTCCTATTAAATTTGAGCATATAGATATGTAGACAAACACACAACTCACAAAGAAGATCTCACAATTTACTCAGCCATTGAAGAATGAAACAGTGCAAAAGGCTTGCAGCTGTGAATGCTTTCATTAATCAAAAAGTAATCCAGATAATAATTACAATGATGTAAAATGGCTTTAATAGCCACAAGCAATTTGAATCCACATGAGGAAGTTCGAATTGATGACTCTACTTGACTGTAGGTAACCAAGACTTGTCTAAATCACAATTGGAGTTCTAAAACACAACCAACTGTTACATTTAGTATTAAATAATGGTTAACTGACTGTGGTAGGTGAAAAAAGTGCCCCACATGTGTACAATTAATTAAACCATTATTTAACTGAATGTAACTGACTCCTAACTTGGCTTGACTAGTCATCAACTGAAGTTAAGGACTCAGTAGTTAACTGTCCTTGTCTAAATCATAACCGGAGTTCTAAAACACAACCAACTGTTACATTTAGTATTAAATAATGGTTAACTGACTGTGGTAGGTGAGAAAAACGCCCCACATGTGTGCAATTAATTAAAACATTATTTAACTTAATGTAGAGGGCTAGAACTGAATGTAACTGACTCCTAACAGGGCTTGACTAGTCATTAACTGAAGTGAACTGACCTTGGTTGGTTTTGGCACTCCCAATTGCTTCCTAAATTGTAGGGATTGATCTAGGAGGCTCCTAAACTTATGCAATCAATTACAATAAGTGGAAGTGGGCCTCAATTAGTGTTCCCAACACTTAGGTAACTGAAACATGTGCCCCAATTAGGTCAAGTTTAACCAATGGTGCTAATGACTATAAATAGACTGGATGGACTCCCGATTTAGACATATGACCAAATTTGGACAAGGGAGGATTAATAATCCTAACACCCCCCCTGAATGATAACTTGGAAAAAATGTGGGCCCTGGTAACTAAGACCATAGGTCACCCATTACATCAAGTAAAATAAAGTAACTGCTCAAAAATAAGGTGCTTGGGGAAAAACCACATGGGAAAAAAACCCCCCTTCTAATTAAGCAGGTAGAGTCAGGATCAATCTGGTTCTTCTGTGCACAGGTATCCTGGGGCTTGGCATGTGAACCTCTCCATCATATTTCTGGAGGAATCTTCCTCTTTGGAAGAAGAATGATATGCTCAACTAAATCAGAAATATAGACAGCTGCCGGATGAATACTGGACCCATGTAGAGCAACTGAAGTCAACTGAAAAGTGAGGAAAGGTTCTTGAGAATTCAAAGAATGTGAAGAACACTCAAGAAACTGATATGTTGCAGCCATGAACAGCAAACCATGAGTGGTAAGAACATCCCCAAGTGTTAAGAGCAGGTGTCCAGGCGGATGCATAAAATCTTCCTCTTTACTAGTTCTGTGAGAAGATGAGCATGTGATCAATGGTAGAGAAGCACTGGGACTGTTGAGATCGAATGGTGGAGCTCCATAGTCTGATATAGATTCTGAAATAGATAATGAATCACATAATAAAATATCATCAACCTCATATGAGGAAACTAACACCAAATCCCCATCAGCAGTTTTGAAGAGAAAGTGCGATACTTGATTTTTCACACCGGAATTGGTGAGAGCAACTACAAGCATGACTGAATGCTTTTGAATTTTAAAATATGAACCAAATAATATCAGATCAGAAAGTAAATCAGATCTAAACAGGTTCAAAACAGATCCAAAACTGTGAAATGTAATCAAATCCCCATCAGTAGTTTTGTAGGAGACTTGCGGTACTTGTTTCTTCACACCATTGATGAGAACAGCTACAAGCGGTACTGAAAGATTATGAATTTGATATATTAAACCAAGAAATATAAGATAAGATCTAAATAAGATCGTATCAGATCCAATAAGGTTAATATCAGATTCAAATAAATGGTTAACCGAGACGGTGGGTGCACGACTTTCTTCTTCTTCAAAATTCTGAATTTTGGTGCATGCACTCCTGCAGGAATTTGCTGGAAAATCTAGATCATGGGGAGCGAATGGATCACTCTGGTAATCTGATATTTCTTCCAAAATATCCAAGGTATCACATATTTGCACACCAGCAGCAACATTAGAGGGAGAAAAATCAATTTTTTCTTCACTTTCGGAAGCAATTACTAGTAAATTTTGCACAGAATTTAAAGGAAAATCACCGGTGAATGTTTGCATGGAAGTGCAGCAGAGTTTTTCTTCAATATCAGAGATTTGAATGTCTTCTTTTGTTTCAGCAATATGAGAAGATGAGATATCAGAGATCTCATGAACTTCTGGAGCATCAGGAGAAGGAGTCACTGCATGGAGACTGTCTTCAATTCGAATTGACTGTGTAGAAGCTTCTACTTCTTCTTCATCTTGAACAACTTCATCAGAGAGAGTGGAGGCCGAGATTTTTGGATCAAGGATGCTTATGGTGCTGGATGTGCACCATCCGCTATCAATTCCAAAGGTTCTATCCAATCTTATCCAGAGTTCCAGTGGATCTTTAATAGATCTACTGTGGTAGCGCATGCTAGGAGAAAGAGCCAATTCCATTATTTCAAAAGATTTATCCTTTGCTTTTAGCCAGTCATTATCACTCTCAAAAGAATTTCTACCGATTCCAATAGACACCGAAAATATTTTTTGTCTTCTCAGACATATATTCATCTTCAACCTCCATTCAAAATAGTCTGAGGATCGGGTGAGAAGAGGAACTGATGAATTCATTTCAAAGTTGTACCTGCAAAACAAAAAAATGATCTAGTAGGAGATCCAAGGAGGAGAAGTGCCTTGTCCGTCAAGGCTCTGATACCATGTTAAATTTGAGCATATAGATCTGTAGACAAACACACAAATCACAAAGAAGATCTCACGATTTACTCAGCCATTGAAGAATGAAACAGTGCAAAAGGCTTGCAGCTGTGAATGCTTTCATTAATCAAAAAAGTAATCCAGATAATAATTACAATGATGTAAAATGGCTTTAATAGACACAAGCAATTCGAATCCACATGAGGAAGTTCGAATTGATGACTCTACTTAACTATAGGTAACCAAGACTTGTCTAAATCACAATTGGAGTTCTAAAACACAACCAACTGTTACATTTAGTATTAAATAATGGTTAGCTGACTATGGTAGGTGAAAAAAGAACCCCACATGTGTACAATTAATTAAACCATTATTTAACTGAATGTAACTGACTCCTAACTTGGCTTGACTAGTCATCAACTGAAGTTAAGGACCCAGTAGTTAACTGTCCTTGTCTAAATCATAACCAGAGTTCTAAAACACAACCAACTGTTACATTTAGTATTAAATAATGGTTAGCTGACTATGGTAGGTGAGAAAAGTGCCCCACATGTGTGCAATTAATTAAACCATTATTTAACTGAATGTAGAGGGCTAGAACTGAATGTAACTGACTCCTAACTTGGCTTGACTAGTCATTAACTGAAGTGAACTGACCTTGGTTGGTTTCGGCACTCCCAATTGCTTCCTAAATTGTATGGATTGATCTAGGAGGCTCCTAAACTTATGCAATCAAGTGCAATAAGTGGCAGTGAGCCTCAATTAGTGTTCCCAACACTTAGGTAATTGAAACATGTGCCCCAATTAGGTCAAGTTTAACCAATGGTGCTAATGACTATAAATAGACTGGATGGACTCCCGATTTAGACATATGACCAAATTTGGACAAGGGAGGATTAATAATCCTAACAATTCCAATGGTTGTTCAACCTAAGAAACATGATCCGACCAAATTAAGAATTTGTGTCGACTTTAGGGAGCTAAATAAAGTGACACTAACAGATCCATTTCCAACTCCTTATGCAAATGAAATCTTAAATGAAGTTGCAGGACATGAATGCTACTCATTTACAGATGGCTTCTCAGGTTATAACCAAGTGCCAATAGCTAAAGAAGATCAGAAAAATACAACATTTGTATGTGAATTTGGCTCATTTTCTTACAAGGTTATGCCTTTTGGATTAAAGAATGCACCTGCAGTATTCTCTAGAATTGTGGTCAAAACATTCCAAGAATATATTTACAAAACCATGGCAGTATACTTTGATGATTGGACAATATACTCCATGTTAAAAGATCATTTCAAGTGGCTAAGGCTTATGTTGGAAAGATGTCAACAAATCCAGTTAGCTTTGAACATCAAGAAGTGCATATTTGTGACCCCCATAGGGATATTGTTAGGACACATTGTCTATAAGGAAGGTATTAAGGTAGATTTTGCAAAAATCAAAATTATCCTCGACCTAAAACCACCAGTGAACTCAAAACAAGTTAGAGTGTTACTAGGTCATACAGTCTATTATAGAAAATCCATAAGATACTACTCAGATATGACCTATGCACTAGAATAACTATTAAGGGAAGATAAAGAGTTCGACTGGACAGAAGAGTGCCATATATCATTTGAAAAACTAAAAATAAAACTAGTCGAAGCACCAATCCTAAGGTTTCCAAACTGGTCGACTAAATTCCATGTCCACATCAACACATCAGGCCTAGCAATAGGAGCAATCCTAACTCAACCAAGAAATGATGGAATGGATTATCCTATAGTTTACAGTAGCAGAAAATTAAACAAAGCTGAGAGAAACTATTCGACAACAGAAAGAGAAGCATTAGGAATGCTCTTCGCACCACAAAAATATCGACATTATCTCCTAGCTAACCCATTTATATTCTACACTGACCATCAGGCACTTAAGTACCTCATCAATAAACCACTACACCATGGAAGAATTTGTCGATGGCTACTTCTATTCAAAGAATTCAAATTCGAAGTCGTTGTTAGGCCAAGTAAGTTAAATGTCAGTCCCGACCATTTATCTCGAATCGACACTGGAGAGGAACTGACAGGAGTCGAAGACGACTTACCAAATGCACATCTATTTCGAATAGAAGCAGTCCCAGTAGAGTTAGAGGAAATAGCCCAGTTTTTAGAAGATGGACAAGCACCAGAAGGCATGAGTACCAAAAAGAAACAGATATTTTCCATGAAAGTTGCACCTTATAGCCTCATAAATGGATTCCTGTACAAAATGGGTTTAGACGACATCCTTAGAAGGTGTGTAATGGAACATGAAAGAGACAAAATTATGCATGAAGCACATTATGAACCTACAAGAGGACATTTCCAAGCAGACACAACTGCAAAGAAAATCCAACAATCAAGGTTATGGTGGCCGACACTTCACAAAGATTGCAAAAATTTTGTAAGCAAATGTGACAGATGTCAACGACTAGGTTGACCCCTGCCTAGCACAGAAATTCCTTTGATATCAGTAAACCCAAGTTTGACATTTGAAATTTGGGCCATAGACTTCATAGGACCATTTCCTATACCAGCAAAAAGAACAAGTGCAAGGTACATAATAACTGCAATCAAATATGTGACCAAATGGGTAGAGGCAGAACCAGTCGACACATGTTCCAGTGAGGTAGTTGCAAAATTTATATATGAAAATATCATTACTCGATTTGGATGTCCACTAACCCTAATCAGTGACCAGGGAACACACTCTATTAATAGGACTATCAAAACCGTAACCGACCAGTTTGTCATGTTCCCTCAAATTGACCATTAAAAGTGTTGACCATGCTAAGTTCCTAGGGGCTCAAGTTGTTATTAATTATTCCTCCTAGGATAAATTTTTACTAATAATTGTTCTAAGGCATGTATTTAATTTTATTTCAGTAATTTTATTTATTATGCACAATAATGATGTGGAATTAAGGCTGCCATGTCAAGAGGGTGCATTGGGGAAAGCTAGTAAACTTTCCTTGGTAAAAATAAGAAATTCCATGACAAAAGCAAGCAAGAGAATAAAGGGAAGTTTCCTAAAAGCAGAAAAAGTAGAAAGAGGTAAAAGCAGGAAAGCTTTTTTAAGGAAATAAAGAGTTTCCTTATGAGCCAAGAAAAGCAGAAAGTTGTCATAAATTAAAAGAGGCATATTTTGACTAAGGGAGGGCGCAGTTTCTAATTGTGAGGGATGATTCTGAATTAGAAATAATTCCACATGGTCCTACTTGCCTAATTTCCAAAAGGGGGCACTTTTGTGGCTAGGGTTAGGTCACCCATGGGGTTGACTTGCTCTCATAGGTCACCATTGGCCTCAACTTACTAAGCAGTTCATCCATAAGTCTATAAAAGATAAATTCAAACCCATTGCTTCGATTTGGTTGATGATTTGATTGCTGAATGCTTGTGTGAGCATTACTTCTGAGTGTTGTGCCTCAGACTACTGGGAGATGAGCCCCAGCCTTCCATTCCCATCTCCTTCCATCCCCTTCTCTTCTATTACAGGTATGGAGCACTACATTGCAGCCATTGAATTATGATCAGATTTATTTTCAGCCTCCAACACATTCAGGTCAAGATACAGTGAAGCCCATGCTTCACCTATGCTCACAACCTCTTTTGCCGGTCTTGTTCTGGGCCTCCTGCCCCTTTATTTTGAAAGCCTCTTTGTAATGGTAAGTCAATAATGTAATTTATGTTATGTGCTGTCAATATATTCTAAAAATTACATTTATCAGGTCGAAATATCTCAGACCCTGAAGAATATTATCTCAGCTTCATTAAAAGATCCTATTTTATCAGTGTATGGGGGGAATTGAGTGAATATGAGTGTTGTAATGAATATTTAATGATAGGAAAGGGATTGAAATAAATTTTCATGTTCATAGAACCCATATTTATCTCTGTTATAAATCTCATGTTTCACAGAATTGAATTTGAGGTGATTTAATATTCTTTTTAAGACCCTAGCTAGATTACTAGTTTTTAATAACTAGTTTTATTGAAATTGATGCAAACTAGGTTCTGTAAACTGAAACTGAGCTCTGTCAGTTCCTGTAGGTCAGTAACAGGCATAAATTCCCATATCAATCTCCAGAACCATTTTTTTTGGGGTCATACCACCCTTTTGCATCCTCCTCTGCGCAGGGTTCTCCTTGGCCAAAAACTGCCGAAAATCCCAAATTCACCCGAAACTTATTAGAACTTTCCAGAACATAAATGAATTGTATAAATCCTTTATTTATGTTATATTAATTCTGGAATAAACCTCTTCAAGTTTCCAAAATCCCCTGTTTGAAACAGACCGAACTACTCTCCTTAGTTGCACAGTTTGGCTGCCCAGAAGCGTGGTAGTACGTTTCCGCAGTGCGGATTCTGAACCCTAAATGGAACCAGATCTAAATGTGTTAGGGGATATTAAATTCAATTTCTGATTGTCTTTGGTTGCTTCCCGCTGCTCACTCCTTTTGTCTGCAAAATTTTCAAGAATAAACCCCTTATTTGCCCAGTCAAAGAAGTCATTGTGTAAACTATTTCAAGTTTAGAAATTTTAATAAAATTAACAGAATTGGAGAGTTTTCAGGTCTGTACACCAGAATTGGAACATTACAGTGGTATCAGATCCCTTTCCTTGGCTCATCCTATGGAAAGTAACTCTCAGTGGAAAAGTAGCTCAGTAATATCTTCAAGTTGCGATTGTGGAATTAGTTCCATTCATGGGAGATTTAGAATTTGAGTTGTATGAAGAAGAGCTTTCAAAAATGGATGATCAAGAATATTTAAGAATTTTGATGCAAAGAACGTTGAAAGGGATGAAATATGTATCCCAAAGCATCTTTCAGACAAATCAAGAGACTAGAGAATTCCTTGCGAAGTTGTTGGCAAGCAAACATGGAAAAGGGAGTAGTAGTGTCTCTCAGCATGAAGGAAATAAATATGGAGAGTCTATGTTTTCAAAAACATTAACACATGTAGGTTCTTTGAATACCAATAATCCATCAAGAAAGGAACTAAGCTGTTCCACTTCTCAAAGTAAAGGAATAGAAAAGAGGACCAAAAGTGAAGATTTATTAGAGTCATCTGCACATGGTTTCTTTGAGAAATTATTTGGGTTTTCCCGAAAGAGAGATCAGCGTATTTGCAACATCCATGAGGGTGATCAATCACCAAATCCTCCATCAAAAGGAGATGAAGAAGATCCATGCACAACTAAAGATCCAATAGTCCAACATCTAGTTGGTGGTAACGTGGAAGGTGAGATGAATCCAAATTTCTTTGTGGCTGATTTCAAGATAAGTGCAGAAGATATGGGGCAGATTGATGATGGTGAGACATATTTTGGATCTGATCCAAAATATAAACATGATTCAAATTTACAGTCACCCCTTGAGCCTCACAAGGAAGCACAAAATGAGTACATCTCAGTAGAGTGTGAAGCAGAGAAATGGGTGGGTGAACAAGCCATCATAATTCCACCACATAAGGAGGAGAAAATCACACATGAAACAACATATGGATCAGATTTCAAAACCTCGAGTGCGATGCATGAAATTGATCCGGAGATGGAAAATGAAGAGGAGGAACATCTACAAGAACCTCATCTTCTTGCAGGGTCATTGAAGATGGATGAACAAAATATCCAAGAGGCCCTGAAAATTCTCCATGACACTCATGCTTCAGTGTCAAAGATGTGTTGGGAAGCTGCTTTAATGGAAGACCAATCTTCCTTTGAAGCCATGGAGAATATCCAGAAATCAATGTCCACAATCAAAGGTAATTTCTCACAATTGCTTTCAAATAAAAATGACATGTTTGAGCTTGTTGAGTTATTGCGAGAAGCATCACTGCATAATGAAGAAAGTATTTGCATATATGAAGAAGAGAACTACAAGCTGAAAGGTGAATTGTTGGCCACCCAAGATTCTTTGAGATACACTCAAAGTGGCCTCTCAGAATCACAAATGAAGATAGAACAATTCCAACAAGAGTGGAAAGAATTGACTGAATCCTCAATCTTTCCTGAGAGTCATCCCTTTTGGGTAAATGGCATGGAGGAACCTCATGATTGGGTGGACCATGAGGAGAATTCTATTCAGTATGTGCTTAAAGATTGTGCAGAACAGTTTTATGAGAACCAAGCACTTGATTTCTTTCCAAGGAAACTTGAGTTGTTCCTTGAAGACAGACACTCTCCAATGGAAGAGTGGGATGAGAGCACCCAATTTGGGCCAGCCAATAATGAAAAATTTGCAGCCATAAGTATGATTACTGAAAGTTGAAAACATGCAAAGAAGGTTCATAGTTCTTTCCCACGCGTCCTAGATTCAGAAACATCAGTGGGGAATGAACAGTGGGTGAAGAAATTTTTCTGGTTTGTGTCTCATGCACAACAGGGGGATCATGATTTGTCCCCATGGGAGATAGATCCTATTACAGAAGAGATGGATCATTATAGATCATATAAATCAGCAATAAATATCTCTAATTCATCCACTGGATGGTTGGATAGAGGAATCATAGAAGAGGAAAATATGGAAGGTAAAAATTTTATGTCTTGTTGCAAGAAAATTGTTTTTAATATTGCTGATTTTTCTATGATTTACAAGCAGCAGAGAGGGCATGTGTGTGCAGCCACTTTTGAAAAGAAGGCATCAAATCTACACATACATTCAATGTGTGGGTCAATTGATGGATTTTTTCACCCTTGTATCAATGGCAGAGAGTTGAGCCATTGGATGAAGAGGGGAGCACCTGTTGAGTTCCATAGAGACATATTTGGAATGAAGACCTTGGGAGGGAAATTTTTTTATTTCTGCAATAATTCTTTTGTTGTGACTGACATTATCTTGACATGTGAACAGAAACAAAGACTTATTTTGCAGCTATTATATACCTCTCGTATACATGCACATGAGGTGCAATCTGATTTTCATGTGCTTGAGAAGTTTGAGGTCAAGCAATATGAAGGTCAAGCACTTGCATGGTTCCTAAGAGATTATGAGTTGCCTCTAGGAAAATGTTGTACAATTTTGGAGGAGGCACATGATCACACTGTCACTCAGAAAACTAATGGAGAAATTTGTGGATCCATTATCTTGATTGATGAGCATTGTAGGGATTTGGCTCACAATTCTTCACCCCACACTTCTATTTCAGCCAGATCATGTGGGGATGAAAATTGGGTGAAAGGATTTTTTCTATTGATGCCACAAGAGGAGCTTGATATTTTCACTCTTCTAGTTGAGGTATTGATGGTCAAACCATGTGGTTTGACAATTGCATTAGTAGTAGATGAATTATTCCCACCTGAATCATTTAGCATGAAATTTTTTCCATCTATTGATTGGGTGGCTAGACACATGATTGAAATATGTGCACTGGAGGGTAAAAATCTTGCTTGCATCAATGGAGAGACATTAGACACATCAAAGAAATTGTATGAACAATGGAATCAGCATGTATGGCTGCTATATGGAGCTTTCAATATACATGGAGGGACATGGGATAACCTCCTGTGTATTCATAAGAACAGTGGCCTAAGTTCCAATGCTAGCTTGCACATGGATTTTAAGACTTTAGAGAGGCTCAAGATGATTTGGTCCCACAGTAAGGAATTCCATGTTTGGTGGGAGAGTTTAAAAAATGTTCAGTTTGGCATGGGGAGAGATGAGCTCCCAATATGGTGGTATGATTTTCATAACCTCATTTTCCTCCTCTACAATGATAAAATTCTATTATTTTTATTGATCGGTGGAAGGAGGCAAATAAAACCATGGGATCCAGACATTCTTAGGAATGACAGAGTTCAAAAGGTGGCAGAAAAATTTGGGTCCTTGCAGAGGAGGTAGTGGGATCCAGGAATTATGCTCAGTTACTTTAACTGGGTTGGAAATTTTGCTAAAGGAAGTGGTATCAAAAAAATGGCTATGATCAGAGTGGTGCAGCGAAAACATGGTGGAAAAATTTGCAACACTCTGTGGTGCTTCTACTTGAGGACAAGCAGATTTGGGAGGGGAGGACTGTCATGTTCCCTCAAATTGACCATTAAAAGTGTTGACCATGACAAGTTCCTAGGGGCTCAAGTTGTTATTAATTATTCCTCCTAGGATAAATTTTTACTAAAAATTGTTCTAAGGCATGTATTTAATTTTATTTCAGCAATTTTATTTATTATGCACAATAATGATGTGGAATTAAGGCTGCCATGTCAAGAGGGTGCATTGGGGAAAGCTAGTAAAATTTCCTTGGTAAAAATAAGAAATTCCATGACAAAAGCAAGCAAGAGAATAAAGGGAAGTTTCCTAAAAGCAGAAAAAGCAGAAAGAGGTAAAAGTAGGAAAGTTTTTTTTAGGAAATAAAGAGTTTCCTTATGAGCCAAGAAAAGTAGAAAGTTGTCATAACTTAAAAGAGACATATTTTGACTAAGGGAGGGCGCAGTTTCTAATTGTGAGGGATGATTCTGAATTAGAAATAATTCCACATGGTCCTACTTGCCTAATTTCCAAAAGGGGGCGCTTTTGTGGCTAGGGTTAGGTCACCCATGGGGTTGACTTGCTCTCACAGGTCACCATTGGCCTCAAGTTACTAAGCAGGTCATCCATAAGTCTATAAAAGATAAATTCAAACCCATTGCTTCGGTTTGGTTGATGATTTGATTGATGAATTCTTGTGTGAGCATTACTTCTGACTGTTGTGCCTCAGACTACTGGGAGATGAGCCCCAGCCTTCCATTCCCCTCTCCTTCCATCCCCTTCTCTTATATTGCAGGTATGGAGCGCTACATTGCAGCCATTGAAGTATTATCAGAGTTATTTTCAGCCTCCAACATGTTCAGGTCGAGATACAGTGAATCCCCTGCTTCACCTATGCTCACAGCCTCTTTTGTCGGTCTTGTTCTGGGCCTCTTGCCCCTTTATTTTGAAAGCCTCTTTGTAATGGTCAGTCAATAATGTAATTTCTGTTATGTACTTTCAATATATTCTAAAAATTACATTTATCAGGTCGAGATATCTCATACCCTGAAGAATATTATCTCAGCTTCATTAAAAGATTCTATTTTATCAGTGTATGGGGGGAATTGAGTGAATATGAGTGTTGTAATGAATATTTAATGATGGGAAAGGGATTGAAATAAATTTTCATGTTAATAGAACCCATATTTATCTCTGTTATAAATCTCAGTTTTCACAGAATTGAATTTGAGGTGATTTAATAGTCTTTTTAAGACCCTAGCTAGATTACTAGTTTTTAATAACTAGTTTTATTGAAATTGATGCAAACTAGGTTCTGTAAACTCAAACTGAGCTCTGTCGGTTCCTGTAGGTTATTAATAGGCCTAAATTCCCATATCAATCTCTAGAACCATTTTTTTTTGGTTCATACCACCCTTTTGCATCCTCCTCTGTGCAGGGTTCTCCTTGGCCAAAAACTGCCAAAAATCTCAAATTCACCCGAAACTTATTAGAAATTTCCAGAACATAAATGAACTATATAAATATTTTATTTATGTTATATTAATGTTTTAATAAACCTCTTCAAGTTTCCAGAAGCCCCTGTTTGAAACAGACCGAACTACTCTCCTTAGTTGCACGGTTTGGTTGCCCAGAAGCGTGGTAGTACGTTTCCGCAGTGTGGATTATGAACCCTAAATGGAACCAGATATAAATGTGTTAGGGGATATTAAATTCAATGTCTGATTGTCTTTGGTTTCTTCCCACTGCTCACTCCTTTTGTTTGCAAAATTTCCCAGAATAAACCCCTTATTTGCCCAGTCAGAGAAGTCATTGTGTAAACTATTTCAAGTTCAGAAATTTTAATACAATTAACAGAATTGGAGAGTTTTCAGGTCTATACACCAGACTTGGAACATTACACAGTTCCAAATTGACCATCGTCAGAGTACAACATACCATCCTAAGTCGAATGGAGCAATTGAAGCATTTAACAAAACATTAACAAAAGGTTTAGCAAAAATATGTAATGCTGATAAGGACGACTAGGATGAGAAGATACCTATAGTACTATGGGAATATAGAACAACATACAAATGATCAACCGACCAAAACCCCTTTCGACTAGTTTATGGGCAAGAAGCAGTAGTTCCACTACACTTCCGACAACAAACACCTATTATTGTAGAGATTTTACATGTCGATGTCAAACAAGGAAGAAAGGATCGACTATTACAACTGAGTAAACTTGAGGAACGCCGACTAATCGAGATACAACATCAAGAAATCCTAAAACAACAACAAAAATCATGGCACGATAGAAACATCAAGAACAAAAACTTGTCGGTAGGAGACCTTGCTTTACTATACAATAGTCGAGTAAAAGGAAAACCTAAAAAGTGACATACATAATGGACCAGCAATTGTCGAAGTCTACATACAGAAACGACCAACCATCAAACTTCACAGCCCATGAATACCAAGCACATAATAATGACTACTTAAACGGACAACGAAATTTTTGTACCTCCCTAGACGAAGAAACGTTTTGTTCATGGGGGAGATGTTAGAGGAGAAAGTCGATATGCCGACTTGAATGATAGCCAACTTAGTCGGTCAACCGACTAAAATAGAGATTAGGTCGGCCACCTAAGGTCATGTCGGTTCACCGAACCGACAGGTAGTTATTTTGTAACTATTTGTAAATCATATATATTAGGCTGTTGAGACAGATGAGAACTCGGTTCAGTTCTCTGTATTGTATGGACCCTCTCATGCTAGTTTAATATGTTATTCTATCTACCTATTCTTGTCTCTTGTCTCTGTTATGTATGTATGTTTTAGTATGTATTACTGGTAACCTTATGTGATCTGTGATATTACAACAGCATTCATACAAGAACTTAGGTTCAACAATTTAGAACGATCTCACAATTAATGGACAAAAGCTGAAAATGAAATAGTTCCCCTTTAACAACATCCATTGCACAGCATTTGAACATTCCACCAAAGCTTTCTCCAACAGGAAAAATTGTAATTATATATTGCAAAATGAAATAGTTCCTCTTACAACATGTTCTCACAAGTCTAATTGAGAAAAATTCCTTGTCTCTATCTAACTCTCCTATACTTATACAAAAGGCAAAACTTTTGGGCTGCCCCAAATGACTCTTCGAGCCCCAACGTTTCAACTCCAAAAATTTCCCTATAGTGAGTGCTCCTACATTTTACAATATATTACATTTAAAACAAACTTAATAAAGAACTTTTAAGTGGAGGACCCCGCTTGATCATTTAAGAACTTTTTCCATGCTTGGGCCTCCGCTGTTATGCTCTCAAATTCTGAAGGCTCCAGAAAATGAATGTTGATCTCAAACTTTGCAGCCTGATTTTTAACCACTTCAATTCTTGCTAAGATTAAGCGTAACTGATCCTCAAGTAACTGAACACTGACTGCTGAATGATCTACCTCATTCTTCGGGATCTGCTCATCCAGGACCTTGACTTGCTGAATCCTCTACTCGTCCTCCTGATATTTGTTCTGTAGCATTTCTGTGAATAGCTCATGCTCTGGTAATGCATCTAATATTTGTTCAGCAGCAACTTGGCATCTGTTATAGGTGATCAGCACTCTTCTGCAATATTCAGTACAAGCTCCTCTTGTTTTCTTCACAGCCTTTTTGAACTCTTCTGTTGTATTTATTGCAAACTCTAACAAATCATAGTCCTACTTTAAGCTTTGTTGATCTTTGGCTAGTAAATCTGCAGGAATTTCTTCATTGGCTTCCATTCTTCCTATCCTTCCAGTAAGGACTTCCAAAATGTCATGAGACCTATCTACAAAATACGAGGTAGTCTCCAAAATTTCCTCCATTCTGTTATCTACCTACAAGATTTTGCATCTTTCCTCTTCAATAGACACCTACAGCTGGTGCATTCTTCTTCTTTGGGCTAGGACATGCTCTTTAAGAGGTTGAATATCAGTTTGTTGTTCACTAGCCTCTTTCAATGATGTTGTTAAAGAAGAAATTTGTCCTTCAAAATCTGTTGCCTACAACTGAAATTGCTTTTCTTTCTCCTCCATGGTATCCCTTTGTGTTTCCAACTCCCCAACTTATTTTAGTCTTTTTCTGCACTAATATTTTCATATGTTGTTTTGAGTCCATCCCTTTCTGTCCTTAGCTCCTGATATTCTTGTTGTAACCTCAGTAATTTCGCTAGGTTATTCTGAGCATCTCTTCCTATCCTTTCAATGGAAACTTCTAAAGTCATCTTGTTTGCTTGGAGAGACTGAAGTTCTGCTTTTGAAGTCTTCACTCCATTTTGCATGTCTTCAAATTTGCTCTTTAATCTGTTGCCTTCATCCCTCTCCTTTCTCAGGGTGTCCTTTAATTGAGTTGCATTTTTCCTTGATTGCTCAAGGTCTGTCATTAGTCGATCCACATTGTCTTCAATGGCGTGGATTAATGCTACTACAGCTCTGGCTATCAGTCTTGGATCTTTATCTGTCCCATGCATAAAAAATTTATCAGTGACCATCATCCCTGATTGTCCACCTGTTTCAACCTTATTCTCAATCCTTTTTACAATCCTCTTATTTTCTTTGTCATAAAAAATGGTTCTAAAATCTGGGACTTCTTCTCCTTTCTTCTGCTCAAAAGGTATCAAACTCAATTCAGAAAAAAACAACTTGCCCTATATTGCTTCCAGAAGTTGCAGCAAGATCCTGAGAGTCAGGACAATCCTGATCCTATACTTCTTGAATGTCTGCTGGGTTAGAAGTTTGTTGGTCTATTGTGGATCCTGTCAGCTTCAGACTTTCAACTTCTTTCTTCTTCAGCTCTTCATCTTCTTTCTTCTTTCTTTCTTCTTCTTCCTTCTTTGCAGCTTCCTCTACATTCTTTGCTGCTTCTTGTTCAAATTTCTTCCTTTCTTATTCTTCACTCTTGAGCCAAATCTCAGCCTTCTAGAATCCTCTTCTCTTTTCCTGGCCTCCTCTTCATTAGCTTTCTTCTGTTTAGTTTGGCCGTTAGCACCTTTAGTGGTGATATTCTGTTTGAATCTTCTCTTCAATGCAGTCATGTTCCTTGCATTCCTGAAAATTTATTCGTCTTTGTCCCAGTAGTTTGTATATTCAAAGTGAACATTTGCCTCCTTGCAATGTTCTGCAACTTTCTTTTGGGAATCATTTCTGTGGAAGTTCATCTCCCCAAAGTGAAAGTGCTCCAATTATTATACAAAATCAATAGTTAGTTTAACCTTTGAAAATTTATAGCTTCCCAGCCTGAAAGGTATGGGAGGATAAGCTACCTTCTTGTGTTCAAACAGAAAACTCCCTACACCATCTAGGTAAACCTGCCTGATTGCTTCTTTATGCACCACAAAATCAGTGGCATACTTGGGGAGCAAGGAAGGTGCCCTAGAGAAACCATACATCCTAATGTACATCCCCTCCTCAGTCAAATAATAATTTGCATACTCCTCGATGAATTTAAATGCCTCCTCAGACATACAATTGCATTATGTTAGGAAGATCAAAGTATATAAAGGCATAATAAAATGTTCACAAATTTCTCTATAATGGCTATGATATTTGTGTGCCCATAACAGCTTGTAGGTTGTGTACACAGGGGTTTTATCCCTATCCCACATGCACCTTAGGGTTGGAAATGGTTGGGTGCATAGTATACATTCTATAAATATGGAGCTCATATAGAACTCAGACTTCTTCTGAGACACCCCTCCCAGAGCTGAAGAAATGCAAGCTGAGAGACTGTTGGACACAATGTTTGCCCAATTGAATACAGTCCCATGGGTGGCTACATAGAAAATAATGGGAACCCAACCCAACTTGAAACTCTTACCATGGGATCTCCCAAAAACTCTGTTCAGCATTAATGCTATAAACCTATAAGGGGTTCTGAGAGTGGCTGTGTCATACTCCCTCGATGGCCTGGTTCAAAATTTCTTACCAGGTATCATAATCCTCTTTACTGTTTCAACCAGGTCTAAATTAATTTCTTTCAACCAATCTTCAGTTAGGTAAACCTGGGTTGGAGGTAAGTGATATGCTGATGAGACATAACCAGGACTGTAAGCAACATAGCCCTATTTGGCAGTATTGGCCAGAATCATAGTTGTCACATGTGCCCCAGGCAGAATCCATCCAATTACTTCGGAGCATGGGAACAGTTCAGTTCTAGTAGCTATCTTCATCAAGGCATATTTCTCAATGTTGGTGTATATGGTTAGTTCTTCAAACCCTACATCAGGCACTTCTTGGTTTGAAATTAGTCAATATATCTCGCCCCACTTGTATTCAGGCTCTACCCCTATGGTAGCTTTAGTATCTTCATAAATATATTCAAATTTCATAATAATTTCCACATCAGGTTCCCCTTCAGCAACAGGAGCCTTCTTTTTCTGTCTTTTCGACATATCTCCTTTGAAGAAGTTGCCCTGTCATAAACCAAACATGATTTTAGGCTATTTGAGCTTTCATTTATTGTTCTAAGAATGAAGAAAAACTATAACCTTTACCTCTTCCATATTCTCAACAGCTAAGCTAAGTGCAAAATTGAGAATAACAACAAAAGTTTCTGCAAGCTATGCCTGAAAAATCTTAAATCTGAAAAAATGTTATATCCGTCCAACGAAAATAATCCTGATAGCAAATGCGTCAATTTACAGTGGAATGCATTCTAACTCCCCGCTCAAGCAAAAATTCCATCAAAGAGGCTCATCTTCGAAAATGCGACCCTATCCAGAACACGCGGGCAACCAAAATAATCGAAAATCAAACCCTCCGGCATCCCAAACAAAACCAGGGTAAATGCCTACGGTGAAAAGAACTGAAACCTCCCTTCCCCAGATGGCCATAAGCAAACCCAGAAAAACCGGTGCAGACAGCGTAACTCTTGTCTGCACCAACTTCTTAAACATTCGAACCAGGTTTGAACCCCCACAATGGCTTGCAAAACAACTCAAGAAAAGAAAACCCCCCGCCTATGAAACTGTCAAACTGAACCACATGATACGCCGAGAGGATACAAACCCAAACATATACGACCATCTACCCAACGGCGGGAANGAGGACAACCCTAGTTCCAAAACTGACTCATAAACTCAAAATAAGGGTAAAACCATGGTTTGCCTACCTGGCAGATGAGTTGTGCAGTCAACAAGGGAAATCCAAAAGCTCCACGGAGATGCCACCCACGAACGAGATCCCGACAGCTAGACATGAACGCACAGTTTGACTCGACAGGGACAGGGTAAGCACGAGTTCACAATGATAACAATAAAATAATAACCCACCCCATATATATAGACTTTGGTGAATAACAGTCAGTGGGAAAATGTTTATATCAGGCAGTGGAACAACTAAGGCATTGGCAATTATCCTGCTAATGAGCCGCAACGGCGGGCAACAAATGGACTAGGAGTTCCGCGGCACAATAAAAATGGTGAAATAAAACACTAACCTCATAGCATTGAACCTTGAAATCGCTAGAACATCGGATGACTATTACACTAGAGAGCCGTAACGATGGAAGTTATATGGACCAAAATTTTCGCAGACCAGTTAAAATCAGAGAAAACTAGAACAAACCGTCGGCGAAAATCAAGCGAAACATCGAGAAAAATCAGAACAAAAACATCGGCAAAAGGAAAATCTATATGGCAGATGGTTAGTCCGCTCTAGAGCCGCAACGGCAGAACACAAATAGACTACAGCTTCCATGAAACACGAAACCATCGGCGATCGGAACAAACAAAGACTAATTCCCCGATCAAAAGCCCAACACAGTTCCGATAGTGAAAAGAGTAAAATCATTTCAAAAGGAAACCGCGGAATCGGAAAAAATAATGACTTCCGTTGGAGTGCTCGCAATCTGCCATCCGAAATGGTAGCCATACAAAGGACTTATGCTCTGACGGTGATGAGACAAAAAAACGCCAACGGGGATATAAAACAAAAAACGTGTCGACGAACAACACAGCTTTGGATCGGACCATTCGTTATTGAGCTTCCGCAACGGCGGCTACGTAGATGACTACGGCCCCGATTCACAATTCAAACAACTTCCGACAATGGAAATAGGAAAACATCCATAAGTCAAAACTCAAGTTCAAATTATCAGCCTCAGCAGACAAAGATATTCATTCAACAATCAACCTCAAAAGATCAACTTGCAGCAGAGTTAAGCAATTTCAATAAATCTAAGCAAGACAAAAATTTTAAAAGGAGGGTCCAAAATTTTTAGAAATTTGGGAAAATGTTGCAGCTGCAACACACACTCAATTGCACTGAGTTAACTGGCTTTCATTGTTTTTTTGAGTTGGTTGGACATCTGGGAGTTGATTTTGGACTCCGATATTGATTGGGAGACCATGAGTTAAAGATTCAGTTAGATACAGTCATATCCACTTGGGAGATACGAATTCATATCCCATGCATTCAAATTCTTCATATGTAAACTATTGTAACACCGAATATTATTATTGTGAATGATACTGTAAATTCCTGAGCAATACTTGTATGTTTCCTGTGTAGTTTGTTTTGTTCAGTTGGTATCTTCATTCTCCATCTATTTTCTGCAAACATTATTAGAACTATCTGCTTGAAGATCTAAATGCATTCAAATTCTAACATTTTCATCCCTCAATATTCATCCCATATCATGCATGGTCTTCCCTCACATCAAATGTTAGGTCAAATTGATCATCTCTTCCAGCGAGCCCTTACAGATTTATACCACTGAGTACATCGAAATCCAGTGTAGGAAGTTAATGGACTGTGTAGTGTAGCTCGTCACAAACTATGGATGGAACATTCTACATTCCCTAAATATTCCAACATGATTACATATGTCTAGCATGATTGCATTCATTTCACATTTAAAAACATCAATTTAAAACTTAATGTGGAAGAATCCCATAGGAATGCTTAAAAATTCATTGATGAAAGGAAATGTAGGTCAATGAATCCATTAGCAAAAACAACCTACTCTACATAAAATATCAAATTAGTTTAAATTTACCGTATAAAAATTACATATGTGAAACCCAGCCATTGGCTAATCTAGCATGGATATTAAATATCGATGGATTCAAACTTTTTTTATATTTTTGACATTTATGAGAGGAAAATGATATGGAGCACTCAAATAGAAAATCCCAAGTGCAAAATTTTATAGGTAAAGTTTTCCGCAATGAAGTGGAACTATGAATTTTGTTATAATTCTTGCATAATTTAAGTATAATTTTAACAAAAAATAAAGAACAATATAAATGCCTCAAATCTTACCCTTCTTGTAGAATTCAATTATAGTTTTCCCAAAATATTTAACAACAAAATTTCCCATATAGGTGAGAGAGAGATCTTTCTTTCCCTTGAGAGTAATAATGAAAACCATCACTATGAGATAGGATAAGTGTAACGTCCCTACGGTTAGGTAGGCGATGAACCCTTTTGTTGACCCATCTAGTAGCTCGAGCACATGGCAACCGGTATGCCCAATTGCAACAATGGCAAGATGAGCAGTTTGGGTGCATTCAGGAGCAGCAAGGTAAGCATGGGTAGCATGATGAGTAGGGAACGTGTGACACAAGGAAGAGGCTTCGACCAAGGGGATCTTTGACAAGGAATACAGGAGCACTAGAAAACTACAGAAAAGGGGTATTCGGCAAAGACTTCAACATTGGCACGAGCACCAACCATGGGGCATGAAGTCCAATGGGTATATTTGCTTAAGGCATAGTGGCATGACACCCCAATGGGTGGGAAAATGGTTTTAAAACACATAGGGCACTTGTGTACTCCAGTAAAAAAATACTTAGGCTCATAGAAAAAGGGACTCAGATGAATCGGTAAGACGGGCATCGAGTGAAGTGTCCAAGTCAGATTGGAAAAGTTACCAATGGATCATTAGGTAGACCATCGAGAGAGTGCTCACTTTTCTTTGGGATTCCCTAACGATGCGCCCATTTGAGGAGGTCGAGCAGAGGAAGAATTGGGTGCCCACTTATGAGGAAGACTCATATATTTAAGTTGGGTGCACCAATGTAAAAGGAACCAATTTGGTCATACACAATCAGAAGTTAAGATTTATCTTTGTAGTATGGATCCTTCACTCAAAGGAAGTTTTGGGAGAAGTTCAAGTGCAGGCCATCGATATGAGGCACGACTAGAGCCCTAGGTATACAACAGCTAGCTAAGGTTAACTATTACCTATGCAGACTCTCCATGACAAGGATAAGGGAGTAAGCATGCCAGAGGAGTAGTATTGTCAATAACCCAAAATATTGAATACAAGAGTTGCACAGTGGGTAAGCTTGTGGGAGAGATGAATAAGGCAATGGAAATAAGACTTATGGGTGGAAAACACATTGGTAAAGGTGCAACTAGTGTGTAGGAGATTCATTGGCATAAGTTGTGACCATCAGTAGAAGAAATTCAGTAGCAAGCTAAAACAACCATTGGCACGATGCTTTACTAGAAATGAGTGGCAGGTCTACCCAAGTGAAAGTTGTTGGTTGTAAGTGGGTGTATGTAAAGAGTTGTTGAACCTGCCATTGTATTATCCATTGTAAATTTTGTATACTTCTTCAATATAAATACTTTCCAGTACCTGTATTTGGTTATTGAACATATCTTATGTTGTTCTTGTGTCCCTTGTGTATTTTTATGGCATGAATTGGCTAAGTAACATAATAAGTTAAGGATAACGAAGTAAACAACATAAGAACAAGACCAAGTGTATGTTGGTAAGGTTGTTGGGTTTAGGTAGCTGATGACAACATTGTAGTTCATAGTTGAACATATGGGTGGGCTATGAGCAAAGAGACATAGTCCACCAAGGAGTAAGCATGGGAGACCAAGTCATCGAGAAGAAAATTGGGTGGTGTTTCATGATAGATAGGAACCAACACACACAAAAAAAATGGTGTGAAATCCTACCATTCTTGTAAAATCCAATTATAGTTTTTCCAAAATATTTAACAACAAAAATTCCCATAGAGGTGAGAGAGTTACTTTCCTTTCCCTTGAGTGTAATAATGAAAACCGTCACTATGATTCAGGAGAGTCCTGGCCCATTTCCTTACCTTCCTTTTTCTAGAAGGTAATGTCAAAAACCCAATGATCATTATTTGAAGAGGTGGTATGTCCTTATTAGTCATTAATATCTTTTAACTTTCTTTGAGGTGATAAATGATCACATGATGATAAATTATCTATGTTTTATATTTAATTAATTAAATTATATATAATATAAATAAGGATTTGTTATGTAATCCATGGTTATATAGAGAGGGAGGTTTTGTTGTTACAAAACCTTATGTTCTTTAAAGATCATTCCTTAAAACAAACTAGGAAAATGTTGTTAAGTGTTCGGGATCATTATTTGAAGATGTGGTATGTCCTTCTTAGTCATTAATAGCTTTTAACTTTCTTTGAGGTGATAAATGATCACACAATGATAAATTATCTATGTTTTATATTTAATTAATTATATTATATGCAATATAATTAATATTCATTAATAGCTTTTAACTTTCTTTGAGGTGATAAATGATCACACAATGATAAATTATCTATGTTTTATATTTAAATAATTATATTATATGCTATATAATTAAGGATTTGTTATGTAATACATGTTTATATAGAGAAGGAGGTTTTGTTGTTACAAAACCTTATGTTCTTTAAATATTGTTCCTTAAACAAACTAGGAAAAAATTGTTGAGTGCTTGGGTTTAGAAGTTCGAACCTCCTCCATGTTTGTCGACCTTCTTTCATCTAAATCATGTTAGCTAAGTTTTTGTGTTATAATTTTTGTATGTATGTATTATCAACCTCATTGATAAGTTAGAATACATTTTTTAAACTTGAAATTGAAAAACATATTTCCCTAAGCATGAGATAGATCGTACAAAGGACAGTAGTGATCTACCATATCTTCTATTAGAACCAACATCTGTAACATCAATCTCTACTACGTCAAACTATAACTAAGATGAGATGGTGAGATACTTATTGATTGTCATTGGAATATATACAACATTCTCAATATAAGACACCATATTATAATTGTGCTTATATCGTCCCTTTGCAGCCACTTAATTTACACCTAATACGAAAAGGTTCAAAAATAATCCAAAAACAACTCCCAAAATTAGTCATATTTATCTTTAAAACTACCTCCTTCCAAAATAAGTCAAATTTAACTTTAACTAAAATAATGGAATGCACTGAGTGTCATATAGTTATACTTATTTGTCTAAATTAACTTGCAAGACATGATAATTTTATCAAAGTAATCTTCACCTTTTCTTCAAAATGTGAAGCAATCTTCAAATTATCATTCCTTACCCCAAATTACTTCTACCAAGTCAACTTAGTTATTTCATAATATGGGTAAAATATTGCAAGTAGATGAGAACAAGATCTTACTCAAACATCATTAATTACTAACCAAAATGATACATATCTTGAGTATAACAATCAACAAAAGCTTTGTGTAACTCAAAAATATTGGCATTTGAAGTTGAATATCAATTGTGTATGACTAACTATAATGAATCATGAGAAGGAGAGGGAGAACTGTGAATTTCATATAAGTATGCATGAGTAGGATGAGGGATATATTAAAAAAGATATGATTTAAGACAACCTCATTTAGCTTTCCTTGTTAATCACATTGAATCCAAAAGCATAGATACATAAAATTAACAACATGAAGCCTTCTTTTGCAAGTACTTTTCATTGCAATTTATTTTAGAAATTTAATATATGTATGTAGCTATTACATAATTGAACTACATCCAAATCGACTCATTGAGACAATATTAAGAGTCAAATCACAAACACTACACTATGAGAAAGACAAAGTGTTATCTCCCAAAATAAATTTATTTTGATAAGATGAAGAATTCAAGTCATGTTATGAAAGATTTAAAGATGACTAACAAATTGAGGGTCTCTGGTTTTGTTATATTTGAGAAAATTCAAAGTTTTAGCTTTCGGTGGCTTAGGCATGTGTTTTAATAGCTCATTAGCCACCAAAAAGCTTTGTTTTAGCAGCTAACAGTTTAATGCAGGATCAGGGTTAACCACCGAAAGATGGCCCGATCGATTATTTGTTAAAAGGACTTTCAGTGACCGAAAGGCTTGTCTTTCATTGGTTAAAAGAAGATATTTGGAGAGACCACAATCCGCCAAAAGCCAATTTTACAGCGCCATTTGGAAATAAGGTTTCAGTGGCTTAGGTGAATAGGTCAGCATTTCATTAGACAATGAAAGCCTTGTTTTTGGCGGCTAGCAGACAATTCCCTAGGGGCCCTTAACAACCGAAAAGGAAAAAAGAAGAAATGGTTAAAAACCTATCAAATCAAGGCTCGTCAGCACAACAGCGATCATAAGAGGGCAGGATAAACCACCAAAAAGACAGGAAACTGCATCAAGGCATAAGTAAATGATTGAGTAGGTCTTTGTTCAGCTGATGAGGACCAATGTGATTTGAAACCCTACTCTTCCCTCCATCTATCCAAAGAACTGCAGAAGATCTCCACTGGGTATCCAAGTTTCCTTAAACATGATTGATGGGCAAGGTGTCTCGAAAATATCAACCAAATCCATCGTCCTCTCACCTAAGAATTTCTCATGTAGTTAAAACCCTCATAATCAGTGCCCAATCCTCCAGTACACTCCACCTTCGATTATAGGAATCCTCACTACCAGAAACCACCTCTAAGAGTCAGCCTGCTAAAACACTCTTCCACAGAACTTGAATTGAATTTTGTGCAGGCACTCAGGAGTACATCGAGCAAATGAAGAAGGGAGGACCTTCTCTCAGGAAAGAGTTGGGAGACGTCAACTACCTAGAGGCACATCTAGAATTCTTCTAGTCCTTCAAAGATGTCAGCTGCTATAATTTTTGTGAGAAAATTCAAGGTTCACACTAGCAGGTGGCTGAGGCATTTGCTCTCTCTTTCGATGGCTCCAAGGCAATCATAGGTAAGGAAGAATTTATGGTAGATGAAACCCTAATTGCTGAAGTGACTGAACTCCCTAGCACTGGGAAGAAGTGGTTCAAAACCACCATTACAAAGGATGTAGAGTTCAGATCTTATCTGAAGCCTGAGCATAGAGGGGTGGTGTGGAAGAAAAGTGTCCCATCCTCCTGGCTAGAAGAGAAGTGGCAGCAATTACTAAAGGCCAGTGTGGTCTATATAACTTGTGAAGGAAGATACAACAGGGCCATGATTTACCATTTCAAATTGATGAACCACTTCACAGGAAAAATCCCATTGAATTTACCTTTATACTTACACAGGAGCCTGGCAAAAATGGCACACCAGGTGAAGGCCCAGCCAACCAAGATTGCTGGAAGATTGTCTCATCATGGTCTTATCCAACTCCTAATCCAAGAATTGTTGAAAAGGAAAAATATGGCATGGGCATATTTCTTGTTTTGGATTGTATTTGACACAGGCCTATAGCCAGAAGAAAAGGGGAAGTCTCCTTCGAAAAATTATAGCACCCAAAGGAGTGGGAAAAGGAAGAGAAGGGCTATATCCCTAACAACAGTAGAACAGCTTCCTTTCTCTTCTAAATCCAAGCAAGTCAAAAGAAACCTAGATTTCAGTGAAAAGGGCCTGGAAGTCACAACACATAGTGGGAACATTTTGAACCTGCCCTACTCAGATTTAGAAGAGGAAAGCAAGGAAGGTGCTGACCTAGCAGTGCAAGTTGTAGCAGAGATTGAAGAACTCCCATCACCTACACCAAAAGAGCAAGATGAACCAGCAGAGAGGGATTCCTCTAGCAAGCCCAAGACATAAAGGATAAATCATTTGATGAGGCAAGTGTATGAAATGGAAATTTTAGAAAGAGAGATAAAGAAAAGCAATGTTATATTGACCAGAAGGAATAAGCAGCTGCACAATTTTTACCTAGAGATGAGAGGAAGGTATATCTTTCTAAAAAGACTAAACAAAAGATACTTAAAGGACAACACAAGGTTGTATAGAATGATCAGGCTTCAGAGGTTGCAAATGAAGGAGGCCAATCCAAACCCTAGCACTCACCTCACATTGGAAACCCTAGCTGAAGCTGCAATAAGCCTTCAACCTCCAGAATCGAGCCAGGCTGCTGCTAACCTTCCTAGCATAGAGCCTGCTGAATAAAAAGATAAGCAAACAAACTTGAAAGAATAATTTTGGAGGTTGCTTAAGAATTTTTGCAGAACAGGGCTTTTGGTAGTTTAGGCAGACACTGAGGTAGTTCATTAGCCACCGAAAGCAATGCTTTTGGCAGCTAACAGGCCCAATATTTTGACCTCTTAACCACTGAAAGCAAAAAGAGACACATGATAAAATTTTGGCACGAAGGACCAGTTTTGGGCAAACATGAATAGCTCAGGGACGAAGTATAAAGATGAAGGGCACTGAAGAACAACATCAGGGGAGGTATGCTTCAATTTTGCAGTGACATAAAGGAAGAAAGGGTCGCCAACACTAAACTATCTAAGTAAAATAGTGACTTATCTGGTAGAGGACCAATGGAAGTTTATTCCCAGTACTCACTTTAGTTATCAGAAGGTTCAAACAGTGAACAAGTTCTACAGTTAGATAGACTAGTATTTAAATTAGGGTTTTTTTACCTAATTATGCAAAAACAATTATTTTGTCTATTTTTAGTAAATCAAGTCCAATTTTTCAGGATCTGAATATTTTTGTAAAGGCTATAAATCCTAAGACTTATGTTATTGAAAGGGTTCGACTTCGGGGACCTGTAGACCATTACTATTATCAAGCTTTTCATATTGCTCATGACCTAATATAAGCTCTTTTGCTATCATATGTTCAGCTTCCATTTCTTGTCTATTCTGTGTTTATGCTTGAATGTGCTATTCAGGTTTATTCATGTTAATTGATGTCTGATAGCTGTCATCCTATTGGCATATTGATTATTTGAATTATAATTACTTTCCTTGCTATGATTAGCCATTTATATATATCTGTTTTATGTATGAATATGCCAGCATGATAAGTTCTCCATCTCTGCACCATATTATCAAACCTTTGAACAATGATAGTTAGAAGCCATATCCCTGATTGAGTTTCATGCATGTTTTGAAAGTGTGAGGTCTTGTAGGTCACCTGACTTGATCCACTTAGAAAACCATAAAAACATTTAAGTTAACTATTACATTTATGCATGTATTTTATTTAATTATGGTCCTCCAAGGAGACTGACTTAGTTGGTATTTTGGGGATATGATTTCTAAGGGTTGAAACTTGAAAGCCTTATATCATGGTTACCCATCCCATGGCTAGGAATGATAGGAAAGGATGCCACAATTTGGTATCATGGTGCAACATCAATGTTAGGCCAAATCAAGATAGTTTTTGACAAAGTCTTGACATTGTTTATATCCGTTGAATGGAAATCAATGGATGTGATAAAAGGGAGTTTAATGGAGTAAAATATTTGCAACATTTTATGTGTGTGCACCTTGTAAAGGGGTGTTTTAATGTTGTGAATGACTAATATTACACCCAACAATTTGGAGTGATAACCTAAAACCCTATATGTATATGTATATGTATATGTATATGTATATGTATATGTATTTGTATTTGTATTTGTATTTGTATATGTATATGTATATGTATATATACACATACATATATGTATACAAATACATATACATATACATATACATGTATATATATATATACATGTATGTATATATACATACATGTATATATGTATGTATCTATGTATGTATACATACATACATACATATGTATCTATGTATGTATACATACATACATACATACATACATATATACATACATATATACATACATACACATACATATATATACATATATATACATACATACATATATACATACATATATGTATATGTATATATATGTATATATATACATACATGTATATATACATGAAAATACACACACACACACACACACACACACACACATATATATATATATATATATATATATATATATATATTGTAGTAGGGATTTCTCCCTTGCTACAGGCAAGAACAGCTCCCTTCCGTCTATAGGACGGAAGGGTAGGGTTTCTGTGAGTATGGAATGAAAAACAAAGAAAACCTATAAACAGAGATTAGGGCCAAGCTGTAGGAACCCTGCAAGAAACTATTAGAAAACAAAAGAGCTGCAAGCAATAAATGGAAACCTGCAAGCAAAAGATATTAGAAAAATTACAACATAAAAGAAACAAAACAAAAATATACCTTATCTGAGTGGAAATGGGCCACCATGCCCTAGCCTTGGGAGCACCTCTCAATGGAATGGGAGCTTTGGATTAATGGAGAAATGGAGGAGAGGGAGGGTGAATGGCTTGAGAGTAAAATGGTCTCAAGGCAGTCACACGGGCAGCATAATGATAGGGAGAGAATGAGTGATTTGAGAGTGACCCCCACCCCTCTTTTTATCGCTTTTTTAGGTTTTTAAGCCCCTGGTCAAGGCTTTAGCCCCTTTTTTGGGATTTTATCCCCTTTCTCCCAATTCTTAGCTCCTTTGGGGGTTTTAAGCTCCTTTGAGGGGTTTTAGCCCCTTTTTGGAGGTTAGCCCCTATGAGAGCTATTTTGGCTCTTTTTAGGGGTTTTTAAGCCCTTTTTCATATTTTTGAGCCTATCTGAGGGTGTGGGGGTCAAATGAGGGTCATGCATGGATGTCCTTAGGTGGTGTAGGTCATGTAGAGCTCATTGGGGGATTTTTTGGGTTAACAAATTTCCCCCTGATGTATGAGGGAAGGAGCTCATCGTATGGCCGACGGACATCATAAGATTTCCTGGGGAGAGGTGGTGCTTCTGGGGCTGGGGCATGGTGGCTTTTGGTTTTTGTATTAATATGGTTCCCATCAATGGGTGAGATACAAATAATGTGTCACATGTATATGGATGAGGCAGGAATCCCCATGCTCATAACGATGTCAAATGAATAATGTGATATAAGCTCTACAAAGTAAGAGCCGATCATGTACAACTGATGATACATAGTGGTTTCCTCAAGAAGAGGTTGAATACAATATTGATATGAAGAACTGCTACTTTGGACCCATGGAATTCTCATGGAATACTATATATTCATGACTGATGGTCTGTTGGATTTGGAATGGTACATAGTTGTAGGGACCTACTGACAGAAAGTTAGAGTCTCTGTGGTACAAATATGTTGCATCAATCATAAACCTATATCGAAGCACTGCTGGGGCTTCTAAACACTATCTCCAATGCAACCCAGAAATCATAAGGGACATGAACCTGTTGGGGTCCCTCAATAGACTCATCAATGTGCTAGAGTCAGGTGAGATCTGGGGTCTTCGACCAAATACTGCACGAACCATTACCCTGTACGAATCTCAATGGTGCGATGATTTAGCTGGAGTCGAGCACATGAGAAACAACCATCCCGAGAGGAACTAAGGACACCTCTCAAGTGGTCCAAGGAAATCATCAATGAGGTTAATGATACCAGGATACAGAGACCTTTGGGTCTATCCTATGGAATACATGTGTTGTCGTCGACAGAGGGAGACCTGCAACTGGTCAATGCAATGATGTTTTCTTGACCAAAAGTGCAAGGGAGATAACCGAAAGATGTGAGACAATCTGAGGACTGGACCACTAAATGGGGGGGGGGGAGGAGTTGAATAGGGGCAGGGAATCATGGTGGACTCAAACTTCATTTTCTCAGAGTATGATGGTAGGGCGGACCAGGCAACAAATGAAAGTAACTTATGGGAAAGGGATCATAGCTGTAATACCGGGAATGTCAGTGCAGATGGGAAATACTTGGGGGAGGTAGATACTTCTGGTATTGATGGGATCCAAGGAAGACACATCGTAGAGTACTCTGAGCAAAGGCGACCCAAATTGGGAATGCTGCCAAACTGTTACATGTGGGGTGGTGTCTAGAGACACCGTTGTGGTACGATCTCGTGGATTTTTTGTGAGCCTGAGAAAGTAAATGCTCGATGGTTCTTTCAATTTTAGAGAGTCTGAAAGCATGAAGAAGACTCCAGTGGGGTCTCTTTTTTATTGATAGCCTCATGTGCCTCAAAAAGGTTAAAAGTATACATAGGAGAGCTCGTCCATCCTTTAAGGGATGAGAGACTTCTTTACCGTTGGTAGTCCAGTCAAGCCAGAAAAGGTTAAACCTATACTAACTGGACGGTCATTCAGATACTTTTATGAGCATGAACAAAACCAAGTTTGCTCGGTAATATTTTCTTGATGAGAAGGCTGGAAAAGAGCTTAACGACAACGCATGGTGAGCTTTTTCATAGAGTTTGGCCCCTCTTCCCGAGAAAGCATAAAAGGATGCAGAGGGGAACGATCTTGGCTTGAATGTACCAAGGTGGTCCTTTTCATTTGATGGTCTACATAGTTCGCAAAAGGAGATAAACGAGACTATGTAGACACCCTTTCCTATACTTTAACTAGCGGGAAAGGAAGTAGCTGCGCTCAACAATCTTTTCATTCTTTTAGGAGTCAGAAAAGAGCTTAAAAGAAACTCCAGTATGGTCAACCGATCGAGGAGGCACTGATGGTGCCTATGTTTTTGCGCATCTTGGGATCCATGGGGAGTCACAAGTTATATGGAATGTAGCTGTAGATAGTAGAGTGTGCCATGGGGGGCACCTACTATGGATGGGCCCAAATGTACCTTCTGGTTGTTCGACATCAGCTGAACAATGCAAGGGAATCTGGGGGAGACTTTTGTTTTGGGTACTTCTTGTGTGCTTTCTTTTTTGAGAAAGTACCTACTCTACGTCCGCATCGAGCAGTGCGGGATGGTGGTTCGCAGGAGCTATGGATGCACAGGTGGTGCCAGATGATGGTACAAGAGGGTGGTAGCAGAGTGGGCCGCTTCTTCACCGGGGATTTACTTGAGTAGTGGCGGTAGCTTCTAGTGATTATTGAGGAGTACCCTTATGTGGGTATGGACTATCGTGGGGACCCCGAGGTGCCCCGACCTCCATGCCAGTAATCGGGGCCAGCTAGTATGTATGTGTGATGTTTTTGTATTCATCTTTATACATAATGTAATTGAGCTTATTGATGATTATACATATAGACTGATGGTGTCTTTGTTTGTGTATGCAGGTATTAGTCCTCGCCCACCGTCCGACTATCAGAGGGGAGTGGTCGCTATTGTGGAGGTGGTGGTCCTTGCGGGGAATCCTCGTAGGCAACGACGGGAGGTAGAGACTATTTTTCCACACTTTGAGCGGCTAGCTGAGGGGATCTCAGATGATGGATGGCAGCATTTAGGCAATGAGCTGATTGTCACCATTCACAGTGTGCCTCTGGAGTGGACGTCTGTGATGAGGAGGATGGTCGTGGCATGTGATTAATTTCATCGGGCGGCACGAGGGGATCTTCCTGCAGAGTAAAATGAGTCTTTCGAGGAAGAAGATGATGATGATGATACTGATTCAGATTATGAGGATGAGTCTGAGTCAGATTAGCAGCTAGTGGGGCTGCCCCTAGTGCGTTGGTGCACTTAGGATTTTTTTGCATCGCTATGTATATTCAGCTGAGAAAGCATATGTGGCTTCTCATTTTGTACTGGACATCTTTTGGACATGTGATTTATCTATCTATACATATATTTTTGACGCACATGGATGCGCTTTTTATGGTTTTATATGTGAGTCTTTTTATGATGATGTGAAATAAAATGCCTATGTATTTTTACATGTGTATGCATGTTTATGTATGATGATGCATGATGTTGTATTTGTATGTTTCCTATATGCGATTATGAATGTGCCAATTTAGAATGTCATTATCCATTTGATCTGCTACACTATTGAGGTTTCTGGGAACATGTGTGAATGTGATGGATTCAAATGTTCTAACCATATGTTTAGTGTGAAGGAATTTTCTAAACAGGCGGGGATCATGTACCCGATAGTAGTTGTTCAATTGGGAGACAAGCAGATGGGAGTCTAAGAAGACATCGAGATGGAAAATTCCCAACTGGAGAGAGGTGGCCAAGAGGCCATTGACACCATCATATTCATCCTGGTTGATGGTCGCACTGCCCACACATATTCTGTCGATATGGATCAACTCATGCAACGAGGAGTAGATTACCCATGCAGCCGAGGCGAGGTTTGGAGACCATCTGCTTGCTCTGTCAGCAAATCCAATGTATCGATCTGAAGTAGGATCCATCTGGATTAATGAAGGAAACAATATATAAGACTCATTTTTTAAAAATATGTAAAACAAAAAGGGACAAGACTATATTACAAGTTGAACTGCACATCACTAAAGAGGTGATGTTAAAGGGAAGGTGGTTTGGACTTTGAGGGGATCAGCGGTCATTCCTTTGTGTGACACGATGAACCCTAGGAGACGGCCCATTGGGACATAGAAAACACACTTGAAAGGGTTCAAGCGGATTTTGTACTTGCGACATCGCAGGAAGGCTTGCCGCAAGTCGTCCATGTGTTGTACTTTCTCTTGTGACCGCACAATGAGGTTGTCAAGATGTGGATGAGGTCGTAGGAACAGCGTGTCATGGCATGCTGGAAGGTGGCTCCAACATTCTTCAGAACAAAGGGCATTAATGGATAGGCGAATGTGCCCCACGAGGTTGTGAATGCAATCTTGTAATGATCTTCTTTCCGGATCTGGATTTGGTTATATCCAGAAAACCCGTCCATGAAGGGAAAGACCTCATGTCCGGCGCATGCTTCGATGATCTGATCAATGAAGGGTGTTGGGAAGTTTTATTTGGGACACACACAATTTAGATAATGGAAGTCTATGCAAACACAGATGGTACCCTATTTTTTATTCACGAGAATAGGATTTGAAACCCAAGTGGTGTACACAATGGGGTAAATGAATTCAGCTGTATGCAGCTTCTCGATTTCAGCTTTGACCGCGACAGCTTTGGAAGGATGGATGGGTCGTTGCTTTTGGTGCACGGGGGCTGCATCAGGCCATGTGTCGATGTGGTGTTCCACAATGGATGGATCCAACCCAGGCATTTCAGTGTAGGACCAGGAAAAGATGTCGTGGGATTCTTGGAAAGGCCTTTGCAGGTAGCAACTTCTTCCAAGAAGCAAGATGCCCCCAGCATGATTTCTTCAACAACCTCGGGATTGGTTGAGATGTTGATTTTGATGGTTGGCAAGACTCTTGGCCATGTTCCCTTCCTCGAAGGCATCTGGTACCGAAATGGGATTTTTGAACCAGTCGACTTTCCCATGAATGAAATCTTTGGTTTCCATGGAAAACTGGTCAGACTGCGACACAAGATCTTCAGGGAGGAAGAACGAGCGATGGTGCATGTCATCCCACGGGTATTCTGGGGCAGTTAAGGCTTAAAGTATTTCCTCATTGTTGTGGAAGCAACGAAGAGACAGGTCTAATGGACCGTTAGTGATGGTGGAGACAAGAGGGTCTGTAGAACTTGACATCATGTAAATGGACATGGTGTTTGAAGAAGGAGGTGGGGGATGGACTTCTTCGATCAAAGTGATCTCAGATTCAATGGAATGTTCTCAAAGGTTGGCTAGAGCCATTTGAAACTCAGACAAGTCTTGGAAGTGGTGGGAATAGTGTCCATACAATCCGTAGAGGGCGCAAGCATGGTTTGTTCTCAATGACTTGTTTCTCACTATTGACCCGCTTGGGAGTTCAACCACAGGGAGTTTTTACGTTGTGTCCATGGCATCCATGTGCAGATGGATTATAGGAATCTCAGGGTAGTTTTGAGTTGGATGGCCTTGTTCTTCATAGATGGCGTAAGCCGGGATCTGTCGAGGTTCAGCGGTAGCTTTCGCATTTTTTCCCCTGGCCTTTTTGGGTGGGGCAGTGTGGGTGTGGGTACGATGGCTGGTTTTTGCAGGCCAGGTGGAGGATGAGATTCGACCGCAATGGGTTGCACGAGGGTTAATACTACCTGGGGCATTGGGGGTTGGTTCGGTGGATCGAGGTACCACACAGGAATCCCTAATGGAAAATTGGGTAAGTTTAAGGTAGCCATTATTGGCTTACTCATGACACCCGGTGGGGGAAATAGGAAGGGAATTGTGTGGACTGGAGAGGAGCCCAGTTAACTCCCTGATGGTTATTTGTGGGGATTAGGTTGTGGTTGTGACTACGCATAATGTTGCAGCTGTAGAAAGTGTTGTGGTTGTAATTGGGGCTGTGGCTGCGATTCTTGTTTGGGTGCAGTAGTGCTGGATGAGAGCATGCACAAATCCGCAATATGATTTGGTGTCAGTGGTGGTGACACTAAGGGGAAAGCAGTTGTCATTATAGTATCGACAAACAACCCAGGGACCACATTCAATAATGGGGAGGCTGGTATGTTGTCAACCACGGTGTTGACCGCAAGGATAACATTGGCAGGTGTAGTTAGCCCTTGCGGGTCAATGGTGTTGATCGTAGGGATAGCATTGACTGGTGCAGTTAACCCTTATGGATCATGATAAGTCAGTTGGTCAACTGTCATGATTTTCCCTTCATGGGGGGACATCATGAGACAGAAAATAGTTGATGCGACAGCTCTCATGGCGTACATATAACTTCTTCGGTGGAGAAGGTTATAGTCCAACTGAGCATTGACAACCTCTATGTCAATCAATATTGTTTTCCTGAATAATGTGATGGGGACATGAGAGAGGATTCCTTGGGCTTTAGTGGGGTGGCCATCATAAGCCCACAGAGTAGTAGAGGATGGTTGCAGAATTGGGGACCCCATCTTTTGCTAGACTAAGGTTGACATGACACACGTGGATGCCCCCTCATCCACAATACACCGGTGCACGACCAAATTCCAGATGGATATCGGGATTTGGAAGGCAATGGTTGATGGCATCCACGGTTCTCCATTCTCCATGTCAAATGTGATCAACTTGGAGTCGGTATGGTCTACATCACTGAGGGCGGCTAGTAAGGCCTTTCGTTGCATTGGGAAAGTTTTGATTACCTCGAGAGTAGACATGGCTATAGGTGTTTGGGCCAAATCATCCATGATGTTGTAGCTTACATCAGCTCTAGCGGTGACCTTGTTGGAAACCCGCCGTATAGGGGGGCACGAAGGAAAAGGGGGTAAATGAAGAGGTGCATTGGTTGTTTTGGACATAGATGTCACTAATGTATCAGCAGGTTCTGTGTTAGTTTTGTACTAGTTTCGTCTGGTCTATAAATTGACCTCTTCAGTTGTCATGGCTAACAGGTGGTGAACACCTGTTTCTGCTGTCGGAGGTTCCTCAGGGGCATTGGGATTGGGCTAGGAAGCGGGTGTAGTTGCTACCAGTCCTTGGACTGGTAATGGGTTTGGAGGACGATGGGTGGAGGCCCTGGTGGTGCCAGGTTGGGTTGAGTTGGGGTTGCCATATTGGTAGCATGTTGAACCTCATTGTGAATGGCCTGCTTAGTGCGAGCCATGAATGGGCATTCATATGTATAGTTCACATAGACCTCACACAACTTGCATGGCTGATTTTTGTGCGCAACGAGGCGTTGCATCTAGGTGTGTTTGGTTTTTAAGGGTTTTTGGGCTGGCCAGTTTGCCCCGGCATTGTTGGGAGGATTTGATTGTTGACCGCCTCCCTGCGGTTGATTGTTTCCTTGGTTCTAGGCTCAATTATTTCTGGATTGCCCTTGTTGGTTATTGGGGGTTGGTTGGTTGGGACGGTTTTGTTGTGCAAACACTTGTCCTAAAGGTGCTGGCAAAGTGGGGGTAGCGGCTTCGGTGGTTTGCATGGGTGGTGTATAGTAGACTTTAGGGGGTGGAGGTGCCACAAATGTTGGAATTTGTCCCACATATTGTTGTGTTAGCCAAGCTAATGCCTGGGCCTACTGATGCGGCACAAGTTGTACATAAGAAGTGGTAGCTCCGGATTGGGACATCATTCTTGCATAATCCAGAGTTTGGTTTGGATAGGAAACACTAGGGGTGTTGCTTGGTTGTGGTGGTATTGCAGGTGATGTCAGGTAGTGTTGTGGTTGGTGGGAGGCAGAACCTATGATGCCATTTGCGGCATGGGATGCCCCTAGTGCATCCCGATAGGATGTACCAGCACGAGGAGCATCTGGAATGACCGTGTAGAGATATCCAGACTGTGCGTAAATGAGGTCAAACTATTGGGCCTTCAAGATGGTCTCTTCCTCTATTTGGGGATGTTCAAAGACGATGTCCTTGGTTATAGGTGGTAGTAAGATTTTCAAGAACCATTCCAGGAAGATCCTATCATCAAGCTTGATCTTGCACACACTGGGATGTTGCCTCCATCCGTGGATGTGGTCGGTGATGTGGGTCGCAGTTTTTTGGTGGTAAGATAGTAAGATTTCCACTCCTTCATCATATCTGACGGTGAGCTGGAAATATTGTAGGAACATAAAGGCCAAGGAATTGAAGTCTAGGTACTTGGCTTGTGGTAGCTCAATGTACCACTTGGATGTAGCACTTGTGAGGGTGAGTTGGAACAGTATGAGTCTGATCGAATCATCTACGATGCTATTTGATGAGCACCATAGGTGAAACGTCATGATATGGTTTTGGGGGCATTCTCCTGCCTTCCCTTCAAACTTGGGGATGTCTGAGGGGAGTTTGGTTGGCATGGGAGGCCAAAAGCTTTGATGGCAGATGGGATCATTTGTTAACCTAGCCAAGTCTGGTAGGTTGAGGCGTGCCATGAAAGGAAGGTTTGACCCAAGGTTGATGTGTGATTGAGAGGCGATAGTGGTGGGGTTTGTAGGAATATGATGTACCTGCATGACTGGGAGTAATTTTGGCACAATTATGGATGGGCCACTGCCCCCATGTATGATAGGAGGGATACTATAGGTGGAAGGGACACTGCCCCCTGCCATGCCAAGTGGGACAGTGTGACTGGAAGGGACATTGCCCCCAAGCATGACAGGTGGGGCAGTTTGACTAGTCAGTATGGGTGGCGGTAGCTGACTTATGATGGTTTGCATGACAGTGTTAGGGCCACCAACAGGGGTGTTGGTGGTGGTGTGGGGTATGGATGTGGTTCCATTGCCAATCACCAAGCCAAAAAATGGATCCGGGTTTGCACCATCCATGGGGCTAGATGGTGCAATGTGTAGATATGGCTCATATTGGTATGATTCTGAGTCTGAATCAAAGGCTGTGTGGCCTTTTGATGGTGTAGAGGGTCGTCGAGAATGGTCTCAATGGTGTTGGTTCAAGGACCTAAACTGTGGTGGATCACCTCTCAGGCGTGAGGAAGAGAGTGGGGAATCAATTGTGTCTGGTTGGTATGTCAGGTGGTGATGTTCTAGACCCCGATTTCAATGGCTTCCTATTAGCTTTTAGATGGTCACTCGGCCACCAAGACTGCCAGGAGACAACGCTTGGATATTTCCTCACGGGAGTACTAGTCAATCAGTGGGGGTCATTGCCCATTTCGCTTGACAATTCCTCTCAGCAGCTAGCTACTTTGGGGTTCCCGTGGTACTCCTCATAATGAGTTTCTGGGATGAGCCCAAGTACTTCCCATGATTAAAGCAATCAAGGACTTATGTCCTCAAGGACTGTAAGTGTTTGAATTAGTGTAAATTATAAATTTTAATGGCTAGCTCAGCGTCATGAACTGAGTTTGGTTGCTTTATGTGGTATGGTTTGTGTGCATTTCCATTGTATTTATGTTATACTTGGTGGTTGCTTATATGGTTTATGAACATTTCACAGAGATTGTTTGGTTTATTGCAGAATTCATAATTTAGGTAAATTGTTGTTGAAAGCAGTATATTGTAAACAGAAAATTAAACACATGCCATACCTGAATATGAACTATGGTAGCCTGACTAGGTGACTGCCTTACACCTGTATTTCTCTTCAACTAGGAAATAGTGTTGGGCTCTCAACACAATGGGACTAATCCCATCCATAGATCCTCAGGTCACTCTCCGAGTGCAATGTCAGTCAACAGGGGGACGCAAATGCCATGAAACCCCCAACGGTCTACACCCCCTCTACCTTCCAAGTCACCTGTTTTTAGTGGTTTTGAAAAATTACATATGAAGTGCCTAACACTATAAGAGCTTCACCCTTCATCCTATCCCAAAATTCCCCGAAGGGTAATGACTAGGTAGAGGAGGAAGGGCTAGGCAAGATATCAATTTCCAATAAAAAGCAGAAACTTAACCTATAGTACTTTTGTTCAAGCTTTAATCAGATTCTTTAAGCCATTAACCATTTGATTTAATTGTGATTTACAAATATTGAAATGAAATAAACACAAATTGATGGACAAAGGTGGTTGATCCACACTGACAGTCCAAACAACTTAAAAATCTGAATATGAGAGACAAATCGCTCTTTTCGGGGGAAATGTGGCGAGGGGGTCGCCAAATTTTCCCCAAATCAGGGGAGGGGGTCGCTCAAAAACTGCAGACAGGAGCAATCTGCTTTCTGGGAGGAAGTCACACCTTTCTGGACTGAATGAGCAACCTGGTCACACCTTTCAGCTCGATAAGAGCAACCTGGTTCGAAAGATGAAAATTTTTTAAGCCTGAGCCAGGATTGGCCGACAGTAACCTGTACTGTGGCCGAATAGGCTTGGTTGGCCTTAAGGAGGCTTGGATATGAATTAAAATGCATAAAAATATAGATCTAATCTAGATTTGAAAGAAAACTAAACTAGGGCAATTAAAAACTGAAACATAGAAATTAAATCCAGGGATCTTATGGGATCGACCTGGTATGGTCGCCAATTCTGTAGTAGGGCTTTCACCCTTGTTATAGGCAAGAACAGCTCCCTTCCATCTATAGGATGAAAGGGTAGGGATCCTGTGAGTATGGAAAGAAAAAGAAAGAAAACTTGCAAACAGAGATTAGGGCCAAGCTGTAGGAACCCTGCAAGAAACTGTTAGAAAACAAAAGAGCTACAAGCAATCAATGGAAACCTAGAGCAAAACATTAAGCAATAAACCTGCAAGCAAAAGATATTAGAAAACTTACAACATAAAAGAAATAAAACAAAAATATACCTTCTTTGAGTGGAAATGAGCCACCATGCCCTAGCCTTGGGAGCACCTCTCAATGGAATGGGAGCTTTGCCTCAATGGAATGGGAGATTTGGCTCAATGGAGAAATAGAGGAGAGGGAGGGAGAATGGCTTGAGAGGCAAATGGTCTCAAGGCACTCACATGGGAAGCATAATGATAGGGAGAGAAGGAGTGATTTGAGAGTGACCCCCACCCCTCTATTTATAGCCTTTTTAGGGTTTTAAGCCCCTGGTTAGGGCTTTAGCCCCTTTTTGGGCTTTTAGACCTTTTCACTCAATTCTTAGCTCCTTTGGTGGTTTTAAGCTCCTTTGAGGGGTTTTAGCCCCTATGAGAGCTATTTTGGCTCTTTTTAGGGGTTTTTAAGCCCTTTTTCATATTTTTGAGCATTTCTGAGAGTGTGGGGGTCAAATGAGGGTCATGCATGGAAGTCCTTAGGTGGTGTAGGTCATGTAGAGCTCATTAAGGGATTTTTTTGGTTAACATATGTGTGTGTGTGTGTGTGTCCATGGGGCGTAGCTCGGGTGGTTGGGAGATTTGGTTGTTGCACTCCCCACTTGGGTTCGAATCTCGTCAGGGACATTTGCTCCTTGGGAGCCCTTGTATGTAATGAAATATTAAGCTAGTGAGTCATTTATCGTGATTAGCCCTATCAGGGGTTGTTGTTGCCCATTCATGTATACTTTCCAAGAGAGTATAAGAGATATTTCCCTAGGTGGACGTAGCCATGGTATAAACTAGGCTTCCATGGTGAACCATCATTTTAAAATATATATATATATATATATATATATATATATATATATATATATA
>LPNX010726226.1:155950-401618 GCA_001517045.1 Pseudotsuga menziesii
AATATACATATAGGGTTTTAGGTTATTAATCCAAATTGTTGGGTGTACCCCACACACACACACACACATATAACTATATATACATATATGTATGTATGTATATATGCATATATAATGTATGTATGTATGTATGTATGTATGTACCTCCATATCTAATAAAATAGTTGTATCTTGGACAAATGAAAACCTTTTTGTATGAAATGAAAAGTGTTTCCAACTGAAAGTAGAGCTACATATGCAATGAAATAGCTCTATCAATCTAGAATGCACAAAAATACTAGAATATAGAAATCCCTTTATGAATGAAGCTACATAGCTTCAAGATCTCGATCAATAACAAGAGTGTTTCTTCATAAGTGCTCTCATACCATGTTCAACTAAAAATAAGGTATTTCTACATAGATCAAGCACCATAAGTAAAAACTCACACAAACAAATCAAATATCAGCACACCAATGTTTTATGTGGTTAGATCCATCAAAGAGGGAAACAGTCCATGGCCCCAACCAATGTAGCCACTTGATGTTGGAGTTATGGTTAACTGAGAGGAGGGGCTAAATCAATATAAGTTACTTTTTCTCACTTTAAACATTCATCACTTATTCAATAACTTCAAACAGTAAATACACATAAAATCAAATCACAATAAACAAAATTAAAATGGAAATCCTTTCAAGAGAAAACTACAAAATCGAATCTTCATAAATTCATGTAGGAACCAACCTCATGTTACAATGTTTGTAGGAACAAACCTAATGTTAAAATATTTAAATGAACCAACCTACTAAATAAATCCCTCCAAATAAGCACGAACTCAACAATATGTAGGTACCAACCTACGAAAGACACCAATATCCTCAACTAAGCACCAACCAATAATATGTAGGCATCAACCCACTGGAGACGTCAATAGCCACAACTAACCACCAAATTAGTCATATGAAGGAATATTAATCAAGTACAATACTATTTACATAATCAACTCAAATATAAATCCATAATCAACTTCAATTTGCTACACAATCAGCCTCAAATCATCTCCATAATCTACCTTTGATCTGCTTAATAATCTGTCTCCGATCTACTTCATAATTTTCCTCTTATATGCTTCATAATATTCCTGTGATATGCTTCATAATCTTCCTCTAATCTTCTTCATAATTTGCCTCTAATCTACTTCATAGTCTACCTTTGATTTGCTTCATACTCTACCTCCGATCTGCTTCATAATATGCTTTTGATGTACTTTATATTATTAAAAAACCCTTACTTTAGAGAGAATATATGCAAAAATATAGTGAATCGGTATCTAAAACTTTTACCCCAAGTACTTCAAGATCTCTACTTCAACTCCTCCAAGGTTCACTATTTGAGACGTCCTAGAACAAAAGTTATAGATAAAATGCCAATTTGACCTGTTTTAAGTTGATTTCATGATCACTTAGAAACCCTAACTTATCGAGGTCTTATCTCTAAAAATATAGAGAACTAGCTCATACCACAATTTATTCAAGATCTCTAATTCATCTCCTCTGAGGCTCACTTTCTGAAGCTTCCTACAACAAAATTTATAGTGAAAATGTCAAACTAATATGTTTAAAGTTGATTTCAAGATCATTCAAAAACCCTAACTTACTAAGGTCATGCTTCCAAAAATATACATCATTGGAATCTAAAACTCATGCCACATGCTAATAAATATCTCTACTTCATCTCCTTCAAGGATCAATATCTGAAGCTTCTTAGAACAAAAATTATAGTGAAAATTTCAAACTAACCTATTTAAATTTGATTTCAAAATCATTCAAAAACCATATTCCTAAGCTCATATCTCCTAATATATAGTGAACTAGAATCTGAAACTTGAATCACATATACTTCAATATCTCCTCTACATATACTCCAAGTGGATTGGTATGAAACTTCCCCAAACAAAATTTATAGCAAATATTCCAAGATAACCTATAAATCTTCCCTTTTGGAATGGTACTCAATATTTTTTCATCCTTTATCTCATTGTAATTACTTCATTATTCACAATATAATATTTAGGTATCCAACAACATCCAAACACTAATCCATTAATATGTATTATATTACAAGCCTAATTTCTTAACCAAGACTCGTTTACAATTGGGCAAACCCATTGGTTGAATAATACACAACAAACTAGAAAACATTGCCTCGGGGGATTCACCTCCAAACCTTTGAATGGGGAACTAGTTGCCCCATTGCCTCTAATTATGGGGTTGAATCCTCCTTAGACCCCCTTCATCTAGGGTATATCCCTCAAACCCCTGCCAAGATGTGACTAAGTCTACCTGAAAATAATACAACACATATCAAACATGAAGGATTTAAAAAGTGACAAAATAGGAGAAGGAAAGAGGATTTATAACATATCACCCCTTAATGACAACTTCATAAACTCCTAACACAGCTCAAAGATTTGAAACCTTGGTTTCTATAATGATATTTATGGAAATATATACAAATTGATCATTTGTTAAACAATAGAACACTTTGAGGACATGATCTCAAAGAAGCACCCTCATAAAGTGTTATGTGTAAATCAATGTGTTTGTTGCACTAATGTTGAACTAGATCATTAACAAGCTATATGACACTCTAATTGTCACACCAAAGTGTGTTCAGATGTTGTATATGGAATCTAAACTTTGTAAGGATCTTTGAAATCCACATGTCTTCTTGACTTGGATAAATTATTGCCATATACTCTAGTTTTGTTGAAGAAAGAACAAGGACACATTGCTTCTTACAAGCCCAAGAGACAAGTATGAAACTAATATTCAAAACATAACCAAGAATAGATTTTCCATCATCAAAGTTGTTAACCCAATCAAAATTTGTGAAACCAACCAACAAAGGAGTCCCCCTTAAATTGTAATGTATCCCAAACGAAATCGTACCTTAGATGTATTGAAGTATCCTTTGTTGCTTTCTAATGTCTCTCATGGGGTGTTTGCATAGACTAAGCAACACTACCAATATCAAAGGAAATATTAGGATGGGTATGAGTTAAATACAAACATATAACAACTAAGTGAAACTACAAAGTGGCATCTACTTTGGGTGTGGTACAAGTGGTAGTGAGTTTGAATCCAAACTAGAAGAGAGAATTGGTTGGTTTACAACATTCCATGTGAAAGCAATGAAGAAGGTTAGGTGCATACTTAGGTTGGGAAAGGCAAATGCCTTCCTTTCTTTGCAAGACTTGGAGGCCAAGAAAATGATGCAAATGTCTTAAGTCTTCCATTTCAAATTTCTTACTAAGATTGGATTTAACATGGGTTATAAGTTTTGGGTCGTTACCAATGAGTATAAGGTTGTTAACATAGAGAACAAGTATGGTGACATGGTTACCCACTTTCTTGATATATATATTGGGATCATAATGACATATATAAAAATATAGTATAGTAAATTTCTTCTACTTGAGAAAATCCTTTGGCAATAAACTAGGCCTTACCTTTACCAAAAATTCCATTTAATAACATACTTAGTTATGTACACCCATTTACATTTGACAAGTTGTCTTCCTTTTGAAATAGGTACAAGATCCCAAGTATCCTTCACCATCAAGAAATGATATTCTTTCTCTATTGCTACATCCCAAACTGTATGGCCAAAAGCCTCTTCTAATATTTATGGATAGTGAGTCATTGAAACTTGATCCAAAAGAGAGGAGGCTCGCTTGGAACTAGGAATGTGTTCAAAGTTGATTAGAAGAATCACCGACAATATCACTAATTTATTCTCATGTTGTATGACCCATCTAGGCAAATTTGTTGTCTGTGTATGTTCATATGAAATGGACTCATTTAAAGTAGGATGAGTGTGTAGAGTTGGATTTTCATCCTCGCTATCATAATGTGTAGAAGAATCAACTAAAATAGGGGTACTAGTAGAAAAAATGGGAATAGAAGATGGATCGTAGGAAAAAGATGACACAAGCAATGAATTGGACATGCAATTCAGAATTCATATTCAATTAGGTTTAACAAGTTTATAACCCTTTACATATTCAAAGTATCTAACATAAAGGCACTTCTCACTCTTAGGCTATAATGATTTCCTTTTTTAATTAGGAATGTGAGTTGATGCTTCACCACCAAACACCCAAGAGTGGCTTACATCTAGTTTAATGTTACTTTGTGCCTCTTTCAATGTTATAGATTTCAAATCTCTCATGGAAGTGTGATAAACTATGTAAATGGCACAATTAATGGATTCCACCCAAAAATGAGACTTAATCCCTTATATTGAACCATAGAATTTGTCATTTCTTTTAATATGTGATGTTTTCTCTCATCAACATCATTTTGTTATGGTGTGTATGGAAGAATATGTTGCATTTGAATCCATTATGTAGTACATTAAGTCATAAAGTTGTTATTAACATATTCTCTACCATTATTTTTTCTTATATTTTAAAGTTGACATCTACATTATTTTTCTACAAGGACCTTGTAGGACAAAATATTTCAAAAAAATTGCTTTTATGTTTTTTAATACATAAACCCAAGTGCATATGGAGAAGTCAATGTTGAAAGCTAAGAAGCACTTGAATCTAGAAATGCAAAAGGAATTTGACCACAAAAATCATTAAGAACTATATGCAAGATGGTTGTTGTGTTCCCAAAGGCATGTTTGTCAATATTGCCCCAATGACGTTTGTCAAGAGCATGACCAAATCAAACACCATCTCTACAAGAGATGAGAGGAATACCAATCACCAAATGTTTTTTATGTATTTGTTGCAATGTGTGGTAGTTTAGAGGATTGGACCACTCATGCAAATGTTTTCTCATGACATATCTATGGGCAATAAACATCGAGGGAAAAGTTGGAAAGGCTTGAATAACTTGCCAATATCATCAACAATTTTACTTACTAAGACATTCTTAGGATCCTTTAAAACTTGTATTACAACTTGGTGAGGTGAAAATCTATGTTTTTACCTTCACTTGAAGGCATTGTTTGATACACTAGTATAAGGATAGAAGAAAGACTTTGAACACATAATGCATCAATAAAATCATACCATCATCTACCTGAAATGTTCTAGACCTTGTAACACTAAGAGATTTATTATCACCAAAAATGTTTTGTTTGTTATTACATTCTTGAGATAAACATATGGTTATATATTTATCTAGATAATAATATGCCCCAAAATCAATAAGCCATTCATTAGAAGAATAAGTAGATGTTTCATTTACAGTAAAACCAAAGGTAGAAGGAGAATGTCCATGAGAAGAAGAGTTGGACTAAAAGATCTAAAGTGATATTGTTCTTCTTCATTGTTGCTTCTAAATTTTCCATCTTATTAAAATATTTAGACTATTTATGACCATCTCGCTCACAAAAATTGCAATCTCTCAGTCTTGTTACCTCTTAACTTGGTTATTTTTCACCATTGGGAATAGGAATTCGCTAAGAGGATTTGGATTCTAGAACCCTCGTTTTGTTTGTTCGTGACGGTTTTTCTTCTTTGGATGTTTGTGGCCTTAATTCTATTGTGCTTCAAAACTTTGTTAGATTTACCTATAGTACCATTCAATTCGAAGTGTGAGAGATAGTATGTTGTTCTCTACTTAGAGAATCACAAAATTCTTCAAAGGAGGGCATTTTGAAAGTATCCCCTTGCCTAATAAGTGCTTCACCAATGAGGTAAAACGTAGATACAAACACGGAGTATGAATTTTCAAGATTAGCAAGAATAACATATATAAGTTTCCCACTTTCATTTCTTATATTACATTATGCAAGTAGAATTCTAAGTGTCTTAAACTTAGATAGAAAAACCTCAATGTGAATAAATCACAAAGATTAAAAGAAATATATTGAATTTTGAGTTGGTGGGATTGAACATTCTTGTGTTTACCAAACTTGGTTTCTAATTTTTTCCAAGTTGGATCTAGGGTCTCAATCCCTTATAGCTAAAATCTTATCTCACTAGAGGTTGGTGTTCATGTCAATCTATGTGTTGAATCACATTTATTGCCCCATCCAACACCCTTTTAAATATCAAAGGGAGCTTTTTTTTCTTTAGTTAACCCAATAAAGTCCCTTACTTCTCAGGTAAATCTTTCATATGGGATTTCCATGAAAAATAGTTAGAACTAGTAATTCGGATCCTAGTTGGATTGACCATGTTATAATATGAAGATAATATTGCTTCAAAAGAATAAAAAATTGTTAGATTAAGAGAGTTTGAAAAGATAGGCAGTTTCAAAAATGAAGTATTGAAAGCACACTCTAGAAGACAAAGTTATGCTCTTTCGAAGAAAAGCATAAAAGATCAAAAATGTTAACTAAGTTTCCAATGGTAAGTGGAGATTGGCTAATGTGTTGACATGCTCATTACGAGGTTATCTTGTTGTAAAGTATAAATAAAATTGTGGCCATTCTCTAACCTTTTCAATAAAGTCATCTTCATAAATAAGTTATTTTAATATCTTAAGTTACTTGTTTTTATAGAAAAGAAGTGATAATCATTTTTACACTAAATTAATTTATCACTTAAAGTTACATACAAAAAATTAACTTTAACAATAAGTGAATATGCCACAAACTAGTTGTGCGTTAGAGAAACTGTGAAACTAAATGAAAAAAAAACATCTAGTACATGTACTCATAAGAAATTAAAATAAAAATATATAGAATTTATCACATCAAAATAAAACATCACTTGGAAAGTGGTAATAACTTCCTCTCTTTTTCATTTTTAGTAAATAAAAGTCAACAATGGCATGTGAAAAAACCATATTAAATGTTTTTAGCTTTATTTTCTTGTTTTAAAAATAAAGTTGCACTCTTAAAACTTCTTAAGGAATAGGTCTTGCGATTTTTCACTCCAAGAATCATTTTAAAAAAAATCTGCGTTGAAGGATTGTGTTTCCCTATTGAAGGCCTCTTTGACTCTTTTCAAGAGTGCAGAGGTTCTAGTTTTTTGTTTGGAGATTTTCCTGGCTTGTTGGATCGATCAAGAAGACTCCCAGTCGATTTTCTCTCCTCCTTATTGGTCGTGTTCTTTTTTTACAAGTTGCTCTAGAGTTTGATGGTTTGTGTGCCAATTCTTTTGGCTTCCTGCTATGTGAGGCTTTTTCTGTGTTTGGTGGCTGCTCTTGGCCATCGATCTTGCTGGATTTTGGTGTGATCTTTCTTTTTCTGCCCATTTGGCTAACTTGTAGGTATTTTTTTTTTCTTTTCTTGTCCTTTCTAGTTGAACAATCTCTTCAATGGATGTTGGTGGGGTCCTTCCTCCTCCCCTTCCACCTAAACTGGAAGCATTCCAACGTCTGGTTTCTACCTGTGGTAAGAGGAAAGGTGTTCCATCACAGAGATTCGTAAAGAAGGTAGATATCCCCTCGGTTGAGCTACCTGTTGATCGGATCTACAAATCGGCTTTGGATCTTACTGAGCAAGGGCTAATTGGTAAATTTACCGGTCTCTGGCCTTCTCCCAAGGCTATCGATGGCTGGGTACAAAGAAACTGGAGGCCATTAGTATCTGAAGGAATTCATAACCACTTTGTTGGCATAGGATACTTCGTCTTTGTGTTTGACTCAGTTGAAGATAGTGACCTCATCTTTCGTAATGGTCCATACTTCATGGGACCTCAAGGGATCTACCTAAACAAATGGACCCCTAATTTTGATCCTACCGAATATGTTTCGTCCGCAGTTCCTATCTGGGCAAGGACACTTACCCTTAAACTGTTGGAACTCAGACTCCCTGGAAGCCATCAGGAACAAGCTTAGTAAATATATAGACAAGGAAGAACAGAAAGATCAATATTCATGTGCTAGAATCTACGTTGAAGTTGATCTAGAGATTGGATTTCCATATTCCATCAAACTGACAGTAGTCGATTGGTATTACATTCAAGAGTTGGACTATGAGAAAATTCCTTTCAAGTGTTGATTCTGCCATGATTATGGACACTTTTCCCGTAATTGCAAAAAAAAAATAGAAGAGAATCTTGAAAAGGAGAAAGATGTTCAATGGACTCAAGTTCAAAAATATGGAAGCACTAATCAGAACAATATAAAGAAAGGTCAAGAAGGAAATAACTTGAAAGGAGACCTTGCTGCTGGAAAGAACCCTATAGATCATCCCATAGCATCCTCCAATCACTTTGCAGTCTTAAGCCCTCTTAAAGTCCCTATTAATCTGCACAGTAATCTAGGGACTCAAGCAGAGTCTCATAAAAGATTAATAACAATAAGACATGAAAATGGTGTAATTGTGCTACAAAATGAGTAGTCGCTCTATATATTCACACAAATAATGAGTAATACAATACAAGATCATGTTGCAAGCATGAATGACAAAGCAATTAGAATTCCCAAGGAGGTCATTCGAATTGAATGAGTGAGTCTATCTTAACTTAATGTAAGCCATAGTCAACACTCCAGTTAACCACTAATCAAAACCCTAATTGACTCAACTAAACCCTAACTGAAGTCAGAGTGCAATAAATGACTGAGTCTAACTGAAAGTAGGTTAGACACATGTCACAGCAAGCCAACCAACAAGTGGTAGCGCTTCAATGACTCCAATGAACCCCTATGAGGTTAACTGAAGTGTAACTGAACATCAGAAGTGGTTGGAGGTGCCTCTGTTGACTCCAATTCATTAAATAATCGATAAATAATCAATTTAATGATGGAGGGCACCTTCATTGCTCTGTTTAACTGATTGTAACCATCAGTTAGCAATATGGAGCATTAATGACACTCAGATCACCCCCAAAGTGCTCCAGTTAGCCTCCCCGAATGTAGGAGAAGGCTAAGTTAGCCTCCTTGACTGAAGGTAGTCGTGGGTGTGTTCTAATTGATGTCATCTAGTGCTCCTCTAATTTCAATTAATTCAATAATACTTAGGATAGTGGTTTAACTAGGACAAATTAACCAAAAAGAGTGTGTATGGTGGTAAATGTCTCCAACACCCCCCCTTAAGCTATACTCAGGAGGAGCTAGAAAACATAAAATGAATAAAAATGCTAGGGCCTCGGCATCTAAGGCCATAGGTCACCCTGTACAATGTTGAAACTGAAACAATGCTCAAAAACAAACTAAGTGAGGAAAAGAGGGAAAACCCACTGGGAAAACCCCCCCCTCAAGATGAACACTGAAAGTAGTCTGAATCACCCTGATGACCTCACCCCCAACAGTGAACGGAGATAAGTGAACTTATTTTCTAAAAATCTCTTGGTGAAGATGTCTGCAATCTACTCATCAGTCGGGCAGTATTGCAGAATGATGGTCCTATCATGCACTAGCTCCCTGATATAGTGCATGTGGATCTCTACATGCTTGGTCCTCTCCCTGGTAACTGGATCTGTGGATATCTTAATATCCCTTTGAATGTCACAAAAGAGGATAGTGGACAAAGTACTACCAAGATCAAACTCTGAAAGAATTCCTTTCAACCAAACTGCTTGGATGCAAGCATTCACCGCTCCTTGATACTCGGCCTCTGCTAAAGATAATGCTATGGCAGCCTGTTTTTTGCTAGACCAGAAAATGGGGCCACCACCAAACATGAATACATATCTGGAAGTAGACTTTTGATCAATAGAATCACCCGCCCAATCGGAATCTGTGTATCCAGCCAGCTCTAGCTTGGAGTCTGCAGCATAGTGAATGTCGTAGGTCCTGGTTCCCTGAATATACTGGAGGATCCTCTTGGATGCCTTCCAATGAAGATCATGAGGCTGCTGCATGTATCTTGATACAGCATTCATGGCATAACAAATATCATTCTGATAATGTGTCAAGTACAACAAGCTACCAATCAGGTGTTGATAGATAGTGCAGTCCATGGGAGGTGTGCTTTTTCCTTCTTCAAGGATGATCCCTGAAAGTAAATGGAATGGTGCAGGCCTACATTCAGCCATGTTAAACTTGAATACTAGGTCTGATATGTATTTGTACTGAGTGACCATTATCCCATCAGAATTTTGCTCAATTTCGATCCCCAAAAATTGTTTTAGGAGCCCCAAATCACTCATTTCAAAGGCATTGTGGAGAGCAGTTTTGATGGCTGAAATAGAAGCAAATGTGCTACCTGTGATCAGTAAGTCATCAACATATAAAACAATAATAATCAAATGACCATCAGAATTCTGTAAATACACATTTGTATCTGATCTACACCTTTGGAAGTTTTGCGAGAGAAGGAAGGCATCCATCTTGGAATACCACTCTCTTGGGGCCTGTTTTAACCCGTATAGTGACTTCTTTAGCTTGCGAACCAAAGATGGATCAGAGATGCAGCCCTCAGTATGCTTCATGTATATCTCCTCATGAATATCTCCATGCAGAAAGGCTGATTTAACATCCATATGATGCACTTCCCAGTGCTTAGATGCCGAAATTGCCAAAACTAGGCGGATGGAGTCCATTTTTGCAACCGGTGCAAAGGTTTCATGGTAGTCCACACCTTGGACCTGAGAGAAACCTTTTGCCACTGGAATTGCCTTATATTTGTAGGTGCTTCCATAAGCATCAACCTTGGTCTAAAACACCCACTTTCATTGAACCAATTTCCTTCCCGGAGGAAGAGAAACTAGCTCCCAAGTAGTGTTTTTCTGAAGAGAATTCATCTCTTCATCCATGGCAACTTGCCATCTCGGATCCTTCTGAGCATGGTAGTAGGATTTTGGGTATGAAATAATCATAAAATATCAAGTTTTGGAGAGAAAATTATCACTACAAGAGAGCGCAATACCTGCTCTTTGGAAATCAGACCAGGTTCTCCTTGGATCATTCGGATTTCCAATGTTATCTCCCAGCGGAGGAGAGTGTCTGTCGGGCCCATGTGGGAAGATGATTTTGTACTTTAGGTTCTGATTTAGAATATAATTTTTTATGCACACTGATATCAGAAATCATAGGATCCAAATCAAGGTCATCACCCCCAATTTCATCATCCAAATATTTAGTAGAATAGGAAGGAAAATCAGTAGTTTTCTCCTTCACTAGTTCCACCTCCTGAAGAGGCTCATCGAACTTGACACTCCTTTCGATGATGATATATTTTGTTTTGATATCCAGCAGTTTGAAACCTTTTGATTCATCAAGATACCCAATAAGCATACATTCGATGATTTGCGGTTTCAAAGCCCTTCTTTTATCAAGTGGAATCCGGGCCCATGCAGTGGACCCAAACACCCGTAGGTTCGACACATCTGGCTTGTCTCTGAAGTATGCCTCGAAAGGGGTCTTCCATTTCATGGATGAGTGTGGCACCCTGTTCTGAATTTATTCTACAGCATGCATGGATTCATCCCACAAATTTTCAGCCAACTTCTTTGATTCCAACATACAGGTGGTCATCTCCTTGAGAGACCGATTATTCCTTTCCGCTACTCCGTTCTGCTGGGGAGTGTAGGGAATTGAATGTTGGACCTGAATAACACTTTGGGAGAATATGTGTAGCAACTCATTACTGACATACTCCCCACCATTATCATATCTCAAGATATTTATCTTAAGCCCAGTGGCATTTTCGATCAAGGCCTTCAGTTCAGAGAATTTTTCACATACTTTAGACTTCTTTTTGAGAAAGAAGACCCATGTGTACCTTGAAAAATCATCAATAAAGGTCAGAATATACCTTGATCCATTCATGTATGTGACAGGCATCAGATTGCTGATATCATAATGTATCAGCCCCAATATGCATGTAGCTTGGTTTTCCTTCCCCCAATCAAACTTGTGCTCAAGGTGTTTTCTAACCACGCAGCCCTTGCAATTTCCAGTGGTTGCCTTGATGACTGGGAGGCCTTCAACCATGGATTTTTTCTGTAATTGATGAAAATATTTGAAATTTAGATGGCCAAACCTTTCATACCATATCCTACTAACTTCATTTCCATGAATTAGCAGGGCGATGGGCTTTGCATCCGCCACAAAGTGGGAGAACTCATAGGCTTTTGCATGATGATTTGCAAGGCCTTTAGCAATGAGTTTCTTGGATGCAAGTTTCATTATCTCAACATCATTAGGGTTGAAACATACTCTCTTAGGCACTCTTATATGTGTCATCTGATAGACACTAAGGAGATTTGATGCTAGAGACGGTACATACAAAACATTTGAAAAATAGCCATTTTCAAGATCAACCGTACCTTGTCCTTCTGAAATGATGGTGGAGTCATCTCCCATGTGGATGGGGATGGATTTGTTGGTCTCCAAGGATGAAAATGAGTCTCTTTCATCCATCATGTGGTTCGAAGCTCCAGAATCAATAAAGAATGCTTTGGACTTCGAAGTGCTTTCCATGAGGGCATGACCTTTTTGATGTTGTGGTTCCCGATCTTGCTGATCTCTCCTCTAAAAGCTTTCTGAAATATTGATGTGATTTCTCTTAAGGAGAGAGGTAGCTTCATCAAGCTTCTTCTTCATGTAGGCATGTTCAGGGTGGAATCCCTTCCCACAGTATGAACACTTGACTTTTTCCTTTCCATGATGCCCTTTTCCTTTGTTCTTCTTTGAGCTAGAAGACTCATCATGCTGCTAGTTTTCAACTTTAGGCTTAGGAGATTTGAATTTAGTTTTTGGGTTCTTCTGTTGCTTTCCTTTACCCTTCAGATCTTTAGTCCCTGAGACATGGAGGGCTTGATCATGGGATGATCTGATGATCCCCATGTAGACAATATTATCATGTTCACTTGTTAGGGACTCAATGAAGGCATTGAGTGTAGGCATCTTCCATCCAGGGGTTGTGAGCTTCCCCACATGAAATGTAGAGACAAAAACTGAATAATTAGCTCCAAGTTTGGAGAGTATGGTGAGGATGACCTAATCATCCTCTTTCTCCACTTTGCATTGCTTCAACAGTAGGATGATGTGCTTGAACTTTGTGAAAAAGTCATTCAAGGTCTCGAAATTGGAAGGCTGGAGAGACATTAATTCATTTTCAAGCTGGTAAACTCTCAAATCATCCTGCTTTCCATACAGGGCTTCCAATTTGTCCCAAATTTCCTTTGGAGTCTTCAATCCCGAAATATGGAAAAGAAGATCTCAAGAAACAGAGAGGCACAAGAATCTGAATGCTTCATCCTTCTTATTCAAGAATCTAGATTTTTCTATTGCAGAACCAGGCTCTTCTTCAGTGTCCATGGTGACCCTATAGAGTCCTCTGGAGCGATGCTGGATCTCCATGTCTCCTTTTCATGAGTGGAAATTGAATGGAGTCAAAATATATACGGAAGAAGCCATCTGAATTTGCTAGAGCGAATTCTTTCACCTGTCAAAAAACCTGAAAATCACAACAAAAAGGGTAATGTAAGGTCGAACATCCTGCACATTTTAGTATTTCATCACACCCAGCATAGTCAATTAAGCAAGCTTGATCAACAAGTTCTTTACTTGGGGTATTAAGTGGTAAGCCTTGGCTTCTGGTGCAGTGCTGGATTTTTGAGCTATTGCTCAATTTTCATGCAAGATCTGTCAAAAACCTTTTTTTTGAGAGATCTGAGCTTCATCCCACCGTGATCTCTGATACCATATTAATCTGCACAATAATATAGGGACTCAAGCACAGTCTCATAAAAGATTAATAACAATAAGACATGAAAATTATGTAATTGTGCTACAAAATGAGTACTCGCTCTGTATATTCACACAAAGAATGAGTAATACAATACAAGATCATGCTGCAAGCATGAATGACAAAGCAATTCAAATTCCCAAGGAGGTCATTCGAATTGAATGAGTGAGTCTAGCTTAATTGAATGTAAGCCATAGTCAACACTCCAGCTAACCACTGATCAAAGCCCTAATTGACTCAACTAAACCCTAACTGAAGTCGGAGTGCAATAAATGACTAAGTCTAACTAAAAGTAGGTCAGATACATGTCATAGCAAGCCAACCAACAAGTGGTAGCGCTTCAATGACTCCAATGAACCCCGATGAGGTTAACTGAAGTGTAACTGAAGATCAGAAGTGGTTGGAGGCGCCTCTGTTGACTCCAGTTCATTAAATAATCAATTTAATAATGGACGGCACCTTCACTGCTCTATTTAACTGATTGTAACCATCAGCTAGCAATATGGGGCATTAATGGCACTCAGATCACCCCCAAAGTGCTCCAGTTAGCCTCCCCGAATGTAGGAGAAGGCTAAGTTAGCCTCCTTGACTGAAGGTAGGCGTGGGTGTGATCTAGCTGATGTCATCTAGTGCTCCTTTGATGTCAATTAAGTCAATAATACTTAGGATAGTGGTTTAACTAGGCCAAATTGACCAAAAAGAGTGTGTATGGTGGTAAATGTATCCAACAGTCCCTTCTCTTGAAGAAGGGGAGATGCAACATTTCAAAGAGCAGGATGTTGTCCCTGCAGTTAATCCAGGATCTATGGTACAAGATAGAGAAGCTATCTCAGACCTACCTAGTGTTGGTAAATCGTTGCAGGAAGACCTTTCTCCAATCAAAGAAAATACTTCTCCCTCTTATGCTGACATAACTAAAAGGAAATCGGCTGACATTTCTGGCTCCTCTGATGATGGTTCCATTGAACAACTCTCGAAAAAGGCTGGCAGAAAGTCTAAGAAGGAGGCTTGAGAAGATGAGTTTGATAGATTAAAGATGCAGGGAATTCAATCCACCATTGAAATGTTGTTTGGCAGAAGCAAGAAGACTCGGCCCTCTAAGGGAGATACTCCCTCCCTCTCAAGTAAATAATGCAGACTGTCTCTTGGAACTGTTGGGGTTTGGGGAACCTAACCAAAGCATAAGCAGTCAAGGAATTATTGAAAACGGTTCCTTCTGACATCCTCCTACTTCAAGAGACTAATATTGAGGAGTATGTTTTACTCATGTTAAACAAATCCAAATGGGATTTGAATTCTAGAAAAGATGTCAGTGCAAGAGGCACTTATGGGGGTCTTGCAACTCTTTGGAGTGCTGAAAAATTTCAATTAAATCGTTGGTTCGCCACCCAACACTATATTTTTACTGATATCTATCATATCTCCAGTAAGATTCCTTTGACTGTCTTTAACCTCTACATTCCTGTTAATTTCATTGAAAAAAAAGAATGTTGGTTAACGCTTTCAGATTTCATAGAATCCAATTCTCCTTCAAATATTATCATTGCAGGAGATATTAATGTCTCTCATTCTCCATATCTATAAAAAAAATAAAAAATAAAAAAAAGTGGGGTATGTGGCAAGGACTATTTCCAAGCCACGGTGGAAGGACCGATTCATGTTTGCAATCTAAATGACTTCAAACCCAAAAATGGTCGATTCACATGGTCCAATAATAGACTGGCCTCTGCTAACATCGTTTCTCATCTTGATAGGTTCTTGGTTTAGAGTTACTTTATGGACGGAAAACTCATCATCTCAACCAATATTCTGCCCAAAATTACTTCAGAACATCACCCCATATCGTTGAATTTGAAAGAGAAGATGACTTCTGCCCAATACCGTTTCATTTCAGTCCACTCTGGATTGACAGAGACAGTTTTTGGGATATAGTAAAATTAGCTTGGTCTCTCCACGTTGTTGGATCTCCCAATTTTGTTTGGGAGCAGAAATTAAAGAATACAAAAATTGCTCTAAAATGTTGGGTCAAAAATTCTCTTCAGAATCCGACCATCATAAGGCAAGAGCGGGTTCGAGAGCTTTCCAAGATCCAATTGGGATTGGAAGAGGTCGAAATTACCAAGCCTCGATTAGCCCTGGAACACTTTGCTCAATCCAAAACCACCCTTTCTTTTTTCCAGGAGGAGGAGTATCTTCGTCTGAAATCTAGATGTGTATGGTTGTAGGTAAGGGATACAAACACTGCCTTTTTCCATCGCCTATGTAGGGTTATACTATCTAGAAATCATATTTCAGAGATTTCCATTGGGGAGAGGATTATAATAAAAGGTCAATATCACCTAAAGCAGGAAGCTTGTGAGCATTTTCAGCTTCTATTTCAGAAGGACGGTCTCTTTAATGAAGTGGCGTCAACGGAATTCTTGGATAATATCCCAACTCTTGTCAGCACAGAGGATAATGCTGATATAATGAGACCTTTCTCAGAAAAGGAAATATTAGATGCCATCTGGTCAATGGATCTGGATAAATCTCCTGGGCCAAATGGGTTCTCCTTCCAATTTTACAAATTCTATTGGAATATCATCAAACCAGGATTGCTTCGTATGGTGTCAACCTTCCAAAAAACAGCTAAGGTTTGAGGGTGTATGAACTCTACATTTTTTTCTCTTATTTATAAGGAAGCAAAACCTTATTCTTTTGATAGATTTCATCCTATTTCTCTTTGTAATGCCTCTTATAATATTCTAGACAAACTTCTAGCCAACATATTCAAGATCTTTCTAGGCAAGTTGATCTCTTCTCTTCGGGGAGGCTTTGTAAAAGGTATCCATTTAGTCGATAATGTAATCCAAGTTCAAGAAGCCCTTCACTCAAGCTGCCAAGGAAGGAGAAAGGAATGTTAATTAAATTGGACATGAAAATTTCCTTGGACCAAGTGAAACTTCCCTTTCTCTATCAAGTCCTTCTTTCTTTTGGATTCAGTGTTGAGTTTGTGAATTTGATCAAAGCCTGCACAGATAGGCCTTGGATTGCTCCCCTAGTCAATGGTAGACCCTCAAAAAAAAATTGTGCTTCAAGAGGTCTTTGTCAAGGATTCCTGATGTATCCATTCCTTTACATCTTGATGGTTGAAACCCTCAGTAGAAAACTTTCAGCTAATAAGGAAGCTTATTACATTCCGGGAATAAATATTGCTAGGGGTGTGGACCCAATAAACCATGCACTTTTTGATGACGGTTCTCTCCTTCTAAGAGGGGCCTCTTTGAAGATTGCTTATGCCTTCAATGAAATCCTTCAAAATTTATACCTCATTTTTGGAGGCATGATCAATAAAAAAAAGTGTCATGTATGGATGGAATGTAGATAATTTGGCAATACTCAGAATTGCTAACTCCTTGGGTTTCCCTGGATATGATAAGTGGGAGAAGATAAAATATTCGGGGTCGCCTTTAACTCTTGGAGATAGTCATCCTTCTCTTTGGATAGAAGTAATTGCTAAGTTAAAAGCCAAAATCACTTCTTGGGATGGTCAGTGGTTAACCAGGGTAGGAAAAATGATTTTGATAAAGGCAATACTTTCAGCATTTCCCATATCTCAATCTTCTTTGTTGCCTTCCCCAAAGTCTGTTTTGTCTCATATCTTAACTTTTGAGAGATTTTTTTCTGGAATTGAGGAAAAGGAAACCAGAACAGGATGCATTTGGTTAGCTGGGATACAATTACAAGGCCTACTTCAGAAGGTGGACTTCAATTCGAAGATCCCAGATTAGTTAATTTGGCCTTGGGAGGAAAACTCATCTGGCAAATTTTTGTGGATAAAAATCACCCTGTTAGTAAGATTTTTAGGATGAAATATCTTAAGGGAGGCTCATTGAGAAACATATCAACTTCTGGCACCCCCACAAGAACAACTATCTAGAATACTTGTCAAAGAGGAATTGACAAATTCACTCAGCATCTCTATAGAATCCTTGGAAATGGTAAGAGGATCCTTCCTTGGGAGGACAACATCTTTGGAAATCCTCCTCTTTATTATGTCATGTTACTAGTAGATCATATCAGGAACTGGTTAACTAACAAAGGTTTGTTGTGTTTGGAAGATATCTGATCATGGGATAGAGCTGGAAACTAGGTAGGATGGTCTCTTCCTGAGCACCCAGTTCATCTCAGCTCTCAAAAAAGTTCTCTAATTTCCTCCCTATCTCATCTGGCTCCAGTACATCGCTCCCTTAAAGACAAATGAAGTTGGGGAATATGTGATACCCACTCGTCTGCAAAAGGATTCTATGAGTTACAAGCCCCTCTTCCTTCAAGCATGTCCCCCTCTACTTGGAAATTAGTCTGGTCTCTAATTGCCTCCCCAAGATTAAAAAAAAAAATTACTTGGTTGCTTATGCACAATAAAGTATTGACAGGTGAAAATCTCATAAAACGTGGTTTTTTGGACCCTTTTGTTGTTTTATATGCAATTCAGCTTCTAACTCAACTGATCATCTTTTACTTGACTATGTATTTGCCAAAAGCTTGTGGGAAATCGTTCTCCACGACTCTTCTTTCTCTCCCCTAGGCATTTCTTTTGTCATCCCTTTTTTTCTCTCCTGTATTGAGCGATGTCCATTAAAAAATGATAAATCTATTGATTTTTTAAGTTTTGTATTCTCATCCCAAAGTGCACGTGGTGGAAAATATGGATAGCCGGGAACAATTTGACCTTCAGCAATCAGTTTTCGACCCCGCAAATCATTGCAAATAGCATTAAAATGGAAATCATTGAATCCACAGGAAGCTCCATGTCTCTCTCAACTTTGCCTTATGTGTTTTTGTCTTGGCTGGGACCTTCATCAATAGGAATGAAAAAAATGGTATTAGTTAAACCTGTCAGAGTTCCCTGGCATTTTTCATGGCACTGCTGATGCTTTTAAGCAACAATGGATGGGTTCCTCTTCAGAGACAATTTTTATGGTGCATCTAAGGGAAATCCCAATATCTCTAGAGCCGGGGGTGTGGTTTTCTCTCCAAATCGACTGGTTGAATCCAAATTTAGCTGGGGACTGGGAGTCATGACAAATAACCAATCTCAATGCTACAGCCTTCTCATGGCATGTCAGATAGCAAAGGATAAAGGATATCATTCAATCCAAATTTACGGTGATTCTGAGATGTTGATCAAAGTATTAAATTTAGCTGATCAATTAAATAATTCTGCTCTGAATCAAATTATGCTTAGAATTTGGACTTTGCTAAAAAAAAATTGAAGGGGTTGCATCTTTTCATATCCTTCAGAATCTAAATTATTTTGTAGATGATATGGCAAACAAAGCATGCCTTCTAACTCAAGGCACTCTTTGCGTCTCTGGAGAATCTAGGCTTTTTCACCCTATCTCGTAATTTCTTATCTAATAAGCGGCAATATGCATATTCTGAGAGTCTCATTCTCCATATGTAAATACTTGTCCAAATTCTGATTTTTTGGAAGTTTTTTCATCTGATTGTATATTTGGTTGCATGCCATTTGTCATGGCAAACCAGTGACCTACTTTATAAATAAATAAATTACCCATTTTTGTTATAAAAAAAAAATTTTAAGTTGCACTTTTTTTTAATCTGAAATTTATGTCTCCCTAATAGCCTCTTTATTAATCAGAAAATGGAATGAGTAAAATTTAAAATTTTGAATTTTTATTAATTTTCAAAAAAACTCAATTTAATAACTTGTTTTTAGAAAACTTTCGAAAACTTTATAAAAAAATTATAGCATGAAATTGAACAAATTGAAAGTCAGAGAACTTTGAATTGCAAATGAAAAGTCAAGTTGCATGAACCTTTACAAAAAAAAAAATTAAATTTAAAATTTAACTCAAGACCTATATTTCTATATTGTAACTTCCAACCAAATGACCATTACCAAAAGTAGGTTAAGTGTTAGATAAACAAATGTTTTAAAGGTAAGTATACACTTCAAGAGGCCAAACCTGACATAAATAATAATAAAAAACCAACAACTTCATACACCATCGCACATAAAAACGAGGCTCAGTACAACAAAATAAACAATTAGCACCTAATTTAGCGTCGTTTTTTAGTGTAATTTTTTTCCAAATGAGTTAGAGATTCTAGCGAAAATTTGCATTTTTTAAAGCACCTAAATTAGCACCAAGTTTAGCACCTGATTTAGCACCAACTATCTATAAATTAAACTTATGAAAATAGAAAAGTAAAAGGGTAAAAAATGAAAAAATGGTAAGGAAATGCTAGGATTTGAACCCATGTCACTTGCAAAGAAGCAAGATCTCTACTTGAACTACATTCCCATAAAAAATTGTTATTAAAAGTGCAAATTTGAGATAAAACTAAACTAACCTAATGTATATTAGAATTTATAAAAACAAAAATGGAAAATGGAAAAAATAGAAATAGAAATGGAAAATATTAGGGGAGTGTTGGGATTTGAACCCGAATCACTTGCCAAAAGAAAAAATCTCTACTTGAGCTACATTTACATATAATTTACCTTTAAAAGTGCAGATATGAATTGAAATAGCTTAACATGTGCATGCAAACAAGTGAATATGAATGGAAAAGTAATAAGCGTTAGATGGGTGCATGGATTTGAACCTGGATCTCCTTAAAAATGCAAGGGTATTCCTTAGGTAATACCCATGAACTAGATCTTTGCATTAAAGAAAACCCCCACAATGTCATTTTTTATTCTTTCTCTATTAAACCTGCAGCAACAGAAAAACAATAAACACTAGAAATCAATAGAGAAATGTAAATCAAAAGAGAAAGGAAAATGAGAAACCATTACCCTAAACCTGCAACAACAACATAACAATAAAGATTAGAAAGTAAATAAATAAAAATAAGATAAGAAGGAAGGAGGATAAGGGAAGGGTGAAGTCGTTACCTTCTTTATGGAGGTTCTTTGATGAAACCTTCTCCTTGATACATGAAACCCTAAACCTACAACAACAAAACAATAATAAAAAAATAGTAAATCATTAAAGGGGAAAAGGGAAAGGAAGGAGGAAAAGGGAAGGAGAATCCAGTATCTTCCTCATAGAAGTTTCTCCATGAAATCAAGCCCTATCATCCATGAGGATGAAACCCTAAGAGAGGAAACCATAAGGGAGAAATAAGAACAATGGAGAAGAGAAGAGAGAATGGAGGAAATGAGAAAAGAATGGAAGAGTAGGTTTTGAGGAGATTTTATGAGGGAAAATTATGGATTTTAATTAAAATAATTGAAATTCCCTCCAACTCGTGAGGATTGAGACAAGTGGATTATTTTTAACTTTTGATATTGCTTAGCTTTCTTTTTCAAAAGTTTTCCTCGCTTATATTTAGTCACTCAAGAAACTTAGTGCAGGAAATAGCATTGACTTAAAGGGACACTAATGACAAGGTTTTGTTGTAGTGATTTGGAACCTCATGTGCTTGCAGTTAATTTTTTGTTAGTTTACCTAGGAAATTACTACTTTACCTCCACATTATTGATTAGTGAATATTGCATAAAGGAAAGGAAAAACACACATGCATATCAAAAAGGACTTTCCTCAATGTTTCTTATGTGTGAAGATAGCACAGAGCACAAGACCAAGAGCATATTCAAATTAGAAAGAAGCAAACTAGTAATATAAACAAAACAAAAATCAATGATAAATTAAAACAATATAAAAGAGTCCTAAAAAATCAACAACTTAAAAACGAACTGCAAACAACACTCCAAATGTACTAGATTGGTTCACTCCATCCACAAATACTCAAACAATAGAATACAAAAGTATGTTGTTGCATGTAATGACATGGGTTTATGATCTCAATTAATAACATGTGTGGATATTCATAGGATATTTGACACCATATTTTAAAAAATAGTATATCCTTATACGTTGAATCCCTTAAGATAACTACTCTCACACACATATCAAATATCAATACAATTATGCTTGTGTGGTTGAAATCCTCAAGGAAGGAAAGAATTCATGATCCCAACAAATACGACCACTTAAATAACTATAGTAATACAAAAATAAAATAGGTTACATGAACATCTCTCAACAATAAATCATCACCAAATGATCCTTTATGTCATTAAGTAAAGATCGTGTACCAATTAGGAATTAAGCCATGGATCAAGTGTTGTCAATATTGAGGAGAAGACTAATTTTCAGATTACAGTATATTAGTTTTTCTAGATCTTATTAGCTTAGTTGTGATCTTTATCTGAAATAATAACAAGTACAACAATATGCATAAGATATAACAGACACACAAAATACAAATATTTTCACCAGGGAAACCATAAAGGAAAAAAACCCGTAAAATTCCTCAGAATAGTACAGTCACAAAGAATGTTTCATAAGATGAACCATCCTAGTAATAAGAATTATTTAGTAGCTATCATCTCTCCTCCTTCTCTCTCTCTCTTTCTGTTAGGGTTTGTAATCCTCCCTTGTCCATACTTAGTCTATTAGATTATATTTTCCTAACTTAGGATTCATTACTTGATATTGGGTCCACTAGTACCATTGGGTCCACTTGGGCCATTGGTGCCACTAGGACCATTGGGTCCACTTGGGCCATTGGTGCCACCAGTACCAACCAATAAAGTGTGGAGAACACATATAGAGGTTAAATGCAACTGATTGCATGTTCATGCATCAGTTTATGTGCCTCTGAGACCAATCCCTACAATTTAGGAGCCACTCGGAGTGCCACCACCAACCTCTTTCAGTTGTTGGTAGTTAGTAGGTAGTTATGCTAACTTATGCTACAGTTACATTTAGTTAGATGTCCTACAGTTCAATTAGCGCCAGTATTGCATGGTTACATGGGGTAGGCACCATTTCTCGCCTACTTCATCATTTTAACTGGTTTAACTGATTGAGAGAGTGAATTAGACATCTGTAGTTAGACTAGTGAGCTCCAACAGTGATTTAGACACTTCTAGTTATCCATTCAGTCAAGATTGAGTTGGTAGATTTGAATCATATCCACATGATTCTAATTCTCCTTTATGTAACATCATTGCATACTGTTGGGATTAATTAATATTATTGTTGTAATTTACTGAGCATTTCTTATCTGTTTCCTGTGAAATTTGTCTTGTTCAATGTACAATTTTTATTCCATTCAACTGCACAATTATACATTTCAATTGAATTTCCTGAAGATCAATGGCACAATAATTTAAACATGGTATCAAAGCCTACTCAGAAAAGAAGCAAGTTTTTTCCAATCTCCATTGTACACCAAAAGCAACTGGGTTTCCACATAAGTCCCTCAAAGTGTGCATTGCTAACTTTGGATTCATCCAGAGAAGTCTCTATAGGCGTGATGGACCCTAATAAAGTGTACATGTCGAGATGGAAGGCTTGATTCTGACATGATTGTGAATTTATTGTTTTGCAATGTTTCTTACAGGTACTACATAGCTTGATTATAGAATTGACTATTCATAAGGAAAATTCATGGATTCTACAACTCTTGTGCCCCAGATCCTTACATCCTTCAACTATGTTGATTGGAGGGAAGATATGTAGTTCTCCTTGCACAATCTTGTCCTGTTTAGGATGACTATGGGAAGAGAAACATAACCTCGTCACCCTACTGAGAAAAATAAGTTCTTGAATTGGTTGGATGAAGCATTTGGCTTCCTTTTCACTCACATCTCTTGGGATCCCCTCTTTCATATTGAGGGATTGAAGACTCCTAAATAAGCTTGGGAGAAGCACGAATTCTTTTTTGGAAAACAAGATGAGCTTCAAGGGCACATATTGGAGAATGAGCTAATTGCATTGCAGCCCGGTAGTTTCGAAACTATCCCGCGGTTTTTCACAAAATTCAAGTCTCTAGCACAACAGTGTAAGCAATGTGGAATAGAGAGGAAGGATGAGAAGCTTGTGCTATTTGTGCTAAGAAAACTTGGTTCTGAGTACTCTATCTTTGTCTCTACCTTCCATTTCAGAAGAGCTTCCATCCCCAATTGGAAGATGACTTCACTTGATGGCTTTATCGAGTCTTTAATACAGGAGCGGGATAAGTTAGTCCAAATGGGATTCCTCCAAAATTCCAAGAACCAAGATCTTATGATGTCGAACTAAATCAATGTGCAAGATAAGGGGAAGCACAAGGGGAAGGATCCTAAAGCCTCTGATTTGAATCCAAAAGAGAGTCATAAGTCTTCTGAAGGACCCTCAAGATCCAAGAGAAAGAAAAAGTTTGAAAAGACTAAGTTTCCTTATTGTATGAGGGTCTTTCATCCTGAAATTTGATGCATGAAGAAGCAGATAAACCAAATTTCATCCCTCCTTGAACAGAAAATCATTTCCCTTCCACAAGGAGAAAAGAAGTCTGATGTTGTACCACTGACAGAAGATCGTGAGAGATGCCATGCCTTGAAGGCATACCTTACTCATTCGAAAGCTTACTTGATTGATTCTGGAGCATCCAACGACATGGTTGCCTCCAAGGAATCCATCTCCACTCTCACTCTATCAGAAGGACCTAGTATTCACATGGGAGATGACTCTCAAATCCCAACTGTTGGGAGAGGTTCAGTTAAAATCCAACATGGTGAGTTCAAGAATGTTCTATATGTTCCCTCTCTTGCAGAAAATTTGTTGTTTGTTTATCAAATGACCCATATAGGATCTTCCAAGAGAGTTACATTTGACTTTGACTCAGTTGAAATCACAAAAAAATATACTGGAAATCTCATAGAGAAAGGTATTGCTAATCATGCCACTAAGGCTTATGAGTTCTCTCATTTTTTGCTTGTTTCACCTCCTACATCTCTGTTGACTCATTCTAACAACACCATCAAGATATGGCATGAGAGATTTGGGCATCTTAATTTCAAATATCTCCATCAACTCCATAATGATAAAATCATTGAAGTCTTTCCTCTCATCCAAACTTCTGATGGAGTATGTCCTGGTTTCTTGGTAGGTAAGCATCTAGAGAAGAGGTATGAAGTTGAGAAGGCACATAGAGATGCCTCTACACATTATTCGATACACAATGATGTGTCAAGACCAATCCCTACAACATCAATTAATTGTTCCAGGTATTTCCTTACTTTTATTGATGATTGTTCTAGGTTTTGCTAGATACCAATCCCTACAACATCAATTAATTGTTCTAGGTATTTCCTTACTTTTATTGATGATTGTTCTAGGTTCTGCTAGATATATTTCATGAAACAGAAATCAAAATTATTTGGAATTTTTAGATTTTTTAAATCTTTGATTGAGAATAGTTTCAGGAAAAAGATCAAGTCCATAAGAACAGATAATGGAGGTGAATACATTAAAATATATTTTCAGCATTATTGTGAATCATAGGGGATTCAAATAGAACACTCAATTCCATACTCACCACAGTAGAATGGTGTGGCTGAGAGGAAAAATAGATCATTGAAGGAGATGGAAACCTGTCTTCTCCAAGCCAAGAATATTCCTCCTTATCTTTGGGAAGAAGATCTAAACTGTGCTTCATACATACAGAATAGAGTTCCTAATAAATCAGTGGTTGGGTCCACTCCATTCAAAGCACTATATGGGCATAAGCCTAATGTCTCTCACTTGAGAGTTTTTAGTTCCAAATCTGGGCCAGAATACCCATGGACAAGAGAAAGGCCTTCCAAGCCTAGAGTAGTGAATGCATACTTCTAAGATATGATGAGGATGCAAAAGAATATAAGTTTATGGAACTTGCAACTAGGAAATTCTTCAATGAGTGCAGTGTTTAGTTTGAAGAAGATTAGTTGTTTGATCTACCACCATATGAAGCACAAGAAGGTATAACCACTCTTCCACTACCTTTTTATGATGATATTTTGTCACATGTTTCATATTCAAATGAAGAGGATCAAGATCAGCATGATCTTGGTATTTAGGTTGAACCTCGTGAGATTCTAGATCTAGATTTAGCTCCCTCCCAAATAAATGGCCTAATCCTAAATGGGCCCAAAAGCTCATTGTTGTAGCTGTGGATGGTGTTGGGAATACATAAGATAGAAGGAGAAAAAGGTCCTAGTATCAGAATGAGCATGTTTCTCTCTCACACACAAATTCTCTCTCTACAGAGAGGTACAACAAGGTTCTAGTAAAGTGCTACTTGATGATAGAAAATTATCAACCATTTGGCCCACAAAAGAAGAAAAGTAATCATTCCTTTCCTCCTCCAAAAATAAGAAACGCATACAACATCCATCAGATCAAAAGAACATTGAGAGGTTCACATGCACAACTTCAGGATGTTGCTACACAAAAGAACCATGTTGTTGCATAGTGCTGCAAATTGCAGCGGAGTTTTTGCAAGTTATTTCCCAAAGAGGAATATTTTTCTCCTGAGAATAGCTTGTATTTCTTACTCCTACTTATTTTGANATACTTAGTCTATTATATTATATTTTCCTAACTTAGGAGTCATTACTTGATATTGGGTCCACTTGGGCTATTGGTGCCACCAGTACCAACCAATAGAGTGTGGGGAACACATATAGAGGTTAATTGAAACTGAATGCATGTTCATGTATCATTTTATGTGCCTTTGATACCAATCCCTACAATTTAGGAGCCACTCAGAGTGCCACCACCAACCTCCTTTAGTTGTTGGTAATTGGTAGGTAGTTATGCTAAGTTACGGTCCAATTACATTCAGTTAGATGTCCTCTAGTTCAATTAGCGCCAATCTTGCATGGCTGCATGGGGGTAGGCACCATTTCTCACCTACTTCATCATTTTAACTAGTTTAACTAATTGAGAGACTGAATTAGACATATGGAGTTAGACTAGTGAGATCCGGTAGTGATTTAGACACTTCTAGCTAGCCAGTCAGTCGGGATTGAGTTGGTAGATTTGAATCATATCCACATGATTTGAATTCTCCTTTGTGTAACATCATTGTAAACTGTAGGGATTAATGAAGATTATTATTGGAATTTACTGATAATTTGTTATCTATTTCCTGTGAAATTTGTCTTGTTCAGTTGACAATTTCCATTCCATTCAAATGCACAATTATACAATTCAATTGCACCCATTACCTGAAGATCAATCGCACAGTAATTTAAACACTCTCTCTCTCATGAGAACTTGAGTGAGTGTGTGTGTATAAATGAGGGAGGGTGCCTCCCTATTTATACCTTTCAAGTGATTGACCTATTACATGACTGGGGCCGACTTCTCCTAGAGAGACTCCAAAAATACATTATATGATGTTAAATTTGGGACTGTTGCCCCGACTTACAATGGAGGTTGTACCTCAAGGTCTATACACAATAATGACATCCCAAAAGGAGGAAAACACATCTCTGATGGGGGTACAACAACATACAATGATAATATACATCAAAATATCCTCTGAAGTTACAAATACATCAACACTCCCTCTTAACTAGGAAATTATTCTCTTTATTCCACAATAATCAACACATCTGATTCAGTCACTATCATGGATTCAAAATCATTGTTGTTTTCCTCATCATCTTCTTATCGATCATCAAAAAGTACTATCTTTCATCGGAATTTTCTACATATCCATCCCTTTTTCATGTTGGGTGTAGCCCTAGTCCTCATCTAGGTCTTCATCACATCTAAGAGCAAGCCATCATGTAGGAACAGTCCAGTACCTTCGTTACATTTCCATGGCAATAACATGTGTCTTCTACCTTTATCTTGTTGTATCCATATCATCTCTTTTGTCCTGCGCAAAACAAAACAAAACACACAGAGCACGACCCAGATGCAGACCACCTGCATTATATCACCATAGTAGTATGCCAGGATATTTCATGTCATCAAGACAACCTGTAACATACACTATTCTAGAATATCCTAGGAGCACACCAGGTGCATTATGTCTCTCCACGTTCTACCAGCATAGGAGAACTTCCTAGGTGCACCTCAAGTGCCTTGTGACCTTATCATCCCCAACATGGGAACACACACACACATATGTGTGTGTGTGTGTGTGTGTGTGTGTGTGTGTAAGGACTAATTACGACCAAACAACTAGCTACAATAGGGCTTTTAAGTTCCATGTCAACCTCAAGGACTTATTACATCTAAACAACCTGTGTCCAGGATCTTTTCCATTCAGACAACCTTCGGGGCTTATTACATCCAAGTAACTTGCATACCTTGCCAAGGATCCTTTTTACACTCAGATAACCCACAAGACTTATTACATATGAATAACCTGTGTACCATGCCAAGGCTCATATTTACATTTGGATAACATATATCGGGATTGATTATGTCTAAGTAACCTAAGTATCACACCAGGGCTCATATTTACACTCAGAAAACCTACAGGACTGATTACGTCTGAGCAACCTGCTACAACAAAATATTTTCCGCTCGAAAAACTGATCTCATTTCCCATGTGAGATATCATGCATCTATCTTCTAGTCTCTCTCTATTTCTAGCATAGAAACATATAAGGACTGATTACGTTTAATGATAACCTGCGAGCTTCTCCAGGTATTATTACATCCAAGGACAACCTACAGGATTGATTAAGTCTGAGAAGCCTACAATATTCACTAGGATTTTATGCTCAGAAAACCTATCTCTCCAGCTATGCTAGAACTCATCACTCCCTCTTTCAAGGAGTCTCATTATGGATCACACCAAGTATCTCTATGAAGTATTCGAACTTCAGTCTGAATAGAGGCTTGGTCAACACATCTGCTATTTACTCATTCATTGCAACATACTAGAGCTTCAGTGCTCCTCTCTGCACCATATACCTAATATTATGGAACTTGATCTCTATGTGCTTCGACTTGTCATGGAACACAGGGTTCTCTGACAGCTTCACACAACTCTGATTGTCATAGAAGATAAAATTCACATATAACTAGAGATCAAACAAATCAGACAATGGTTTATGCAGCCACACTGCCTCGCAACTAACCAAGCAAGAGGCAGCATACTCTACCTTAGTTGTACTCAGTGCCATCCATGACTTCTTCCTGCTAAACTAAGATATCATGTCAAATCCCAAACAGAAGCAGCAACTCGAAGTTCTCTTCCTACTAGTGGTGCTACCTTCCCAATATGAATCAACATAACCGTGTAGGTTAATATTATGATTCACATCATACTTGATCCCATAATCCACTATACCATTTAGGTACCTCAATACATTCTTTGCAATTGTCAGGTGAGCATGTCTTGGATCCGTTAGTAACTGGATCAAGTTGTTGACCACAAAGCATATGTCAGGTCTCGTATTCATCAGATACAACAATGAACCAATCATCTGACGATAAATAATGGCATCAACTTGCTAAGATGAAGCATCACATAGAAGCTTCAATTTTAATTCCATAGGTGTGGTAATCACCTTGTAGCCCAGCATTTTGAATCTCTTTAGAACCTCCACTGTATACTTTCCTTAACTAAGGAAAATCCCATCTGCATTCTGTCACACCTCCATGCCTAAGAAGTAGTGCATCATCCCTAGCTATTTCATCTTGAACTCTATAGCAAGTCTCCTCCTTGCATATTTAATGAGTTCATCCTCTCCTGTCAGAAACAAATCATCAACATATAGCAAGAGCATCACTGGTCTTCCGCATTCAACCTTGAAGTAAAGTTTGGAATCCTCTTTACTCTTGGTAAATCCTTGGCTCATCATGAATCTATACATCCTATCATACCATGTCCTCGGTTCCTGTTTCAATCCATACAAGGCCTTCTTCAATTTGCACAAATGAGTCTTCCTGTCATGTGTCTCGAATCCCAGTGGTTGTTTCACGTACACTTCCTCCTTGACTGAACCATTCAAGAATGTTGTCTTGACATCCATCTAGTGTATCTTTCATTTCATAACTGTATCCAATGCAAGTATGGTCCTAATGAAAGTGCACCTCACCACGGGTGCAAATGTCTCCTCTTAGTCTATGCCTTATTTCTATGAGAAGCCTCATGCTATGAATCTTGCCTTATATTTCTCGATGCAGCCATCTGCATCATGCTTGATCTTGTATATCCACTTCGAAGTCAGGACATTCTTATTTTCTGATCTCAAAACTATCTCCCAAGCATCATTCTTCATGATCGACTGATGGCGTCCTTCCATTCTTTCTTTTATGCAACCTCTTCATAGGTTGAAGTTTCCTTATCAATAAAATCACACAGCAGGGTCACATAGTTGTTGTAAGGATTTCATCTTTTTTTCTCTCTATGCATTCCTTCTGGAGTGCCATATCTTTCTTCTTCTTGTATGAGCTCTCGTTCCCATGCTAGCTTCCTCTCGTGGGAGTCCTTCTTGAGAAATTTCTCTACCGGCTCTTGTGATTCATCCATGTCATGATATTCATGGTCTTCTAGAATTGATTTTCCAATTTCCATGCCTCGGACTCTTGTTTCTTCAGGTTCCTCAACCTCTTGTATAGGTGGCCTCTTGGACCTAAAGTATCTCGAGTCTTCATCAAAGGATACATCTCTATTGATGTCAATATTCTTGAATCCTGGGAAGTATATTCAATAGGCCTTTGATAAATGAATTTAACCTACGAATATACCTTTCCTCCCAAAAGGATTGATCTTGGTCCTCTTCTCCTTTAGGATATATATGTATACCAAGCAGCCAAATATTCTAAGATGGTTGGCTTCTGGTTTCTCTCTTGAGAATGCCTCTTCCGGAGTTTTTTTTGTCAAGTACTTGATGAGGAGTACAGTTTTGTACATACACATTTGTCCTTGTTGCTTCTACCTAAAGGTGCATAGGAATATCATGTTCATGTAGCATTGCTTTCACTGCTTCTAGTATGGTGTGGTTCTTTCATTCCACAACCCCATTATGTTGAGGATTGTATGGAGTGATCATCTCCCTCTTAATCCCATATTCTCTGTAGAGTTCCTTGAATTTTTTCGAGGTGAATTTTTTGGCATTATCTAACCGCGGAGTCTTGATCTTCCTTTCAGTTTGGTTCTCGACCAAGGCTTTATATTCCTTGAACTTACTGAATACTTTATTTTTACCTTTCAAGAAATATATCCAAGTCTTACATGAGAAATCATCTATAAAGGAAACATAGTACACATACCCTCTTAATGAGCTCGAAGACATGGGTCTGCATACATCTGAGTGTACTATCTCTAGTATTCCTTTAGCCTTGCTTTCACCACTGGGAAATTTCTTCTTTGCATTATTTCCTTGTGCACATCCATTTCAAATTCCTTCATGATTTTCCTGGATATACGGAAGTCCGGATATTGCTTTACTTTCCATCGGTAGTGCTCTGTAGTGCACATGTGCAATCCTTCGGCGCCATAGTTCACTTGGTTCTATTGACTCATAACCAATGCTTGTTCAGGTTGTCCCTTTAGTTTGTATAAGCCAGCGTCTTATTCTCCAATCATTGTTGCATCATCTATTGTATTTCCTTTAGGCCACATTAGCAATTGGCCATCGACAAATGAAAATCCCATTGCCTTTGCATCTAGTGCATAGATGGAGAGAAGATCCTTATTTAATCTTGGAACATACAACACATCCTTCATATTTAAGGATTTCCCGGATTCTATCTTGTATGAAGCTTCTCCACTCCCTTTTATGGGGTATTTATAATAATCACCAAGTTTTTGAAGTCTAGATTTTATGAAGCTTCTCGACTCCCTTTTATGGGGTATAGATAATCATCCCCAAGTTTCACCTTGTGAGGTGACTCGTGCTCAAACATATTGACGAATAATTATTTCTATCCTATCATGTGTTTAGATGTCCCACTATCCACAAGTGAATCACTGCTCTCCATGTGAGATAGTGACAGTAAGTCTTGATATTAGCACATACTCTTCATATAAATCATCCTTCTCTCTTCTTAATCTTTTGTTTGTTGGTTCACTGTCTTTGGAAACATGAGCATGATGTCTCTTTTTCTTCATGGGACGGTCTTTTTCTTGATGGGACAATCTCTTGCAAAGTGTCCCTTTGCATCACAAGTATAGCATTGAACACTGGAAGAATATCTCTTGATCTTATTTTGTTTCTTATCCTTCTTCTTGTTGTGATGAAGGTTCTCCTTCTTCTCCTTCTACATATAGTTCTTCCTAGTGTGAACTATAAGAGCTGCTCCCATCTTCTCTTCTCTTGTTACGAGTTGAGATTCTTCTTATGTGCATTCTTCTTGAAGTTGGATGAAAGAGATCATCTCCCTTCTTGCACATATTGCTTGAATGAATGAGTCTCATGATCTAGGGCTACCATTCAATGTAGTCATCATAATTTATCCTTCTTCGACATTCTCTTCAACTGCTTCAAGTTTCTCTTTGATTTGAGCAACCCTTGTGAAGTAAGATTGTATATTCTTTGAGTTATGTATCTTCACATTCTTCAAATGGTTCCTCAAATTCATCTTTTGTTTGATCGTCTTCCCTTCAAACATCTTTTTCAAATCATCAAATACTTCCTTCAGTGTCTTGAATGATGACACATGAGGAATGAGGTGATCCTTGAGTTAATATGCAATGATTCTCTTGGATTTAACCAAGTTCTTCTTATGAGTATCCTTAGACTCATCTCCCTCTGGTTCTAGAACTTCTACACTAGTGTGCTGATCCAAATTATTTTCTTCAAGGATCGGGGAGATTTTTTACTTCCATTCTTGGAAGTTATCAACCCCTCCAAGCTTGTCCTCAAGCTGAGTATGGTGAGTCATATTTTCAAATGAAAACCTCAAATGGAAATAGTAAAGATTTAGATCTTACCGATTTTAGTTTTCCAACCTGGTTCTAGAGCTGGCTAACCTAGGGTTTGTTAGAAAAAACCCCAATTTTCCAAACTTGGAGTTTGGGAATTTTGTCTGGACAGAAAGACGTGCCTCCTTGAGGCGAGTTTTTTAGCAGGGTACCTTTCTGAATACTGAGGTGGGAAGCCTCTAAAACTTCATGCCCTAGTTTCTCCTGGCACTAGTGATAGGGTCAAAATTGAAACTTCTTCAAATATGAAATTGCTTCCACCAAAAGATGTGCCCTAATGAGGCGAGTTATCCTAACCCTATTTTCTTAATGATCTGTGGAGAGAAGACTTTGAACTAGGAAACCCTAGTTTCTGTTGTTGCATAGTGCCTTCTTTTAGAGAGGCTCTGATACCATGTTAGTTTTTCTAGATCTTATTAGCTTAGTTAGGATCTTTACTAAAAGAATAACAAGTACAACAATATGCATAATATAGAACATATACACAAGACACAAAGATTTTCACCACGGAAACCATAAAGGAGAAAATCCCGCAAACTTTTTCATAATAGTACAGTCACAAAGATTGTGTCATAAGATGAACAAACCCAGTAATAAGAAGTCTTCAGCAACTATCTATCTCTCCTCCTTCTCTCTCTATCTCTCATGTGAACTTGAGAGAGTGTGAGGTGTGTATAAATGATGGAAGGCGCCTCTCTATTTATACCTTTCAAGTGTCTGACCTATTACATGATCGGGGTCGACCTCTTACCATAACAAGGCTGAATTCTCATAGAGAGACTCCAAAAATACATTGCATGATGTTACACTGGGGATTATTTCCCCGACTTACAGTGGAGATTGTACATAAAGGTCTATACACAATAATGACTTCCTGAAAGGAGGAAAACACATCTCTGATGGGGGCATAACAACATACAATGATAATATACATCAGAATATCTTCTGAAGTTACCCATTAGATTAGTTAGTTAGAAAAGTACTCTAAAGAAACATATTTTACCTAAAGACACGTTAGACCAAGTTGAACTTCACGAACTCCTAGGTCTCTAAATATGATAACAATATGTGCTAACTTAGAACCAAACTTTTTGTTTTAAATATTAAAAGTTTTGCAAGTCAATTCTTATGTGATGCAACATCAATTTTTTTAAGCTTTATTAGATTTCCAAATTCATTCGAGAAATCAATGTAATTTTCCTTCAATATATGGTTTTGATTTTGACTCAACATTTGTTTTCCTTTTACATAGAATCAAAGGTTCGATGCCCTCAATCTTAAACTACATTGTAAACGCATATCATTTGGTATAACAATGTCTACCTCAACAAAATAATGAGAACTAAACATAGAACCTTTCATTGTATAAATATGTTATATGGATTGGTGATAACTCCAATAGAGGTATGTTAAATTTTGAATTCATTAGTTTTCCTAACTAACGATATCACATTTTGTGCTCAACCATGTTCTCATTGTTTATAGCTATCATGTTTGTGGTTGAGGGATCTGCCTAGGTTCCTATGTTGATATTCAAGGAGAGTGGGTCAGGATTTCCAACAATGTCTAGTGTAGATTTTAATGATTATTTCCTTATACCTACATGTAAGTTAATTAAAAGGGGGGAAAAGAGGAAATAAGGGAGGAAAAATAGTTTCCTTCAATTTTTGATGTTCATGAGAATGTCGCTCCTTTCCAATTATCGTTGCAATGATTTTCTTATTCTTGCACACAAATTAAAAAAACACCTTCCTTAAATACTTTTGCATCATATTAAGAAAGAATGTGTATAATATCAAAGATACTTATAGCTAAAGTAAACCACATCCCAAATGACAATATCACATAAAATAATTAGTAACAAATATTTGTGGGGAGTGAGGGAGTGTTGGACATGTTTTGTAGTCTTTGTAGGTTCCATAGCAAGGGGGGCCTAGGGGGGTAGTGCCCCTAAAAGATATTTTTTGGGTCTCCTTTTGGTTCGTTTTGAGTTATTTTCAACCCATGGTTTATGGCCCATTGTAACCTAATTCCAGTCAAATAAATTGGGGTTGTAATCTAAAACAGGTTAATGGATTAGGATTTTGGATGCTATAATATTGCATTATAAACATAAACTATAATACAATGAGATAGAGAGTGGTGAAACTCTCATGAATGTTGGTTTTCATAGTTTTGGATTTCCAGAGTAAATCTCAATGTAAGATGTGTGTATCCCATTGTTAAATGTTGTGTTTTAGAATTTGTTTGGTATAGATTTTCTTTACAAAAGTTTATCAAAGTTCATTAGGGAGAAGATTGGTCGACATTAATTGCAAAGGAAATAATACAACAATATGGATAACCTATCCTTGATGTAGAATGCACTTCACCAAAGGTGTATTTATCATGTCCTTAGACACATGCATAGGTCCCTGGTTGATGGTAATCTTAAATCTTATTGTAGTGGAGTAACCATCTTATGGTTCTTTGATATCCACTCAAGGGCACAGCTAAAAAACATCATCAGTAGCTTCTCCTTGGCAATGGAAACATGAGACTTGAGCTATTTTCACCTTCTCACTCTGAGCTCTCCCAGATTTTGGACACTTGATGTCACTTTCTTAATCCCCTTCTCTCAGTCATGGACATTCCACATATAAAATAGGTGTTCGGGTACACAGGGTACTCCCAAAAAATTGAACACCTTGAGAAACCGCTTCACACAAATAGATCACAGATCAACACACTGATGTTTATCACCTGGTTAAAACCCTCAAGAGGGAAACAGTCCATGGCCCTAGCCAAATAGCTACTTGGAGCAATTTATTATGCAAAAGAAAGAAAGTTACATGAGTTTCTCATAATCGATCAACTAGCCAAGGACCCTCTATGCTCTTTAAATAGAGATCGTAGACCAATCGGGTGTTAAGCCACAGATCAATGGTAGGTATGATCTAAGAGAAGTTGAACCGTCGGATCACTCTATGTCTAGAACATATCGTGACCATCGGATTAGAATACTTACAAATGCATACTAATGCATACTAAAGAAACACACTTTTACCTAACGGATATATTACACAAGTTGATCTTAACTAACTCCTAAGTGTCTAAATATCCTAACATCCCCCCTTAAGAACAACTTGGGATAGGATTGAAGGATTTACAAAAGTGACACTATTAGGAGAAGGAAGGAGGCATTAGAGCCTATCCCCCCTTAAGGACACATTCCTAAACTCCTAACATAGACCGAATTTTAGAAAACTTCGCTTTTGTAAGAGACTTGGTGAAGATGTCTGCAACTTGATCATCTATAGGGCAATAGAGAAATTCAATAACACTATCATGAACAATATTTCTGATGAAGTGCATGTGTCGATCAATGTGTTTGTTGCACTGATGTAGAACTGGATCTTTGGCAAGCTTGATGGCACTTTGATTGTCGCACCAAAGTGGAGTATGTTGCTGCTACTCGAATCCAAACTCTGAAAGGATCTATCGAAGCCATAAAGCTTCCTGACTGGCATTAACTGCGGCTCGATATTCTGCTTCTGCTGAAGAAAGAGCAAGAGCTTGTTGTTTCTTACAAGCCCAAGTGACAGGTCCAGATCCCAGACTGAAAACATAACTTGCAGTAGACTTTTGATCATCAAGATCGTCGGTCCAATCTGAATCAGTGAAACTAACCAACAAAGGTTTCCCCCATGTACTGTAATGAATCCCAAACTGAATTGTACCTCAAATTTATCGAAGTATTTTTTTTGCTACTTTCCAGTGACTTTCATGAGGAGTTTGCATATAACGGGCAGCACGACCAACGGCAAAGGAAAGGTCAGGACGGGAATGAGTCAAGTATAAAAGACTACCAACAAGTTGACGATACAAGGTGGCATCTACTTCAGGGGAAGTACAAGTGGTAGAAAGTTTGACTCGAGACTGGAAGGGAGAAGGAGCTGGTTTACAATATTCCATGTGGAAGCGACGAAGAAGGTCACAAGCATACTTAGACTGGGAAAGAAAGATTCCTTCTTTGGTTTGCAAGACTTGGAAGCCAAGAAAATAATGCAAGTGTCCTAAGTCTGACATTTCAAAATTTTGCTTAAGATTGGATTTCACATGGGTTATAAGTTTAGGGTCACTACCAGTAAGGATAAGATCATCAACATAAAGAACAAGTATGATGAGATGGTTTCCTACTATCTTGGTATAGGCATTGGGGTCAGAATGGCATCTAGAGAAACTAGCGTCAAGGAGAAAGCTATCCATTTTGGCATACCAAGCTCTAGGAGCTTGCTTAAGGCCATATAAGGATTTCTTAAGGAGACAAACAAGGCTAGAGTTATTCTGAACATATCCAAGAGGTTGTTCCATGTAAATTTCCTCATGTAAATAACCATGTAAGAAGGCAGACTTGACATCCATTTGATGGACTTCCTAGTTATGTGAGGCTGCAAGTGAAAGAACAAGGCGGATGGAGTTCATTTTTGCTATAGGGGAAAAGGTTTCATTGTAGTCAATCCCTTCAACTTGGGAAAAACCTTTGGAAACTAACCTTGCCTTAAGTCTTTCAATACTTCCATCTGATGCATACTTAGTTCTATAGACCCATTTACATCTGACAAGTTTTCTTCCTTTTGGAAGAGGAACAAGATCCCAAGTATCGTTCACCATTAAGGAACGATATTCTTCATCCATAGCTGCATCCCAATATGGATTTCCTGAAGCTTCTGCAAAAGTTTATGGATCATGATTCTCGGAAATTTGAGCCAAAAGGGAAGAGGCTCGCTAAAACTGAGAACGTGTTCGACGTTGATCTCTAGGGTCACCGGCAATATCACCAACTGCTTCACATGTTGAACGGACCCATCAAGGAGGCATTGGTGCTGGTGCAATTGGAGGAACATGAGCAGGTGGAGGTGGATTTTCATCCTCACTATCATCATCAGAAACTGGAGCTTGAAACCTGTCAAGGAAGTTGGAAGAAGAAGAAGAAGAAGGCACAATTACCGAATCAGGCTCGCAGGCCAAAGATGGCACACCCGCCAAGTTACGCTCACAGGCCAAGAGATTTTTATCAAATTTAACATCTATTCTAATGATTATATCATGTGAATAGGGATGAAGAAGTATATAACCTTTTACATCTTCTGAATATCCAACAAATATGCACTTTTCACTTTTAGGCTGCAATGCTTTCCGTTTTTCATCTGAAATGTGAGCCCATGCTTCACAACCAAACACACGAAAGTGACTTACATTTGGTTTAATTTTACTCCATGCTTCTTCCTGTGTTATACCTTGTAAATATTTAGCAGGTGTGCGATTAACTGTGTAATTTGCACAATTTATGGCCTCAGCCCAATATTGAAGACTTAGTCCCTTAGATTGGATCGTACAATTAGCCATTTCTTTTAAAGTGCGGTTCTTCCGTTCAGCTGCACCATTTTGTTGTGGTGTATATGGAACAGTGTGTTGTTGTTGGATTCCTTGTTCAATGCAGAAACTAGTGAACTTGTTGTTAACATATTCTCCTCCATTGTCAGATCTTAACTTAATAATTTGATGACCAGATATTTTTTCAACAAGGGCCTTGTAGGCCAAGAACATGTTAAATACTTCGCTCTTAAGTTTTAGGAAGTAAACCCAAGTGCGTCTGGAGTAGTCATCAATGAAAGTTAACAAATATTTGAAACTAGAAAAGGATGCAAATGGAAGAGGACCACACAATTCACTATGCACAAGCTCCAAAGGAACCAAGGCGTGCCAAGAGGCATGTTTGTTAAAATTGTCTCGATGATGTTTTTCGAGTACACAACCGGAACAAACACCATCCTTGCAAGATACCATCAGAAGACCAGTCACCATATTGTCTTTACATAGTTGTTGCAATGATCGATAATTTAAGTCAGCAAATGGCTCATGCCAAAGTTTGCTCAAGTTATCACTATGAGCAACAAAAACTAAAGGAAAAGGTGATGACCCAAAGTTGTTAAATTTGTACAACCTGGTAATATCATCAACAGTTCCAGTAGCAAGGACATTTTGAGGATTTTTAAAATGCTTGATTACAACTTAGTTAGGTGTAAACGTCACAGTTTTACCTTCATCTGAATGAGTAATTTGATAGACTGATAACAAATTGCAAGAAATTTTTGGAACACATAGTACATCTCTGAAATGACAATTTTCTACTAGAACTATTCCAGATCCTACAACACTTAGAGATCTATCATCACCAACAAATATTTGTTTGGTGTTACATTCATGCATAGTAGAAAAGATGAATTGGTCCTTAGCCATATGATAAGATGCTCCAGAATCAATGAGCCATTCATTTGAAGTAGAAGAAGAAGATGTAGTATAAGAGTAACCAGAAGCACAAAGTGCATGTCCATGAGAGTTAGATTTTGAAGACGAATCTAGGCTGATGTGGTGCTTCTTCATTGCTGCTTCCAAGGCTGCCATCTTCTTGAAACACTTAGATTCATCATGATTATCTTTCCCACAAAAATTGCAATGACCCTGAGTCTTCTTTCCTTTTGGCTTGGATCCTTTGTTATGTTTTAAAGAAGGAGCTGACTAAGAGGGTTTGGGACCCTTGTTGTTTGGCTTATTATTGCGAGAATTATGTTTCTTGGGAGGCTTGGACTTTTTTTTCTGTTAGGACAATAAGGCTTTCCCGGATGTATCTGCATTGTTAATTATTCCAAGATGAATGAGCTTATATTGCTCTCTAATTAAGGAATCACAAAAGGATTCAAGACTAGGCTCTTGATAGCTAGCTGCAGTCAAGGATTCTTTCATGGAGTAGAATGTAGATACAAAAACAGAATATGCAGGTCCAAGTTTGGAAAGAATATGATAAATACATTGTTTGTCTTCTTTCTTAATCTTTCATTCTGCACATAAGAGTCTAAGAGTTTTATACTTAGATAAATAGTCTTGAATGCATGAAAAATCATTTGGATTCAAGGAAAGCAACTCATTCTAAAGTTGATGACCCCGAATTTCATTGTGTTTACCAAACACAGATTCCAACTTTTCTCAAGCTAAATCAGGTTCATCAATTCCAGATATGTGGAATTGCAAATCAGTAGAGATTGACATCCCAATCAATCCACGAGCTTCATCACATCTATTTTCCCATTTAATTTTCTTATCATCATCAGTGGGTTATGTTTCTTTCCCTGAGGTTATCCTAAAAAGTCCCCTGCTTCGTAGAACATCCTCCATACGAGATTTCCATGAGAAATAGTTAGAACTTGTAAGTATAATATCACAAGGGGCAGCCATACTGTAAAATAATGGCTGAAAGAACAGAAACTAACTATCTGGATGCAAAAAGCTCGAAAAAATATGTGGTTTTAAAAAAAAACGGCACTAAAAACTGATTTTGGATGATGAAGTTATGTTTGATCAAAGAAAATGTTCAAGATGTCCCCAATAGTGACGTGGCAGATATTAACTTGACCAACTAAAAAAAAGAACCCCCCTCTTCCCAAGATCAACCTTTGACAATCACTTTACAATAAAGTTTCTTTGAAGTGAATCACTTTCGTAGAATAAGTGAGGTTCACTTTTACAATAATGTTACTTTTAAATAGTGCGGCAATAAATTAAAAGACTTAAGTGACTCACTTTTTATTTTATTTTATTTATGTGAGATGCACTTTTACAATAAAGTAACTCGAAAATAGAAATTGCATGCATTAAAAAGTAGCTTAGTAAGACTTGAACTCAAGACCTATTAAGGAATAAAGAAACTTTGGACCAAGTGAGCTAAGTTTAAAATGTACGTAAAAGAATGGAGAGAGGAAGGGTTTTTTACTCTTCTCTCTCGTTCTCCGTGCTTGCCTTTTTTTTCCTGCAAATCACGAAAAAAACGAAAAACAAAAACAAAAAAAACTTTTTCCACACAAAGGGGTTAGATCTTGGTTAGCTTACCCGGAAATTCTACGTTTTCAAGTTTTCTTGTTGTTTCTAATTTGCCATGATTGCACAAGATGCACGAAAAAGAGCATACGTAGCCAAGAAGACAAGAAAAAAAAAACTTTCCCTTTCTGTTTCTGATTCGCCGCGATCGCGCAAGGTGCACGGAAAAGAGCATACGCAGCCAGGGAAGGCAACAGTCCGAGACTAAAACAGTAAAGATCTAGTAATAAAACTGATAAAATATGAGAGATTTAAAAAAAACAAATCCGTCACTGTAACATTATACCTTTAGATTTGTCGAAATGGGTGTTTCTAGAACAAACGGAAACGGTTTTTGGTGAAATGAAAAACTATTTCTCAATGGAAACGGTGCTCCAGACGCAATGGAACAGCTCTCATAGGCCACAAATGCATAGAAAATCCAGAACCAGAAACCCTTTCAAAGTTTCGGCAACACCGGTTCCAGATCTTGATCAAAACCGAAAACGGCTTTTCATAAACACTCTGATACCATGTTCGAGTACATAGGGTACTCCCAAAAGACCAAACACCTTGAGCAATCGCTTCACACAAATACATCACAGATCAACACACCGATGTTTGTCACGTGGTTAAAACCCTCGAGAGGGAAACAGTCCACGGCCCCAGCCAAATAGCTACTTGGAGCAATTTATTATGCAAAAGAAAGAAAGTTACATGAGCTTCTCATAATCGATCAACTAGCTAAGGACCCTCTATGCTCTTTAAATAGAGATCGTAGACCAATCGGGTGTTAAGCCACCGATCAATGGTAGGTATGATCTAAGAGAAGTTGAACCGTCGAATCACTCTATGTCTAGAACATATCATGACCGTCGGATTAGAATATTTACAAATGCATACTAATGCATACTAAAGAAACACACTTTTACCTAACGGATATATTACACAAGTTGATGTTGATCTTAACTAACTCCTAAGTGTCTAAATATCCTAACACTAGGAAGGTGATAAAATCAAAGTTAAGAGTGAAATCATGTTAAATAAGTGCCTTCCACGCAGGATATACTCTCGTGCCTTTTTATTTTTGAGATTTATTTCATGATTTGTGACTTTTAAATGTGTTTGTGTTTCTTATATTGAAAAATTGCGGCTATACATTATTATCCTTTAGAAGAATCATGAAGCTCACATTGTTACTCGAGGAAAACAATTCCCATGTGTCAAAAGCATGCAAAATCTAAATAAAAACATGCAGTCTTCATGTGCTCAATTGATTCTGGCTAGGAGTACCAAATATTTGTATTCCACATACAAAGGGTGTAAAATATTTGTATAGAAAATGCTCCATAATGTATGAGGTAAGAAGAGATATTGATGGTTGAAATGCTTTATGAACAAAGGATGCAAGCAAGTGATCTAAGGATGAGTTTCGTGGACTTTGGATTTGGATATTCCTAGAATCATAAACCAAAATACTATATTTAAAAACTTCCCCTGAGGAAGGAATGCCCATGTTCAGTTGTATAATGATCACACTTATCTAAAATACATTGTGGATCTATAGAATATGAGAGTTAAAAAGAGCATGGCCACATACAATAAACAATGGATCCATGTTAAACACGATTGTAGCCACCAATGCATACATTATAGGTCTATGTCTCAATGTATATCAAAGATGTGAAGAGACTGGAAATATATATCAACTGATTTTCTAGTGTACCCATCATGTAGTGGTAACTTTTTGTGCAACTTGGGTGACAACATTAGATGATAATGTTATCATGTTTCCCAAGGCCTTGAATAAAAACTATAAATTGTTTTAGTTCCTCTATGTGAATAAATGATCTATCGTTGAACATAGAAAAATATCATTTGATTACCAACCATTGATTTATACCGTTAATATATGTGAGTCCACCCACCAATAATGATAATGGGTGCCAACATACTAAGTACAATCATTAGGTGTGAATAATTGTTTCAATGTTGAACACCTAACTAAATCAAATGAAAATGATTCAATGATGCATATCCATTGTTGATTGCAAGGGAACTTGCCATTGATGTTGGAAAACTCCTAGGTATTGCAAAGAGTCTCTAAACATGCCTCTTAGATAATGAGTTGAAGTCGATAGGAAGAGGTGTTAGGATTTATAATCCTCCCTTATCAAAATTATCTATTAGATTATATTTGCCTAACTTAGGAGTCATTTAGTTATTACTGGATCCACTTGGACTAATGGGGCCACATGTACTAGTCACTAGAGTGTGGGGAACACAGATTAAGGCTATCTGCAATTGATTGCACATTCATGCATCAGTTTATGTGCCTCCTAGACCAATACCTACATTTTAGGAGCCACTGGGAGTGTTGGCACCAACCTCCTTCAGTTGTTGGCAGTTGGTGACTAGTCAAGATTAGTTATGCTTCAGTTGCATTTAGTTAGATCCTCCAGTTCAGTTAGCATCAGTTATGCATGGTTACATGTGGGAAGGTGCCTATTCTCACCTACCACTGCAGTTAGACTAGTTTGATTGATTGTAACTGATTGAGAGACTGGATTAGACATCTCGAGTTAGCCTGTTGAACTCTAATAGTGATTTAGACACTTCTAGTTAGACATGCGGTCCGTCTTGAGTTGGTAGATTCGAATTCATTCCTCATGATTTGAATTATCATTTATGTAACATTGTTGTATATTGTTGGGATTATGAAGTTTATACTGTAATTATACTAAGCAATACTTGTATGTTTCCTATGAGATTTTTTTTGTTCAGTAGGTATTATTCATTCCTTTTACATAGCATAATAATTAAATCTAATGACGCTCATTTCTTGAATATCAATGGCACATTAATTCTAATATGTTATAAGAGAAATTTTTCAAGTTCAATTCCCCTGAGCTACGCTGGAGGGGGCTTGGAGTATCGATAAAAAACATGGTATAACTGTCGCACCTCTGGGAATTTCCTGGTGATAGGGCCTTGTGCTGGGTTTCAAATGTACATCAAAATCTACAAGGTTTTGGTGTAACAACAAACCTTACATGGTATCATAGCCTCCTTGGGCAAGCTTCAAGTCTGACTACTCTCCATTGTACACCAAAAGCAGTTGGGTTTCCACATAAGTCCCACAAAGAGTGCATTGCTTCCTCTAAATTCATTCAGAGTGGCGGTGCAGGTCTGACAGACCCTGAAAAAGTGTACATGTCGAGGGGGAAGACTTTATTCTAGAATAGTGTGAATTATTTTTTATTTTGCAGTGATATTTTGCTGGTTCAACTTCATATGGATTCGATATTTCTAGTTCCTCTTCTTACTCCATTCACAAGATATTCAGAATGGAAATTGAAGATGATTTCATATCTAAAGGGACAAGTTATATATGATGTATCTATTGGACTTGGTAAAGAGTCTTATGAAGATGAAAATGACTGGCTAAATGACAGTGATAGATATTTTGGAACAATATGCCTGACCATTTATCCAAGCTTATGCTACCTTATTGATTTTGTTGAATACCCAAAGGATCTCTGGATAGAATTGGATAGAACCTTTGGAAAGCATAATGAGGATCATTATATCAATTTGGAGAGCACACACAACACCAAAAGAGTTATTTATTCAAAAGTATCTGCCTCTACTCTCTCTGATGAAGTTGTTCAAGATGAAGAAGAAGCAGAATCTTCCACACAATCAATTCGAATTAAAGAAAGTCTCCTTGGAGTGACTCCTTTTCCTGCTGCTCCAGAATTTTATGAAATCTCGGATATCTCATATTATCGTATGGATGATCCAGAAGAAGAAATTTGAATCTATTTTATTGAATTAAAACCCTTCTTCCATTCTATGCAAACATTCTCCAGCGATTCGTTTTTAAATTTTGTGCAAAGTTTGTCAGTGATTGCTTCATAAAATGAAGAGGAATTTGATCTCTCTCTCTAATGTTGTTGTTGGTGTGAAGATAAGTAATACTTTATATATTTTGGAAATAATATAATATTTAGAAGTGATTCTTTCACTCTCATTGATCTATAGCTTCCATCAAATTCCTACATGTTTGCATGCACCAATACTTAGAATTTTGAAGAAGGAGAAAATTGTGCATCTACCATCTCGGTGGAGCACACTCTTGGATCTAATGTGAACTTATTTGGATCTGATATGATCTTATTTGGATCTGATATGATATTATTTGGTTCAAGTTTTAAGTTTCAATATCTTTCAGTAATTCTTGTAGTTGTTCTCATCAATTTTGGTGTGAAGAATCAAGTACCAAAAGTCTCTTTCAAAATTGTTTCTGGTGATTTAATGTCAGTTTTCTCTCGTGAGTTTGTTGATATTATATTTATAAATATTTTGATATTTTGGAAGATATATAAGGATTTAGGATTGATCCATTCACTCTCTTTGATCTTGATCTTCCAGCAAATTCCTACATGATTGCATGCACCAATATTCAGAATTTTGTTGAAAAAGGAGAAAATTGTGCATCTACCATTTCGGTGGGGCACTTGGAACCTTTGTTACATACTCTTGGGCCTAATATGACCTTATTTGTATCTTATGTGACCTTATTTGGTTCAATTTTTAAGTTTCAAGAGCCTCATGTCATTCTTATAGTTGTTCTCATCAATTTTGGTGTGAAAAATCAAGTACCGCAATTCTTCTTCGAAATTGTTGTTGGTGATTTGATGTCGGTATTCTTTTTTTATTTTGTTGATATTATATTTTATGGATATTTGTATATTTTAGAAATAATATCATATTTTAGGATTGATCCATTCGCTCTCATTGATCTTGAGCTTCCAGGAAATTACGACATGATTGAATGCATCAATACTCTAAGTTTTGAAGAAGGAGAAAATTGTGCATCTACCATCTCGGTGAAGCACTTGGATTTGTTCCAGACTCTTGGATCTGATATAAACTTATTTGGATCTGATATGTTATTATTTGGTTCATTTTTTTAGTTTCAAGATATTTCAGTAATGCTTGTAGCTATTCTCATAAATTTTGGTGTGACAAATCAAGTACCAAAAATCTCTTTCAAGATTTATGATGGGATTTGATGTCGGTATTCTTTTATGAGTTTGCTGATATTATATTTTTATGAATATTTGGTTATTTTGGAAAAAATATCATATTGTAGGAGTGATCCATTCACTCTTATTGATCTTGAGATTCCAGGAAATTCCTACATGATTGAATGCACCAATACTCGGAATTTTGAAGAAGGAGAAAACTATGCAGCTACCATCTCGGTGGAGCACACTCTTGGATCTGATATGAACTTATTTGGATCTGATATGATATTATTTGGTTCAAGTTTTAAGTTCCAAGAGCATTCAGTCATGCTTGTAGCTGGTATCATCAATTTTGGTGTGACAAATCAAGTACCGCAAGTCTCCTTCAAACTTGCTGCTGGGGATTTGATGTTAGTTTTCTCTTATGAGTTTGTTGATATTAAATTTGGTGAATCCTTGGATATTTATGAAGCTATATCAGATTATGGAGCTCAATAATTTTCTCTCCATAGTCCCAAGGCTTCTCTACCTTTCTACTTGATCGCATGCTCATCTCCTCACAGAACTAGTAAAGAGGGAGACATTATGCATTCGTCTGGACACATGCTCCTAACACTTGGAGATTATTTCACCTTGCATGGTTTGATGTTCAAGGCTGCAATATATATGAGTTGATTGGGATTTCCTCACATGTTTTGAATTCTAACACACTTTTTCTCTCTCATCATCTGATTTCAATTGCTCTACATGGGGTCCAGGTTTCATCTAGCAGTTGTCTATATTTCTAATTCAGTTGAGCATATTCTTCTTCTTCTAATTCAGTTTTTAACTTGTTTTTTCCCGATTCCTGCTTATTTTGAGGGGGNGCCTTGTTTCCAGGGCCCACAGTTATCCAAGTTAGGATTCAGGGGGTATGTTAGGATTTATAATCCTCCCTTGTCCAAACTATCTAATAGATTATATTTTCCTAACTTAGGAGTCATTTAGTTATTATTGGGTCCACTTGGCCTAATGGGGCCACATGTACCAATCACTAGAGTGTGGGGAACATAGATTGAGGCTATCTATAACTGGTTGCACATTCATACATAAGTTTATGTGCCTCATAGACCAATACCTACATTTTAGGAGCCACTGGGAGTGTCAACACCAACCTCCTTCAGTTTTTAGCAGTTGGTGACTAGTTAAGTTTAGTTATGCTTCAGTTACATTCAGTCAGATATCCTCCAGTTTAGTTAGCGTCAGTTATGCATGGTTGCATGTGGGAAGGTGTGTATTATCACCTACTTCTCACCTACCACTGTAGTTAGACTTGTTTCATTGATTGTAACTGATTAAGAGATTGGATTAGAAATCTGGAGTTATCTTTTTGAACTTTGATAGTGATTTAGACACTTCTAGTTAGACATGCAGTCAGTCTTGAGTTGGTAGATTCAAATTCATTCCTCATGATTCGAATTCTCCTTTATGTAACATTGTTGTATAATGTTGGGATTAATGAAGTTTATACTGTAATTATACTGAGCAATACTTGTTTGTTTCCTGTGATATTTGTTTTGTTCGGTGGGTATTACCAATTCCTTTACATTGCATCAGTAATTAAAATCTAATGACACTAATTTCCTGAAGATCAATCACACATTAATTCTAATAAGAGGTTCATTTGAAGGAGAAAATTAAGGTATTTATCATCAATTGAAAGAAAAATAAGAGTAATAAATCACTATATGTTTTTTTATAATGGGATGGTTGACATGCATGGTGAATAATCTGAGGAATTGGACAACACAAGCTTACCAATTTACCTTGAACATGAACACAACATTGATATGACTTGGGGAAAAAATGATACCTAAATAGAAACCAATGAAAACCATCATAGCTAGAGGTATTGAGTAGGGGTTCCATGATGATTGAAATGATAACCAATTAGTGGAGTAATATGGTACAACTTGCTAAATTAATGTTAAACCAATTTGCAAGAGTTTTGACACAAACAGGTGCCATATTCAAGGGTGATAACCACTAATGACTATCATGTTAATATAATGAGTGTTTCAAGGGCATGTGGCTACATTTTAAACACATGGAATACACCTATGCCAAATAAGACAAAAATGGTATTGGGAAAGTTGTGTACACTTATTAGCATGTCTAACCAAGGATATGTGCCAAAAGGAAAAAGCCATGGATACAAATGGTTAGAAATAGGATTGATTGTGGCAGTGGCAAGTAGAATGAATTAGACAATAGTGAAGCAATATGCATAGGTGTCCAAGGAAAAACCGGCAATGCAAATGCTAATAATAAAAAAATAAATAGTGGGATATTCCATGGGAATCACTAGATGTAAATGAAAAATATGAACGAGGATCATATTGAAATCTCAAACAATGGGATGGGTGCTAGATAATAAAGAGGTTATACACTGAGGCAACCCATCATTCGAAATATCTTCGATAAGAGTATTACAAACTACATATAGAAAAAATTTATGCATCGACATCCAACAGGTTGAGCCTATGGGAAATTTATATGGAAAAATGTTAAATGCATCATAACAAAAGGAAATCCTACACATATATGAAAGATTCAAAACATACCTCATAAGGTCAAATAAATTCATAAATCGTGATCCCTAATCAACCAAGAATATAATGCAAATCCTTACACCCAATCCTAAGATCTTATCTCAAATATCCAAAATGAGAGATCTATTGAGAGTTATAGAGGCAAGAACATTTTTTACTTTGGTATATTCAACAATATCCATCTCAACGGTGAAATCTCTAAGAAAAGACTCAACAACACCAACTTCTAAGTATCTACAATCAAAGAAATTAAACTTATAAGGAAAATCCAATCCATGAACATGGTATTTTCAAAGGATGAAAATATATGAAGGAATGCTAGAATCAATCATAGACCCCAATAGAGCTTTATCTAGGGAAATAACATCAACCTAGGGAGAATGTATTTCACAACATTCACTTGGATCAGTTAGGGAAAACAAACTCCAATGCATGTATTGGGTTGAAACTTGGTCGACTACTAGAACTAATTCCCAAGAAGATGAGAGTGAATACAGAGGCTCTTTCTTAGTAGTAGTTAAATGCATAGGACATGAGGCCACATAATTCACCCGTAGTGGCATAGTGTCTATATAAACATTATAAACATACAAAGAGGCCACATGGTCTAAACTCCAATAAGGATGAGGATCACCAAATATAAGTTGATCAATATTGCGGAAATGCTTCCATTGTGAGGAAAATGCATCCCACAAAAGAATGTAGACACCATAACATTCATGGCATATACATAATCACACCCAAGGAGAATATTGAAATCCAATGGGCCTTCTGTAACAATAACATTGACTAAGATAATATTTCCACCTAATCAAATAGGCAACTGAGGAAAAATCCCCAAAGGCTCACTAGTTATTCTATCAAAATCCAACAACCAACTAGAAGCTAACACAAGATTGGGAGATCCCATACCTTTCCAAGCATACAAGGATAAAATCTAATAGAGGATTATTCATATACTACACATGATTCAATGAATGGTGCATGAATTAACTTCCACTCTTATTTGGAAGGGTGCAGAAGAAGGAAGATAAGGCTTGATTATTCGATTTCAATCAAAGGCAGTTATCGTAGGGATTGAAGGGAGCACACTCAAAGTAGGCATAATTCCCCCATGTCTGTAAATTTTTTAATTGGAAGTAAATAAAACTCATCCAATGGTTTCATCACTCTTGCTGGAAAGAGCGTGATCAAGCAAATATTGCATAAGTTTGACCACTTTATCAACCAATGGTTGAATGGTTTGTTGGATAACCATAAGTTATTTAGAAGAATAATATTCTTGAAACAAATACCACACTTTTAATCTCTAGAATGGTATGAAATAATAAATAAAATGGTCTCCCTCGCAAAAGTTACAAGGAAACTCATTCTTGCATCTAATTTGTCTTTATTTCTTAGCAATCTCAATGCCCCCACCATGAATTTTATCGGCTAGTTGCTTTCCCCTAGCATGACTTGTATTGTATGGTGGTTTACCCCTAGCATGACTTGCACTGTATGGTGGTTTACCCCTAGCATGACTTGAACTGCCTAGGGGATTTCCCTCTTGTATTTTCTTCTCCTTCGTGTGCTTTCTCTTCTTATTCATGTTAGACTTCTAGGTATTGACCGAGATAGGGGAATTATTTTTCCATATGAGGTAGAAGCGGGAACTAATTTCACTGGTGAAGAAAATAATGGGTTCAAATTGGTTTGATTCTCTTAACATAAGGTTCTTTCTTGGGAAGCACCAGGGGTATTTGGTACATTAGGAGTGTAATAAAACCAAACCAATAGCCCCATAGTGAATCTAGGAAGATTCAAAGTAGGCATAAAAATAGAACCAACATTTTCAAACCAAGAAAAAATACAAGGGTCCCCTTACAATGGGGTCCTTTCATTTATACTTCCAAAAACATCACCCATAACTAATGATTCAAAAACAAAAACAAAAATATATGGCCTTCCAAAATGGTAAAAAGTTACAATTAGCAAATGCTTATAAAAGAGTCTTCGAGATTCATCCAAGCAAACACTCTCTTCCAAAAGCTGACCTGGGGTGGTGGGTTTAACTAGTAAAGAGTCTAATAAAGGGCCTTTCGAAGGTTAACATGTTATGTGAGGGCCCAATTCCAACCAATGAAGGTGCAAGAGACAATTGTTGTAACTGTTATGCAACAATCACCCAAGGTGAAGTTACTCACATTAATACAAGTACCCTACACAAGAGCCAAGGAAAATGTTATGCATATGTCTCGGGTGCTGCAGTCACTTCCCTCTTTCAATCACCTTTGTGAAACCTAAGAAAAACCACTAAGGTTACCACTTTTTAAATCAACAGATGGGAGGAACTGGTCTTGGTCACATATCCTCATATACATAGGGAACATGGGACTAAGTCCTAAACCTTAAACTATAATGGAATTGGAGTCACCCCAAGGACTCAACAATTTTTTAAAAGCTCTTATACACACATATCCCACTAAATAAATAAGAGGGGATAACTCATGTGTTATGCATGATTTCCCAACAAATGCCATTCGTTACTAATGTATTTTAACTCTATTTAGTGTAAGCTAGTTCAGGTTCAGTAACCTTGAATAATTAACCCTCCATCCTGCACCAAAGGGGGAGTGTTGGACATGTGTTGGAGTATTTGTAGGTTCTAAAAGCAAGGGAGGTATGATGGGAAGCAACCTCGAAAGAAATTTTTTGGATCCATTTTTTGTTTGTTTTGAGCTATTTCTATCCCATTGCTTTGAGGCCCATTGTAAATTAATTTCAGACAAGCAATCAAGGTTGTAATATAATTTTAGTTAATGGATTGGGATTTCGGATGCTATAATATTGTAATATAAATAAATAAATAAATCTAATACAATGTGATAGAGATTGGTTAAACTCTCACAAATATTGATTTTCCCGGTTTTGGGTTTCCAAGGCAAATCTCTATGTAATGTCTGGGTGAGTCATTATTATTTGTTGTGTTTAAGATTATGTTCGGTATTGTTTTTCTTTAAACAAGTTTACCAAATTTCTTCAGGGGAATTATTGATTTATATTAATTGCAAAGGAAAAAATACAATAATACGAATATATGATTCCTAATGTAGATTGCTCTTCATCAGAGCTCAAATTATCTTGTCCTTAGACACATGCATGGATCCATTGTTGATGGTGATCTCGAATAATATTGTAGTGGAGGAACCATTCAATGATTCTTTGATCTCCACTCAATATCCTTCCACAACTAAAAAAAACTAATCAATAGATTTTCCTTGGCAATGGAAACATGAGCCTTAGACTATTTTCACCTTCTCACTTTGAATTCTTCTAGAGTTTGGACATTTAATATCACTTTATTCATCCCATTCTCTCATCCATGGATCTTCCATTTATAATCGATGAAGGTGATAAGCCCAAAATTAAGAACGTGGGCATGTTGGATAAATGCCTTTCATGCATAATCTAGACTTGTGGATTTTTATTTTCGAGATTTATTTCATTGGTTGTGTCTTTAAGATGTGCTTGTGTTTCTTATATTGATAAATTACGACCAACCATGAAGCTCACGTTGTTCCTCAAGGAAAAGCACAACCATGTGACGAAAAGAAAGAAAACTCCAAATCCAAACATGTAATATTCATGTGCACAATTTATTATGGTTGGGAATATCATATATTTGTATTCCACATAGAAAGTGTGTAAAATATTTGTATAACAAATGGCCCTTAATGTATGCGGTAAGAAGAGATATTGATGGTTGAAATGCATTATGAACAAAGGATGTTGGCAAGTAGGCTAACAAGGAGTTCCATGAACTTTGGATATGGAGATTCCTGGAATCATAAAACAAACTATCATATTTAAAAACTTCCCCTAAGGCAATCATACCCATGATCAATTATACAATGATCATAGCCACTGAAAATACACTACGAATCTATGGACTATGAAAGTGAAAAGAGCATGGCCATAAATAATACACATTGGATCCTTGTTAAACACGATCATAGACACTAGTGCATTCAATATGGATTTACATCTCAATGTATATCAAGTAAATATGAAGAGCCTAGAAATATATATCAACTAATTTTCTAGCGTACCTGTCATGTAGTAGTATATTTTTGTGCAACGTGGGTGACAACATTAGTTAGTAATGTTATCATGTCCCAAGGTCTTGAATCCAATCTATCAATTATGTGAGTTCCTGTATGTGAATAAATGATTTGTCCTTGAACATAAAAAAATAAAAATAAAATAAAAATAAAAAAATAAAAAAAATAAAATCATTTGAACCAATCGTTGATGTATACCGTTAATAAATGTGGGGCCACCCACCGATAATGATAATGGATTCCAAGTTACTAAGTGAAATTATTAGGAATGAATAAATGTTTTGATGTTGAACACCTAACTAAATCAAATGAACATGATTCAATGACGCATAACCATTGTTGAATGCAAGGAAACTTGCCAGCAGTGTCGCAAGCCCTTGGGTATTGTAAAGGGTCTCTAAACATACATCTCATATAATGAGTTGAAGTCGATAGGAAGATATTTGTCTAAAGGAGAAAATTAAGGTATCTCTCATCAATTGACATGGAACATGTAACTAAATTGATTGATGGAACTGAAAGTAACAAATCACTAGATGTTCTTTATTATTAGATGGTCGACATGCATAGTAAAAAATATGAAGAATGGATAAAACAAGTTTACCAACTTACCTTGAACATGAACACAACATTGCTATGACTTGGGAAACAAATTACACTTAAATATAAACCAATAAAAACCATAAATGCTACAGGTATTCAATGGGGGCTTCATCATGATTGAAACGATAACCAATTAGTGGAGTAAATTCATGATCGTGATATGACTTCCTAAAGTAATGCAGAGTTTTGACACAAATAGGTGCCATGTTCAAGAGTTATAACCACTAATAGATACCATGTTAATAGAGCAAATTATAAAGGTTGATATCCCCACCCCCACCCCCACCCCACACACATTTGTTATTATTTATGTTTTTTAATGTTTTTTTTATCTTTTTCATGTTTTTTGCAACGTGAAAAAAGAAAAAAGTATGCTATGGTACAAGGGAGAGAATGCATGTCGCAAGGGAATGTGGCTACATTTTAAACACACGAATATACCTATGCCAAATAAGACAAAAATGGTAATGGGAAACTATGCCAAATAAGACAAAAATGGTAATGGGAAATATGTGTACACTTATCATTATGTCCCCTCCAAGGATATTTGTCAAAAGGAAAAGGAAATGGATACCAATGGAAATAAATAGGAGTGATTGTGATGGTGGTAAGTAGAATGAAGTAGACAATAGTGAATTAATATGCATAGGTGTGCAAGAAACAATAAGTAATGCAAATGCTAATTGAAAAATAAATAGCGGGATCCCCATGCGACTGACAAGAGGTAGACAATAAATATGAATTATGTTTGTAATGCAATCTCAAACCATAAGGGCTCTCAATCCTACCATAAAACAATAGGATTGGTGGAAAAATACAAAAACGTGTTACATTAAGGAAACCCATCATAATGCAATATCAAACTATAATGGATCCCAGTCATACCATAAAACAATAGGATGGGTGCTAAACAATAAAAAATATGCTACACTAAGGCAACTCATCATAGGAAAACTATTACATAAGAGTTGTACGAAGTGCATATAGAAAAGTCATATGCATCGGCACCAAACAATATGGACCCTATGGAAAGTTTGGATGGAAAAAGGTTAAAATGCATCATAACAAAGGGGAAGCATGCACCTATATTCAAGATTCAAAACATACCTCATAAGGTAAAATAAATGCATAAACCATGATCCTGTTCAACCAAGAATCCAATGCAAGGCCTTGCACCCAAGAGGAAACAATTCCAAGATCATGAAATGTCAAAAATCTAAAATGAGAGATCTATTGAGTTATAGAGGTGTGAACATTTTCAACTTTGGTATTTTCAACAGTATCCATCTTAATGGTGGAATATACAAGCAAAGACTCAATGTTGCGAAAGTCTAAGGATGTACAATCAAATAGATCAAACTTAGAAGGAAAATCATAACCATATTTTATTAATGGTGGAATATACAAGCAAAGACTCAATGTTGCGAAAGTCTAAGGATCTACAATCAAATAGATCAAACTTAGAAGGAAAATCATAACCATATTTTATTACAAAGGCGTCCAATTCATGAAGGTGGTATTTGCAAAGAATGAAAATATCTAAAGGAATGTCAAAATCAATCATTTTCTACAAGATAGCTTCATCTAAGGCAAGAACATCAACCTAGGGAGAATGCATGTCGCAACATTCACTTAGATAATAGGGGGAGAAAGGACTCTAATGCCCCTATTGGATAAGGTCAACTTCTATAACTAAGACCCAAGAAGATGAGCATGAATGCAAAGGCTCTTAGTAGCAATTGAATGCATGGGATGCAATTTCACATAATTCACCCTTGGTGGTGTAGTGTTTATTGAAACATTAGAAACAAATAAAAATCCCACATCATATAAAGTACAATAAGGATGAGGATCACCAAATACAAGTTGATAAATGGCAAGGAAATGATTTTGTGAGGAAAATGAATCACACGAAAAAGTGTAGACACCACAACATTCATTGCATATACATAATTACGCCCAAAGAGACTATTGAAGTCCAATGGGACTTCCATAACAATGGCATTGAGTAAGATAATATTCCCACCTAATGAAATAGGAAACCAAAGAAAAATACCCCAAGGGTTCACTAGTTCTTTTATCAAAGGCAACAACCAACTAGCAGTTGACACAATATTTAGAGAACCCATAACTTTCCAAGCATACAAGGATAAAATATTAAGTGAGGCTTCTTCATCTACTACACATCAATGAATGGTGCATTAATTAACTTCCATTCTTATTTGTAATGGTGCAAAAGAAGGAAGGTGAGGCTTTACTATTCTATTCCGATGAAAGGAAACGACCCTAGGGCTTGGAGGGAGCACACTCATAGTAGATGTAATGACCCCATTTACATAACTTTTTGAATTAGTATTAAATAAAATAGGTTCAATGGTCACATTGATCTTGATGGAAAGAGCACTATCAAGCAAAGATTGTATCATCTCGATCGCTTTATGAACCAATAGTTGAATGGGTTGTTGGATAACTGTAATTTCTTTAGGATAAAAATATCCTTGAAACAAATACCATACTCTTTGAACCTCTATAATGGTAGGGCATAGATGAGTAAGATGGTCTCCCTTAAAAATATTATAAGGAAACTTAGGATTTCACCCTAATTTTCTAGGTTTCTCACCATTATCAATGCCCACAACATGACTTTCATTGGTTGCTTGCTTACCCCTAGAATGGCTTTCATTGGATGGTGGCTTACCAATGGCATGACTTGAATTACCTATAGGATTGCTCCCTTTTCTTTACTTCTTCTCCATGTCCTTCCTATTCTTATTCATGTTATACTTCCAGGTACTAACCAATACATGGGAAATTATTTTTCCATGTGAGGTAGGATAAGAAGGAACCAATTTCACTTTTGAAGAAAGCAAGGGGTTCAAATTGGTTTGATTCTCTTGGCATAAGGTGCTTACTTGGGAAGCACCAAGAATGTTAGAATATTGAGAATATGCATAAACATACAAAAATATGTTTGCTAGCATGCAAAGCAATAATCTACTAGCCTATCCATCTATTCATACAAGAAACAATAATCAAAGTCAAAAACTAGATACAAGAGAAAATAAATGATACATTAGATTTATGTGGTAAAAACGCAAATGGGGAAACATTCATAGGAAGGTATTTTCTTCTTATTCTTTAGAAATATCTACTCTTACAACCCAAAGCACCCTCACATAAGCATCACATCATACCCCATCTTCACACATGTCACAATGATGTTTCTCCAACATAACCTCAAAGGTTCTCCTTCACCTCTATTATATACATAGAGGTATGGAAGAATTGCAACCCATAATACATGTGGGATAAATGATTTACCACTTCTCTTATATAAAGAATGGTAATAAGAGAATTTATTACATGATACATGTCGCATACTTCTATCTTATAATATTAAAGTTATGTGTGCCTTATTTTGATATATTTAACCAACAACACCATAAAATTCATCATTGCATATTCCAACGCTCCCCCTTAATGAAGACTTGGGAGAAAGGATATAAATAGAGGAAGGTGGAATTACATTAACATCCTCCTTGATGACAACTTCCAGAATTCCCCATAAGATGTGAATAGCAACGCACTTTTCCTCATGGATTTGAAGAATATAGCAACCACTTCTCATTTATCATGAAATTGCACATGAGCCAAGTGTATGATGAACTCGTGCAGAACACCGCAATAGTATACAGAAACCTTAGATGGCCAATACAACATAAATGCGGTGAGCAAAGAATCGTCACAATCGAGCTAATAGATATAAGGACTCTATAGTAGACCTCATATCGAATACAAGAACCCTAAATGGTATAAACATCAAAAATGTTTCCAACATACAATCTTCATAACCAAAGAACTTTATTGAATATTACATCGCAAATACAAGATACTCAAGTGATCTATCCATTGAAAAATCTGTCCAACAAATAATCATCGTGACTAACAGAATTACAACTTCAAACATCTTGTATAAAGTGGGAAAAGGTTTCAACTTTGTTTTCGTCATGGATAAGTTGTAAAGAGGAACAATGTTGAATGACCAGATATAACCACAACAATATGCTTAGCATAGGAAGGAATGAAAGAACTAAGTTGCCGTACAACTCTTCACAAACAAGCCTATGGAAAAAGTGAAGTAAACATAGAGCTAATATGCACGAAATAAATTCCAAGAGTAAAGCATATAATGAACATGATAAGCCCATAATGACAAAAAATATGACAGGATATATGAAGGATAGAGAATATGAAATTTTGTTTACACACACAAGGGTTAACAACAACATATAGATATTGAGCAGAATATGAGACCATGTTACAAGCATCATCGCCATTAAAAGATTGATACCATGTTAGAATTTTGAGTAAAAAATGATATCGCTTGAATCTATATATGAAAAATATAGCCATCAAAAAATGAAGTCTTAGGCATTTGTTGGTTTCGTGTTGTCACCATGTTAACAAGCAAGAGATTCATGCCCCTGAAAATGTCAAAACATCTTCCACACAAGAAGGTTAGAGACAAGTAAAACAAGAACAAGAGACAACCTCTAGAAACATAATACATAGACTAAGAAACTAAACCCTAATGCAAAAAAGACAAGAATCATAGATGAATAAATGAAATAGTGAACAAAGCTGAAATTTCTCACCAATGACAAAACACAACAATAGCTTACTGGAAAATATGTATATCTACAGTAGAAACAACTAATAGATAATCAATTTTGGTGAAATGTTTGCTGAAAATAGGGTCCACGTGATTTCTCTACATAATAGGCACATGTATAAGTTATTTTGCTTAAGGAAAAGCACATGTACACATGCTTCCTCATATCAAAAGGTGTGTGTCTACCCTAAAATGACCGAGACTATTCAAAAAATGGAAAGTTGTGAAACTAGTCGTCATCCTATACAAAAACCTTTGACAAAACACAACTAGAGTCGAAAAAACAATAGATCTAATACATTAAAAAATGATAGATCATTGGTAGCAAGTTAGTATTCAATGGATTTCAACTCGGATCTACAAAAAAATCAATAGAAACTTGAAAAAAATTTGGAAAAAAAAATGAAAATTAAATGGTGAGGGTTAGGGTTTGAAAAAAAATCTCAAACTTGTAGCAAATGCCCAAATCTAAAGAGTAACCACAAGGGTTTGATAGATCTAATGGAAAATCTACTAGATATGGAGGACCCAAAAAAATGAAAAATTGTTGCTTGCAAAGAACATTCAAAATTTTACCAAAGATGGTAAAGCATAGTAACCAACTCTAATACCATGCTAGAATATTGAGAATATTCATAAACATACAACAATATGGTTGTTAACATGTAAAGCGAGAATATACTAGTCTAGCCTTATGTCCATACAAGCAACAATAATCAAAGTAAGAAACTAGAGACAAGATCAAATAAATGATACATCGGATATATGTGAAAAAACCCCAAATGAGGAAACATCTACGGGAAGGTATTGTCTTATTATTCTTCAAAAATATCCATCTTACAATACATGGCATCTGCACATTAGCATCACATGACACTCCATATTCAAATCATGTGTCAATGATGTTTATCCAACATATCGTCAAAGGATATCCTTCACCTCTATTATATAGATAGAGGTATGGAAGAATTGCATCCTGTAATAAATGTGGGATAAATGCTTTACCACTTCTATTATATAAAGAATGGTAATAAAACATTTTATTACATGATGCATGTGGGATAACTCTATTTTATAATATTAGAGTTATTTATGCCTTCTTTTGATATATTTAACTAACAACACCACACAAGTCATCATTATATATTCCAACAATGAGTAGTTGGGACATTCAAAGTGGAAAACAACCAAACCAATAACCCCATGTTGAATCTAATAATATTCAAAGTAGGTCTAAAAGGGACACCAACATTTCCAAACCAAGGAAAAACAAAAGGGTTCCCTTACAATCAGGCCCCTTCATTGCTACTTCCAAAAACGTCGCCAATAACTTATGATTCAAAAACTAAAAAACTCTAAGGCCTTCTAAAAGGTCAAAAAATTATATTCAGCACATGCTTATTAAAGAGTCTTTAAGATTAAACCAAGCAAACACTCTCTCCCAAAACTTGGCATAGGCAATTGGGAACAACTATTAAAGAGTCGAATAAAGGTTCTTTTGAAGGTTATCCTAGGATGATGAGGGCCCAAGTCCAATCAAAAAAGGTGTAGGAGACAATTATGGTTACTCTCACACAAAAGTCACCCAACGCGAAGGTGCTCTCATGAAGACAAATTACCCTCCATGGGAACAAGGAAAATGTTATTCATCTTTCTCATGTACTGCAAGCACTTCCCTCTTGTAGTCACCTATGTCAAACATAAGAAATTCCATTAAGGTTACCCCTATCTAAATCAACATATGGGAGGAACACGCGTTGGTCAGGTGTCTACATATGGGCAGGGCAAGTGGGACTAAGACCTAAACCTTAAACTATAATATAATTGGTGTCACACCAAGGAATTATCATTTTTTCTAAAGCTCTTATACACACATATCCCACTAAACAAACAAGAGGGGATCATATCTACACTTTTCGAGCTTGACCTAATGCTTGACTCATGTGCTAGGATTTCTTTCCCAACAAATGTTATTTGCTACTAATGGATTTTAATTCTCTTTAGTGTAAGCTAGTTAAGCTTCAATATCCTTGGAGAATGAAATCTCCACCTTGAACCAAGGCTGTACAACCTATGTTATGTGTGTTTGTTATAAAAACAATTATGGTCCTTGTTGTAATCTCACAAATCACATAAGGTTACCAATAATACATACTAAAACATATATACACAACAGAGACAAGAGATAAGAACAAGAAGAGAGAATACAGATTATATTAACATGAGAGGGTCAATACAATACAGAGAACTGAACTAAGTTCTCATCTGTCTCAACAGCCTAATATATATGAATTACAAACAGTTACAAATAACTACCTGCTGGTTCACTCAACTGACATGACCTTAGGTGGCTGACCTAATCTCTAACTAGTCGGCTGACTGACTTAGTCGGCTGATCAACTAAGTCGGCTATCATTCAAGTCGGCTTACCGACTTGCTCCTCCAACATCTCCCCCACGAACAAAACATTTCTTCGTCCCAAAGAAATAGGGAGGTACCCAAAATTTCTTTGTCTGTCTAAGTAGTCATTCTTTGTGCTTTGTCTTCATGGGCTGTGAACTTTGATGGTTGGTCTTTTCTATACACAGACATCGACAATTGCTTCAGCTGTCACTGCTAGTTGATGTTGGAAATCCGTCCAACTCTGCAAAATTTTCTATATGTCGATGGTTAGTGTAGTCAAACTGGATAAGATTGATATTTTCTCTGGTATGGAAACTTCCGCTATTTTTTCCATGCCAGGACCCATAAGCTGGTCCTTTTCCTCCGCTGTCTCCAGTAGTATTTTCATCTGTGGGCAGATGATATCTACTTTTTCTAGGTTTGGAATGGATTTTTGCACCCATTGATGTGCTTCTTGCTCGAGCTTCTGCAGTTTAGCTGTTTCAAGCACTATTTGATCTTCAATTGTGTGTCTGAGTGCTTCGTCAGTGCTTTTCCTCTTCTCTAGTGCTTGGATCTCTTGTCGGGTCTACCTAGTTCACTGATAGACTTTCCCGTAGTAAGCAAGCCAGTCTCGCAGTACTTCTTCTATAATGACAGACTCCTCCATGTGATCTTGCAACACCTTGTATGCTTTTGCAAAGGTTGTGTGTTGCTCCATCAATAGTTAGACGGTTTCTTCTTTATGCTCCTCTTTTGTGTCTTGAATTTGTTCCTACAGTGCCGACACCACACTCTCAAACAGCTGATAAGCTTTTTCTAGTGGTTTGTCGGTGTCAACCTCTGTTGGTCCTGGTATCACCATTTGTACAAGGCTTCTGCATTTGTTGAGAGAGTCGACTTGTTCTTTTTCATTGTTGCCGAGCTCCTTACGTCTATGTTGGCTCCTTGTCTTTGCTTCAATTGCCAGTGTTTCTAGGAGTTGTCCTAGCTCTGCATCTTTCAACTTGGTTGCATCGACCGCAGTGGTCGACCCAAGTTGAGTGATGTGGACCATTGTTGTTTGTTCATGATGGTCCTTCTTCTTTTTCTCCTTATTCTTCTTGTGCTTCTGTGTTTCTGCTTGTTTCGGCACCTATGTACCTACAAGAGTCAGGTCTGGATTTTTTGTTTGTGGGGCAGCAGTGATGGATGGTATTTATGGTCGGGGTGGTGGGATGACTGTTGCATCTGGTTGTGCCTCTATTTGGTTGGATGCAGAGGGTCCAAAAGTGGATGCGGTTGTCGCTAATGGTTGCGGTGGAGGTGGTTCTGGTGCAGCTGGTTGAATTAAGGGTTCTGAGTCGGGAGGTAGTGGTGATGGGGTTGGTGAATGGTCAGGTGTGATTGGGTTGGTGGAAGTGGGGTCGAGTGGTGGATTGTCGATGGGCATGATGTCGATTGTGAAAATGGTCGTTCCCTGTCATAGTTTTGTGCATGTATCGGTACTATTTTGCTTTTTGGATTTTTAGATTTTTATAGCTTTTGTTTAACCGTTATGGTCNTCATTCATTCCTCCCGGCAATGGAACCAATGTTGTAATCTCATAGATCACATAAGGTTACCAATAATACATACTAAAACATATATACACAACAGAGACAAGAGATAAGAACAAGTAGAGAGAATACAAATTATATTAACATGAGAGGGTCAATACAATACAGAGAACTGAACCGAGTTCTCATCTGGCTCAATAGCCTAATATATATGAATTAGAAACAGTTACAAACAACTACCTGTCGGTTCACTCAACCGACATGACCTTAGGTGGCCGACCTAATCTCTAACTAGTTGGCTGACCGACTTAGTTGGTTGATTGACTAAGTCGGCTATCGTTCAAGTCGGCTTACCAACTTGCTCCTCCAACAGTCCTTTATAATGTATGTTATTAATCAAGGCACAGAGTGCAACTTATATGGTGTTGAGATAATTGCCAATTTGTTGTTGTAATAATAAAGGTAGCCCACATGGGTGTGGCTCATTGGCAATTCAATTGTTATGAAGTCACTTGTTGTAAATTGGAGGTCACGAGATCAAATCCCACCCGGGTTTACTTGTGTCCCATGTCTTGCGGCGGGTGTGGGGCACCTAGGGGTATAGTGGTAGCGGGAATGGATCCCTGGACCCCGTGTCACGCGAGTACCAGCCCAGCTCCAGTTGTCGATTCCCCTAGTTACAAAAAATAAAAATAAATAAATAAAGGTAATTAAAATGCAAATGGAAAATGCATTTCACATTTCTTTCATTGAAGAAACACTAAAAATTATGCAACCCAAGAAACAAAAAAGGATTTCTTGTTTATTTCTTTTAATGCAATTCCCTAAGAAAATTTAAGTGATCAAGAACATAACAAATCAAAATTTTCATGCAAATATTTTCAAACTATTTTTTCAATCTAAAATAATGACCTAAGTAAAACCAAAAAATGATCATGCAAACATTAAAGAAAAAGAATTGCTCTTAATTCATGCAATAATTGTTTGAGAAATATAAACATTTAAACCTGAGATTAAGCAAATGACATTTTTAAGCATTCTTGCACTTGATGCAATTATATTTTAGATTTGAAAATAAATATTTTTCAATTTTTACAGTGTGCTCGCGAAAATTCTAAGAAAATACCATGTGAGATTATGCTTGTTATGTATAAGAGGTGAGAGTAGCCATGACTATTGGTTATAACATGCACAAGCAGTGAGGTATTCTAAAGAAAAGTGATTGAAACAATCTAAATTCTTTAAAAAAATGATTCCTAGCTTATTTTCCAGGTTCTAATTAGCTTGCAAGAGGTACTATAACTTCCAAAATGATGAACAAATCAAAAACAAACATTATACTTAAAGAAAGATTATTAACAAATCATCTATAGTGTGTTTACCATTTATGTGGTTGGGGGGCCTACCTAGGTTCCTAAGTTGATCCTCCTGGAGAGTGGGTCAGGCTCTTCAATAGATGCTAGTGTATATTTTAAATGATTATTTTCTTAGACCTACATGCAAGTAAATAACAAAAATAAAAAGAGAAAGAGAGTAAACACTTGGAAGGCCGGGGTTCTTAACATACTGGAGGAACATGACTTGGATGGATACATATCCACTGTGGTGGAGAAGCCTACATCTAATGCGGGCTGCATCAAATGCAAGAAGAACCAAGATAAATCCAAACAGATCATCTATGATTTCGTGAATAACAACTTGATGTACACGATTACTCCTTTGAATACTGCAAGGGAATGTTTTGATACATTGACAAACCTATATGACAAGAAGGCCTCGAGTTAAAAGGGGGAATTGAAGAACAAGCTCTATAATCTAAGATATTGTAGCATGACTCCCTCTAAGAGGAGGGGTGAATCCAAATCAAAACTACCTCCATCAAAGAAGAAAACCTTACGGCAAGGATGAAGAGAGAATTGATGAGTTCGAGGTTCAGAGCAATCTCTCCGTGCAACAATTCACCATATTATGCATGAGGATTCCTTCACCCATGAATAGCTTTGCTACCTCGTTGATGGATCCAAATTTGCACCTTAAGATGCAGTAAGCTTCTATCAAGAAAGAACATCAAGACTTAAGGACTCCAGTAATCTCCGCAAGGAAGTAGAGATTAAGAGGGAGTCCACAAAACAATAAAAGATAAGTATTTATATTTTGATATTCTCTTGTAAATAAGATCTTAATGTTTTTTAATATGTTTTATTACAATTATATAGATATGTATTCCTAGAATTAGGAAGTATGTTATAGTATAACATGATGAGCATATTTATCCCCGAGGGGTAGCTCAGTTGGTTGGAATCTGAATCCAAAGACCATTTGATATTGAGGTCGTAGGTTCAATTCTCACGAATCCAATTCTCTAGGTCCTTCGAGGTTAGGCTCCTAAAACTGGAGTTGATAGGGTGAGGCTGCTTCGGGTGGGCCCCCTATAATTATTATTGTGGATGTAGTGATCCCTTACCTCTATTCTCGAGGTGTCAACCACATGAAAAAAAAAAAATAACATGATGAGCACATGTTATAGTCTATCTTTTATTGGCAAATAGTAAAATTCATGTAGTACATGTTATGATTATTGTCAAATAGGGTTGCAAAACATTTCATGAGATATGGATGGTGGTTGTGCTAAAATATTGGTTAAAATGTTTACATGATTGTGTGAGCTATTTGTCATTACATTGAAATGACTGGATTATGCAAGGTCGTTAATCACTTGAATCAATTTGACTTGTAGGGAAAGACCATATGTTATGACCTACAAGCAGATAATGGCAAGTATTGAATATGGAATCATTCAGATGGTATATCACGAAAGAGAAGAGATCGAATATGGATCCTTCTGGAAAGAAGGGCACCTTTGTTGGTTATAGTGAGTCCTCCAAATCCTACAGAATATATGTGTCAAGTGAAAGACACATAGAAGTTAGTCAAGATGGGACATTCCATGAGGAGGATGCATTCAAGCAATTGAAAGAGATTCAGTATGATACAAACATAGAGGATCTTGAGACTCCCATGTTGGAGGACCTTGATTCTAATTCTCCGCATTCAAAGGTTCAAAGGGAGAATCCATAAGTGTTCTAATATTCACTAAGTTCTTGAAGAACCAGTAGAAGTGGTTGATGAACCTCTTGCTACGAGGAGATTTGCATGGTGCTCATATACATAAGGAAGTAAATTATAAGTATTCAATAATATTAGCAATATTATTAGGATTAGAAGTGTGGCAGAAACCAAATGAGCTTTTCCTTAGCTAAGGAAAATACACAGTAGAGATCCTAAAGAGATTTAGGACGATGGACTGTAAGTCTATGGCCACACATATAATGACGAATTTGAAGTTGATTCTTCTTTAGATTCAGAGGATCTCACAATCATTTGAGTAGATCCTAAATGTACCTGTTTAGCACCAAGTCAAATATATGCTTTGCAATCAGTACATAGACATGTACAACAAAGCATGTGTTGAGGTACCTACATGGTACATTTGGATATGGACTCAGATATGTCCCGAACAGTTTATATCCGAGACATAGTGAAAAAAGGAGAAGTACAACTCCAATACATATCCACAAATGAGCAGATTGTCAATATGCTTACTAAGTCTTTGTCCAAAGTAAAGTTGAGTACTTTATGTACAAGCTTGGTCTAGTACATAATAACTCCTCTAGTTGAGAGGGAGTATTTATGTTTCTCAATAGGTAGTAGCATATAGATCAAATCCCCACCAGTAATTCATGTAGGACATGAATTAAGAGTTCTCCCCACCAGTAAGCCATGCAATGGTACATGGCTCAGACACCAATTAAGCCATACAGTAATATATGGATCATATTAGTTGTGTAGTGGTACATGGCTCAGTTAATCCATGGAGCAGATAATCCACTCAGTTATACATAGCTCAAATTAGTCATGCAAGAATACTTGACTCAAGTGTCGAATAGTCAAGGTACATGACTCAGCCAGGGGATTATGTATCTCATGTGGAGTGCATCGACATGAGAAGAGATATAGTCGACTTCAAATGACTATCAAATAATAGTCAAGGTATCTAAGACTATCAGTGACTATCAAATACTCAAGTGAGTTATAGTCAGGACTGTTCGGGAGAAATGAAACCTCTTAGAGTATTCATATAGCCATATAGTTGGCTAGTGGAGTATCGTAAGATAGAAAAGAAAAATGAAACCACTTTGAAAGTGGTCAAGCCTTGGAGAACATCACAAAGAATGGAAATCTCACAAAGAACTTCTCTAGACTATAGAATATTCTTGAAGTCAACAAATAGAAAGCAAGTGCTAAAGATTGACAAAGGAAAGGTAAGATTTAATTTTTGCAAGAAAATTACACATTTGATGTGTTACGAAGGTTTGGCATGATAGATTGAAAATCCATAGGGAAACCACATGAGTCTGAATAAGTAGCTTATAGGTTCCTTAATGTATTTGATACATAGTCGACATGTTATATGTTGTGAGTTAAATCAAGTTTGAGTTTAGACATGGACATTAAGCGTGTGCTTAGGTATCTTAGAGGTACTATTGATTATGGATTAGGTTTTGTCTTTACTAGTGAGGTAACATTACTTAGTTATGCCAACTATAATTGGAGTGATAGTGTATTGCAGCAAGTACAATAGAAGCAAAGTGTATTACAACTAGTACTACATAAGAAAAGTGTATTTCATCTAGTACACAGAAGCAAAGTACGCTAGTACCACCTGCCAAGAAGCGGAGTGTTGGAAAGATATTGGTTGGGTTAAAATCTTGAGTTTACAGTCATTCGTTTGGACAATCAAAATTGCATCGATCTTTTTGAAAACCCTATGTTTCATGATAAGTTGAACACATTGACATGAAGTATCACTTCATCGTAGACATGGTCCGGATAGGTAATATTTAAGTACATTGCTACTGAAGAGCATATCAGATATGTGCTAACAAATCCTATGTCGGTGACAAAGTTTAGGTAATTTAGAGACAAGCTTGGAATGGCAGAGAATGCCTCCCTCACTAAGAAGGAGTGTTAAATATAAAGCATCATGAGTCATTCTCCAAGCCAATATTGTGTGCATCCAGGATTGGGCCTCAGGTGTTGAGGTAGGGAGGCTGAGTTGGACTCGGGTACTTGGAGTAGAATTCTTGGTTTGGACTCAATAATGACTAAGCCTTCCATATAAAGGTTATTCCTCATGTGTTTAGGTGAATGGTTTTATTTATCAAACTAATGATGTTGTAAATTCTTGTTGTACAAGGCTCTGGACTTGTGTGTCAAGTCAATACTCTCTTGTGGACCTCCAGTTATAGTAGGTACCCATGGGGTGGAACTCTAGTTATAGAGGTAAATGCTTTAGATGTTGAAGCATTAAATGTTGTGTGATGTATTACTAACCATGGTAATCAATTGCTATTAAGTCTCCTTTTGATACTGACCACCTCTATAGTGAATTACTTTAGCATATGATGATTTGGTCCAAAGTAATATAATATGATCACATCATCCGACAAATATTCTTAGTATAATCTCATATGATAGATAAAATAAAGTTAGAACATATTGACCATGTAGTAAAGATAAGATATCAATATAATTCATAGAGAATAAGAGAATTTTATTTTCACATGAGATGAATTCAACTTATTAAAGTGAAACTCGAATTCTTATAAGCTTCAGTTAAAGTTTTAGTTAAATAACATTGTATGTATCAATTAAAGATTAAGTTAAATAACATTGTATGCCTTAGTTAAAACCTTTAGTTAAAGCTTCAATTAAAGTATCAATGTATGCATCAGATAATTAAAGGAGAACTCAGTGATCACTTCAAGTAAAATCAATCAGCATGATTTCAGTTAAGAAAAATTAACTAAAGTAATAATCAAAAGGAATTGAGTAACTAAAGTGTTTTGCATGACGACACTTTAATTAAACTAAAATATGACACTTTAGTTAAACTAAAATATAACAATTAAGTTATGACACTTGTGTTACACCTTCTCATGTCCCCATCCAAATAAGACTACTTGCAAATAATGTTTCACCAACCCACTAGTTCCCTAGGTTGAGATGTAAACATAAATGTTGCAATCAGAGGGATATGGGACCTTGTTGATGCATGGAAGGTAATTGCTAGAAAAATTAAAAGGCAGACAATAGGAGGAGAAAGCCCAATATGAAAGGAGTCAAATAATCCTACGTGAGGACGATCCTATCCTCAAATTGTTTGGTATGACTAACTCCTACGGATATTAGGACTCCTATTGCACTATGTAAAGAAATCCAAATGGATCTCCTCTTCCTGTATGGAAGATTTGAAGGGTGTGTGGTAACAAATTGAATTGGTGTATGTGATTAAACTAAAACATAAAATATAATAGTAAGAGGTAGAACAATTAGATTAACAATATTTGACAAAATCCATTCCAATCTATAAACATATAAATTAGATCTAACCCTATCAATTTTAGATAAAGCAAAACAATTAGAATTGAGTTATTTCATCCAAAGAATTTAAACACATAATTGTTCTATCAGGAAAATTCCAATTAAAAAATTAGCATTTAATACGAATAATTGTTCACCGGTTGCAATAATAAATATATGAATTAAATGAAGTAATTCATTTAAGACATAATTAACACAATAACTGAGTAATGACAAATCAAAACATAGGTTAATGTGTTCAACAATGATGCAACATATAACAATTTTTTCTGAAAAATCAAAGATAAACCAAGATTCACAAATAAATTTGATAAATGAGACCAAGAGATGGTAGAAAGAAACTAACTGAATTTTATTCAGAATGTAAAAAATTACAATTCCACAAAAAGCATAGTATCTCGAGTCCTTCCCTTGTGGTTTTCTTCTACTATCATTTCCCTTCCTTTTTTCCCCCTTTTCTATGAGATCTGAGTCCCTTTATATAACAATTACAAAAGTTACAAAGAAAGAAATCTCCCAGAGAAGTAGGGATCATGAAATATTGTTTTAAGATTTTCCACGGGCAGGTTGCCACTTGGCAAATACATCCAGCAAATATGCTATGTCCTGATATTGGGCATATTCCAATTGTAACTGAGTGTTGCAAATGAGTGACTCGATTTCCATCTTCTTCACTTTCTCTCATTCATGTAGAAAAAGGTTTATCCTCATTTTTTAAGTGATGGGTGACTCGAACAACTCCTTGATCTCTGCCATGGATTTGATCCAGCTGCTCAATTTGCTCCTTAGCTTTTGAACACTCTCCTTCAACCCACTCCATCATGATCTTGGGTGGCAGAGCATCTTCAATCGGATCCATGATGGGTAAGTACAAGAAACTTAAGAGGTTTTCTGATGCAAATCATCTTTTCTTACAGGCTCTCTTTCCATCTTGAATGGTAGACTCAACTGACTCACAAACATTTTCCAAGAATTCGATGGAGATTTTGATTCTTCTCTACTTGATTTTCTCTAATATTGGCACATATTCAGGTTTATTTTTAATGTACCTCTTCCAATCTACCACATTATCAAAAGATTTGGTGTCATCCTTCCTTCTTTGATTATGATCATAAAGTACATAATATTGATGTTCAAAAGAGTTGTAGGTATCCTGAATTTCATTCAACCCTTCAAACAAATCAACCAATAAATTCTTAAGATCATCTTGAATCTTGGAAGCCACCTTTTAAATTATTCCTTTGTAAATTTTGAGGAGGAAGCAGCAGAGATAGAATGGGAATCTTTTAGCTGTTGCTCAAGGGTTGTGATCTTTTCTGTATAGCTCATAGTCATCCCTTGTGCTTTCTCAAGCTATTGTCTAAGAGCGTCATTTTGTGCCTGCAAGCACCTGAGATGGTCTTCATAATTACCTTTCAAGCTCTGCATTTCATATCGGTGGTTCTCATTGTCTGAGACTGCTTGTGTTTGATTCTTTGTAGTTCTTGCTCTTTTTCCTCAATTTCCTTGTTCAGTGACGTAACAGAGTCATAATTTTTCCCTACAAAGGCTCCCATGGAAGTTGTTGTCTCCGGAGCATCTTGCTTGACATAATTTGAGGCTCTTTTCCATATGATCTGATTCGGGACAGTGCCATGCATTAGATTCCCTTCTCTAGTTCTCTTGGAACCCTTATTTACCACACCCTTCTCTGTTTTTCTCCAAAAATATTCCCCAAGTGACCACGGGGGCTTCACTTATTGACCAATATCCTATCACGTTAGTTCATATTGTGGGTTTTAAAACTATAAAAAATTGAACCAATATATTGCAGGTATTGGGNTTTGAAAATTAAGGGTATTCTTTAATATCCCACGATCGCACGGGCTATGCGAGAGGTTCACTAAGTGAAGTCCCCGTGCAAGTGACACCACTACATCTTCACTGAAATAGGTTATTTCTTCCATTGTAGGTGATGATATTTCAGAAACTGTGAACAAAGGCACAGACTGAAAAGCAAGAGTTGGAATGGGCATATTTACTTGGGGAATGGAAATGGATGGCATTAGGGGATGAGAGGCTAAGGGTGGAGGAGCATAAATAGTGATTGGGGTGATAAAATTTGAATATGTGACAGAAAAATGAGTGACAACATACTCTAGAGATATAGTAGAGACTTGTGCTTGGGATGGCTATGAGAATGCAACTTGAATAGGAGCAACATGATGCTCAGTTACTGTTGAAGATGGAACTATAATATTGGACAAAGTGATAGAAGGGATAGTGGTTGGAATGGATAAAGGAACAAAAAATGCCTCAATGGTAGGGGTGATGATTTCTAGGAAATGGATATCGGGAAATGAATCATCATCCACTAAACACTCAAGCAGATCCACAGATGTATGAGTTACTGAGACACTTGTTGGTAGGGTGATAGGGATAGTGATCGGGCATGACAAATCGATGGGGAGAGATTCCTCCTCAATATCATTGTCTTATATTTCAAGCATGTCTACCTGTGGTACTAGATCTTCAATTATTTGCTTCTTGGATGGAGGGGTAGAAGTTGTTGCTTTTGCTTCAACCATTGAACTCATCGGTGCTAAACTCCTCTTCATTTCTGCTAACTTCATAAGAGCATCGAGAGTATATGAAGGTTCAGGTCGTGGAGAGTAGTCAATAATAGCTTTTCCACTATCATATATGTGATCAGTCAACATGGAAGAGGTGTTGCCATTTTGATTTTTGAGCTTCCTTTTCCACCAATTGCTTTTGTGTCTTTTCCTCTACTGACAATTCAAATATTCTATAATGGAGCACTTTAGTATTAAGCTCTCGCTGGTACTAGAAAGTAAGATTCTTCTCATCAGGAGAATATATTCTGCCTAAAACCTCAGAGAAAGAATTGGCCCCTTGATAAATAGAAGCATCAGGATCCATCTGTTGAGCATAGGCAATCCTCATATGTTCTTGAGATAAATGATTTTCCAAAAAGGACTTTGGATAATGCATCCTTTTAGGAGCCTCTCCAAGCTTCAAAGTGATTATTCTTTTGCCAAGTACACCTGCATGAGTGGAGTTTTGAATTACTAGAGATCCAAGGTTAAGGGGAAACTTAGGCCACCCTTTCCTTTTAGCTCCAGTTAGCTTTGGGAATACTCCATCAATTATTGTCTGGAATGATATCTCTTCCAACACCATCCTATCAGGCACAATCATAGGCAACAGGTGAACTGTGTTCCTGCCCCAAATTCTGATATATGAAAAATACTCGCCAACATACCAATCTCCCATAGTGGAAACCAATGCTTTGGCTTTGGCTGAAAAGGTGGGAGAATCTTCTTTGAATATATTTTGATAAATGGAACCCGGGAAATGATCACAAATATCATAAATGAGAGGAATAAATTTATCCTCCTATAATTCTAAGTAATAAATGTGGACTAGAGGTCCAACCTTTGTCCAATTCCATCCCATGGTCGGGAAAGGGAATGCTACGCAGAAAACATCCATAACAGAGGCAGAAAGGTAAAACATAGTATTCATTAATGCTAGAGTCTTTTGATATTTTTCTATGCCTTCTTTCAGTACCACTGACAATATCTGGGCCCAATTAAAGGATTCCCCTATAGTAACAACATGATGATCAAGGGGCTCCCATTTTTCTTTGAAGACTATACCATTGGGTACCCATATAACCTGCATAACATGGTTGTTAGAAAAGAGAAAGGTTCCCTAAACCAAGATATAGGATACATCTTATTAGGTTTAGGTAAAAAGGTAGCAGGGTTGTCCATCTAGGACTTGAGCATCTCTTCAAAATTGTACTAGGTCGCAGAGGATTCAAGAAATAACTTATTAAGCAACTATTGGGGTTGCTTAAGTGCATAATCTCTAGAAAAAACTTCAGGGCGAAAGGAGGCCAATTGGGTTTGAGCCCGATCATTGAAGGAACGGTCTTTGGGTTTTGCGTGATCAATTGTCCATTTTACAGCTTTAGTATAGGGCATTATAGCAGGCCTAGTTTCTATGGCGTGAAGTTGAGACTTTCTAAAATTCACAAAGGTCGTCTCGTCATGTTGAATCCCTAAGAAATCATCATTGTCCAAAATAGGGTAGATTCTTGACGAGTCGAGGTGATAGGTTACAGAAACTCTTCCATTTGTATCAGATAAAATACCAATATTTAGGTCTTTGTTTTTTTGCTCGTTTAGGGCTGTTTTGGACCTGGTATTTCTTGACATGATTGAAGGGAAACGGGAAAATTCTGATAAAAATAAAGAAAATGAATTAATTTAACCCGAATTAAATTTTTGAAATTGCACAAATGGAGGCTAGATTTGAAGAACTTACCAATAATCCATTGGAAATATGAAAATCCATTGACCTTGTTAGAAATTGCAATAAAAATCTTTCGTCGTAGGTAAAATTCGAAATTGGAGATGGAAAAATGAGAATATATATTTGAAATATTTAAACAAACAAATTCATCGGTGAAATGAACCTGGATCGTAGATTTTAAAAGAGATCAATAGTTGATATTGAAGTGGAAAAGAGGGAAAGGAAATTACGGATGCAATATTTTGACCATCTTATTTTTTTATTTCCGCAATCTGCAATCTGCATTGCGGGTTGCGGAATTGCGGAAGTGTGACTTGCAGTTTTATTATAATGTTATGGTTTTCGATTTCCGCAATCCGCATTGTGGGTTGTGGAATTGCAGGACCGACAACTTGATTTTTTATTGTGAAATGCTTTCCAACATCCACAATCCACATTGCGGATTATGCATTGTGAAAAAGGTGAAAATAAAAACAAAAAGGATTCCAACACCCGCAACATTACGGGTTGTGGAACAATAAATTTCATAACCCTAAAAAAAAAAGGACTTCTTCTATCCGGATTGTGAATTGCGAATTGTGGATTATGGAATGTGTATTGCAGAAGTAACATATTTGAAAGAAAAATACTATATTTTTCGCAATCCACAAACCAGAAAAAACAAGACTTTGAAGCAAATTTTATTCAAACCAAAACATGAAAAGACAGAAGAATCAAGACAACCATGAATGATACCCCACAAGAAAGATAATAACCTTTGATATTACCTTAATGATGAGTAAATGGGTTTCCCATTTTATCAATTAAAATGGGATATGTTATGCCAAGAACAAATAGCGACTCGTTGGGTGAAGCAGTTATCTCTGTACAAATAAACTTGAAGAAGGACATGTTAGCATGAAAAGTATTTAGGTCTATAATCCAAGAGTAACTTCATAAGATTACAATCAAATCCAGTAGAATTAGTTTTATATGATTGTTATCTCCCCATCCCAAACCACTTGCTTTGATACTCAATTGACAAAGGCAACTTAGAATCAAAAGGGTGTCCATGTGACCAATATGCAAGCATGAGAGGGCAGTTTGTGATGAACCTTAGGAAAACCTTGATTTGTTTCAAAATCATCAAACCAACAATCACCTTGAGTTACTGATTATTTATTAGTGACTTTATTTCTCAAACATATATACAGATTTTTTTTTCACTTTTTTTGTTTTTTTAGAAAGAAACTAACCACAACTTGGTTGAAGAAAGACCATTTCCCTGGTATGGTGCAATGACATTCACAAATCCTACCTGGAAACTGAACAAGCTAGCTCTATAAGGAGACTCCTTGTCTTTTATCTTTGACACTAAAAGCAATTACCGTGGCTTGGTAACCACCTGGCAATAATTTCAGTCCAAAATAGAATCCATGATCATGGTCAGGATGACTTGTGATAAGACCCCATGTCCTTGAATACAATAAGTTGTGGTTAAGTAATAACAAAGACAAAATAAATTTCAATGTAAATTGCAAGCCATTACCTTGTCTTGGTAACCATCTTTTGGTAATGTCATTCACTGAATATTTATGAACATGATAGGTTGGCTTGTGATAAGACCCCCCATCTTGCATTTTACAATTATTTAGGTGAATTTTTATTTGATTTCAAGGTGACCAAGGCGATATCCATAATAGAAAATTTTGACCAACCTATAAGGATTTACTGCCAATCACTAATGGAACATATGACAGGAAGACCAAATTGCTCCTATGGCTACAATTATCATAATGAGGGTTTGTAAAGATGGTGACTCGCGTTGGGAAATATCAATTAAATATATGCACAGATTAGTTGTTGTATTCTCATGAGAGCACTCTTTTGGGTATAAACTAAGTAAAATGATCTAACACATCCACCTTAAAACTTTCAAACTAAAATGATTTGAAATAGATTGGTCACTAGCTCTAGCCAAATTCTTTGTCAATATCATGTTTTGAAAAAAAAGTAAAAATAAAAAACAAACCAAAGAAAAGAAAAGTGAAATAAATGCACCTATGTACAGATAAGCAAATGCTTATCTCAAATGAAGTACTTCTTGAAGAGTTGGACACTCACTGGGTAAGTCTCTAAGAAACCTTCCAGTGTTTTCAATTAGATAGTACCAGGGCCAATATTTTTTGTAACAATGAATGGCCCTAGCCACAAGCGTTGGAATTTAGTATATTCATTTTCGTCCTTGTGTTGCTTGTCCCGTTTAAAAACCGAATCCCCAACTTTGAAAATCTCGATCAGTCGAATATTTCATCAAACCATCTTTAATTAATTGTTGATGTTGGTAGAGTTTATTTTTGGACTTCTCTCTTTCCTCTTCTAATTTAAGTAATGTATCAATCATGTGTTGAAGAGGAGGAGAGTCGTCCTGTAAGGAAGATTCATCCAACTACAACGATGGGAGTAAGAGGTTTGATGGTAAAAGGGATTCTTTTCCATAGACGAGGTAGTAAGGAGAGTTCCAAATGGAAGCTTTAGGAGTTACTCGGTCTGCCCAAAGAGCATTAAAAATATGGGTGTGGTAATTCTTATGATGGGTAGCCATTGCCATCTTCATAATATTGATCATATTTTTATTCAAAGACTCTGCTAATCCATTTCCATGCGGGTAATAATTTGTAGAGTATTTGATTTTAATCCCTTTTTCAAGGGCATATTGGGTGAGATCAATAGAAGAAAAATAGGATGCATTGTCAAAAACCAAAGCTTCTGGGACCCCAAATCTAGTGACAATGTTACTCTCCAGGAAGGATATCACTGAGTTTGTATTGGAAACCCTAAGGGGAATTGCTTCTACCCACCTGGTGAAATAATCTGTTATAGTAAGGATGTACCAGTGTTGTAAGGAAGGAGGAGGAGTATTAGGACCAAAAAAATCCAATCCCCATTACTGAAAGGGAAAGTGGACAGTGATAGGTTGGAGGGGAAAAGCAGATTTCTTAACCTTACCAACACATCTTTGGTAGGCTTCACATATTCTGACAAAACCATATGCATATTTAAATAATTTTGGCCAATAATAGCCATCTATCAGGATCTTATGGGCAGCTGTTTCTCTTGAATAGTGTCCTCTTGCAGGCCTTGCATGTAATTCCAGCAAAACATTATCAGCTTCTGCCTTTTCAAGACACCTAAGGAAAACACCATCATAATTTCTTCTAAAAAGTACACCATCAATAAACTGATAAGGTTCAAATTTTAATCTTAAAGCCCTGCACTTCTTGAAGTCTAAGGTTTGAGGAGCATACCTGTGACTAAGAAAAAACCTAATTTCATCATACCATTCAGAGGCTGGAGCAAAAATAACATATATAGTATCCTCATATATATATATTCCTCTTGGTTCCATTGTAGTTCCTTCTCGGGATCATTAGATTGGGTAGCTAGCAAGCACAAACCGTGTACTTTAACAATTTTAGCAGGATTGATCTCCAAGTCATATTCTTGAAGTGCAGTCATCCAGTGGGCACGTTTCTCACCAAGTTCTTTCTGGATCAAGACATTTCTTATGGTTGCATAAGGGACTCTAACCTTCATTCTAGATTTCAATAAATAGGGTCTGAAATGTTTTACAGACTTATAAACTATATAGGCATGTTTATTAATCTGGGAGTAATTCAATTCATCTCCTCTAAATGTATATCTCATGAACGAGATAGGAATTTCAAAATCCTCGGCTTGTTTCTGCATTAAGAAAACAATATAAGAAATTTTTGTGTAAAAAGTATAGAGAATAAAATATTTTTCAAAAGTAAGGGACATCAATGCAGGAGCATCTGCGATCGCTTTCCTAATCTTAGCAAAAACATCTTTCTGAATGTCAGGCCATTTAAATTGTACATCTTTTTTTATCAAATCTTGTAATGGTCTAACAATCTGAGCAAAATTGGGTACAAAACTTCTGACAAAGTTGATCTTACCCAGGAAGGACTGGATGGCCTTCTTTGAACTGGGTAATCCAATTTTGGCAATTGCATCTGTTCTTTCAGTATCGATAACCATACCGTCTTTTGAAACAATGAATCCCAAAAGTTTACCTTCTGTGACTGAAAAAAATGGACTTCTTCATGTTCAACGAGATACTGTACTTCATGCATCTTTCAAAAACCTTCCTACGAAAACAAATGTCATGCATCTTTTTAGAATATATGGTTATATCATCAAGATAGACTATTACATAATTATGCATTAATCCTATAAAAGCTATATCCATAGCTCTTTGGAAAGTGGCACCTGCATTAATCAATCCAAAAGGAATTCTTCTGTAAACAAAAGTTACCCAGGGTGTTTGTTACAAAGAAAACATGCTATGGCTTGGGGTAGACCACAACAGACAGTGTGACACCAAAAATCAACCCATTTCAATATGAAATAGGGATAAACAAAGCTAACACTAAGGGATAGAATGCATACCTTATTACGGAAGTTTGTAGTAGATCCCCATTGAGCTTTTAACCATGCTTGTACCTCCACTCCATTCTCAACAACAACAAAATAGACAAGCATGATATATGTTAAGTGTTGGGCCTACTCTAGCATCTATATAAAACCAATTTGTATAAATTGAAGTAACCACATCCATGGATAAAGAACATTCATAGTTACACACATACAATGGATGAGAAATGGATATTTCTATTGATAAAACAGAGATACAAGTGACAAACTCTATTGGCACCTCATCTAAATGGAGAAACCGAGTCCTCCACCTGGGCCTCCACCACTCCAATCCTCCATCTCAATGGAAATCTTACAAGACAATGGCAAGCTTGGTAATATCATCAACGGTTGCTCAATAGGACAAAGAGATGCAGACTCAAGCATGTATGAATGGGGCACAAATCCACTATAGTTTCCTTGCTCTCATAAGTTCTCCTCCTCTAATGCATCCAAGAGGATCAATATATAGCCCTTCAATAGGAAGTGAAGGGTCCAGTCGGAGCGTTTCCAAGCATATGGAAGGACAAAGGTCAAGTTATTCGGGACTTGATGAGGAAAACTTTGAAATATTTATTTTTGGGCACATTTCTCAATGTACATGGGTCATCGTGGGACAAGTTGCATGTACACGCGAGCTGCATGTACACGCAGGATTTTAGCTTGTGACCTACATATAGCAATAATTAGGGTTTTTTTAAGGGATTTCTTGGAACATCAAAGTATATTTTGAGCAAAGGGGTCCAAAGAGTTTGCATAGGGATAGGGAAGGCCATAAAATGTGATCTACCAAATGTGGTAAAATCAGTTATAATAGTGTTCTGAAAGCATTTTTAAGTTGATTCGTGACTGAAACCTGATTGTAACCAGAGAAACCATATTATCAAGAGAACATTTCAGCACCTACAAATTTCTGTAATATTTTCTCCATTGAAGGAACAGGGTAATTGTCCTTCTTAGATGATTTATTCATATTCTAAAAGTCTACACACAACCTTATTTCCCCATTCTTTTTATAGACGGGGACTAAGTTTGAAACCCATTATGTGTGTCTTACTGGAAATATAATTCTAGATGTTAATAGTTTCTCAAGCTCTTTCTTCAAAGATGGCTCAAGACTAGGATGCATCTTCCTCAACTTTTTGTTGATAGGGTTTGACAGTAGGCTTCAAAGAGATGTTGTTTTGCATGATTTTGGTGTCAAGGGTCTTAAGGTCATCATATGTCCAAGCAAACACATCTTTAAACTCCTTTCAGAGTTTAATAAAAGCCTTTTCATCATGAGGTAAATAGCCAATCCCTATATTAATCATTTAAGGATTTTGTTCAATTCCCAAATTGACAGTCTTGAATTTTAGAAAAGAACTATGTGTCTTACGGTTATTTTTATTCTTGAATTTGTCTTGTAAGTCGTAATATTTCTCCAAATTTATTATCGACTTAGGAATAATATTGGAAGGGAAGTTAGGATCATATAATGATTAGTCATTATCAGCCTCATCAATTGCTACATCTTTGAAAGTATCTTGGGCTTTCAAGAAGTCAAAGATTTGTTGATCATCATCAAACACCTTCCAATTGGTAACATTATCTGGGATGGAAGTTTTGTATATTAACTCACTTGAGAAAGTATCAGGAGACAGACCTTCAGGGGGAATGAGCTTAGATGCAGTATTAGTTAATAATTCAGTATCAAAATTTTGGGACCTAGGGACAGACTTAATGTTAAATGTTTTTAATGAATTGGTCATGTCCCTAGCAAGTTTCTAATAATTTATCAAACGAGGTGATATAAAATGGATCTTATTTCTCACTTGCTTTACGATAGTCTCATAATATCCATAGCACTCTTTTACCTGAGCTCCCAAATCAATTTCTTTCATGAGTCCCTAGACAAGATATTCATACTCAACAATGTTATTAGTGCGCCCAAATTCCAATCTACATGCAACCATTATCTTGGTTCCTTTAGGATCTATCAATACACAACCTGCACCAACTCCATCTTTAGATTTGATCCATCAAAGAATAAAATCCATGAACATAAATCTACTCTAAAATTCGTATTTACATTATACACATTATGAACAATAGAACCAGAAAATGAAACAACAATATAATTGATGATTTCAGATAGATTTTCAATGTCCTCAATAGGTGAAGAATCATCGAGAAAGTTCCTGGAAAAAAAGTATCAATTGTATAATGATCAATGCATGAGCTAAAGTAAACAACAATCTCACTAGGATTGTTCAAATCAATGATTGTCTATTTCATATATGGTTCTCTTACAATCTTGATTTGATTGGGATTCCATTGTAAGGGAGCCACAAATGGGACCAATCAGTGGAAAAATAACCCTTAAGTTTATATGACCATTCTCTGCTTAACCACATGCCATATGATTCAAGAATGCCAGAAATCACGATGTCAATGGTCTGGTGAATTCTCAGATCAATAGATAACGTTAAAAGGAAATTCTTTAACTCCCCTACTACCCTGACTCTTGATCTATCAAGTTGAACAATCTGGGTAGAGCAGGGTTCCCAAGATGTATTAAGTTTTTTGTAGACAAACAATGGCATAACATTTTTCGAGGCACCTGAGTCTAACATGCAATTATGTACATTTTTGTTGAATATCTCAAAGGTGAGTAAGAAAGGAGGAGTCCTTTTCCCACTTAGCTTCTGACTATCGGGCTTAGAGTAAGTCTCTAAGTTGTTGTTCTGAACTTCCCTTGAATTATTTAAGATCATGTGTTTAGGAATACTTTCCCTCGTAGAGGGTATTTTCAGAATTTAAAATAAAGATATGTTATCCTTCACCCTTTTCAAATCATCAATCAAATTATATTCAATCTCGGGAATGATTGTTTCCTTTTATGTAGTTTTTTAACTATATTCAGACTAGATGATGATGGTGGGGGTTCCTGTGAAGTTTGGCCTTTGTTTCTGGTATTGTAAGAGTGTTTCACATTAAAAATCATTTCAGGCTTCTCTTCTCCTTTATCCATAGGTAATTCGGAGAAGAAGGTAATAGTATCAACATGTTGATCGTGTTATTCACCAAGAGGTTCAGAATTTCCAGTTTCTTTAGAATTCTCCCTAGTGCCATTGGGAACAGTTTGAGATCCAGTAGTTACGGACTTGAAAATAGAATAAATTTCTTCAGAAGTTAAAGTTTCATCAGGATTTGGGGGAGCTTGATTTTGAGGAGGTTGGTAAGGTCTCCTAAAAGGTGGCCTTACAAAACCTATGTTATTGGTCTGATTCTCAATGTTTGTTCTTTTTAAATCCACCATGTCATTAGAATTTTTTTGTAACAACTTTTTCATGTTTTCCATTTCAAAAGGATCCTTATTTTGTATTGTGGGTTTGGGGAAGTTTTCCTGCCTTTTGTGAGATGTAGAAGGTTGATCTGTTTGAATGTATGGGTTGTCTTTTAAACAGAACATATCCTTTTCAACCAGGATTGCTTCAGCAAAAGCCTCCTCCAAGTTGTTCTTGTATTCTCTCTTAACCCACATGGCAATAGGAGTAGGTAGACCCTTAATGTAATAAACAACCAATAATTCTTCAGCTGGAAGAACATTGGCAGGGATTCTATTTTTTAAATAAGAGAACCTCTGGTTGAAGTCCTTAACCCTCTCTTTTCCTTTTATCCTTAAAGAGAATAGGTCCATGACCAGATATTCAGTAGTACTATCATCTCCAAACTTCTAGAGAAACAACTTTTCAAATTCATCCCAGGAATTAATGGATCTAGACTTTAAGGAAAAATACTAGGTAGAGTCTTTCCCTTCAAAAGAGTAAGGAAACAGCATACAGACTACATCTTCATGTACCACATTCCTTAGCCTAATAGCTTGCATGAAAGTATCGATGTGGTCATCTACAGAAGACCTTTCATCGGGATTAAATTTGGGTATCCATTTCTCTAGATTTTTGGGTAGTTTGTGTTGTTGTCCAGGAATGAAAAGTACATCCTGATCTAACCACTGTCTGTTCAGTTGATCTTCCATTGGTCTTTCTTCCGAAGAAGAGGGACTTGAAGATGTTTTGTTGCCTGAAGATTCCTTGGATGGCAATGAATATGAGACAGGAGGGGTAGATGGTGGTCCACCAGATTATACGTTGGGCTGCAAACTGTCCTGAAGATGATCTTGTTCTTTGAATAATGGATTGGTTTGGATTTCAGAAAGTAATTCTTTTCCGGTTGTGTTTAGTTTGCTTGTACTAACAGGTGAATTATCAATCGAAATAGCTTAGGACAAGACGTTTCTAAGGTTCTTAGTTACTTCAGCCCTCTGTTTTACCCTATCATTAATATCTTGAGTGCTTTTCCTCGGTTGTTTAAGATTCAAAGGCCCTCTCGTTGGTGACACAAAGATGATCGCAAGCCTTCTATTTTCTTGTTCTAAGATAGGGGTAGTAGGCATTGATATTCACCTCTCCACTGGTTGAACTATGGATGTGAATTCTTGAGCCTGACTTCTAGTAACAACCGGTGATCTGGGAGGAGCATGTTTTCTAGTGTTTTTCTTAGGCATGGTTGATCATGTCCCTCCTTCTAGCAACATTTATGACAACACAACAGAACAAAAAGGACTTTAATTTACCATATTCCCATTAAAATGGGTCACATAAATCATAAATGATAAGAAAACAAGGTGGCATTGGTTCATGAAGGCACTTGGAAGCTTGTGGAGCCTTTGGGTGATTAGATTCCCCATGCACTTGGCATGACCTTCATCCAAATTCGAACCCAAGGGAAATGTAACATTTTTTTAGGTTGATGTGCTGTCACATATCCTATCATGATCTAAGGAATTTGAATTAGGAGAGGAGAGTAACACCCATGGAAGAGGAAGAGATGAGGAAGACATGGTGTGCCACTTGGAAGGAGATTCCATGCACTCTATGACAACTAATGATCAAATATTCTATGACAAATATGACAAATTTAGATGTGATTGCAGACCTATGACAAATCTAATATGACACAGGTAAAAATAGCCACCGAGAGGGCGCATTTGGGAGTTAGAGGCAGCCATTCGAATTGTGGGAAGAATTGGAGCATGAAGAAGAAGACAAGTGTCATAGGAGTTACTAAACCACTAAGATGAGTTGGGGGAAGCCCATGGAGGAAAATTTGACCTTAGGAAGCCTCATGAAGTTATAAAAAGGGTTTCATGAGGAAGGATAATATATTTTGATCATTTTTTAATTGGATTTTGGCAATTTGGAGAGATTTTGCTTGTCCATTGCATAGTGAGTGTTCACTCTTCCTGCTTGTGAACCAATTTCGAGGGAGTTGGATTCCTTTCCAATTTGGTTGATGGAGAGGAAATTCAGACCTATCATTGGAGCTGAATTAATGTATTTTATTTGCAGGTTTAAGGTTCATAAAATTCAAGTTCTCACTTATCAGCTCCTTATTCATTCATTCCCACTTCACCATTCCACATACTTTCATGTTGATGGCGCACTTGTTGGATTGGTGCTTGCACTTTGATAAGTATATTTGAAGCCCAATATTGGGTATATTATGTATGGATATGTACTCTTATGTCCATATGCTCTGCAATTCAAAATATCATAAATCCATGTGTAAAAAGCTTGCATCCTCATGCTTTTAAGTCACTAGTTTTATTGAAATTGGCTTCAAGCTTGAAAGAGTTTATATCATATTTGTATGAGATATTTTGTCTGATTTGGATATTGTTGGAACACTAGTTTGTATTCTGTATTGGTCCATTATATGTTATGTTACCATATGAACCATTTATTCTACTTTTCATGTGTCAAATTTAAACTAGTAATGTAATTTCCCTATAAGCAAACTCCCTGAAAGTTACCATATAGATGTTGTTCCTCATAACTAGTTTGCAGAGATTAATAACAACTAATAATGAACTCCAATGATGTATTATATACATCCCCATACTCTGTTCTTAAATTTGGTAGGGTCATACTTGATTTGGAGAGCCAAATTGGCCTCTACCCCTAGGGGGAATTTGACCACAATTTCCTAGGGAATTTGACCACAATTTCCTAGGAAATTTTCCCCTTTTCTCCTTTTATCCCAAAACCAAGTTTTAGAGGCCTAATTCAGACACAAATTTCTCATGGTTCATATTTTTATTTTATAATACTCGCCATATCCTTTCCTTTCAAATTAGATGCCATTTGGATTCAGTTGGAACTTCTTACAGTCATGGCTAGTAAAGCTCGAAATTGGCCAAAATTGTGCAAACTTGAATAACATGTCAAATGAGTTTTGTGGTTTTACCATTGAATGCATAAGGTCCATTAGGATATTTTAAATCCCATAAGTTCCTTCCATAATAAATTTGGAAAGGTTCGGCGGTGTTTGGAACCAAACCAAGAAACACTAGTTTACTACTTTTTCCTAAATTTGAAATTAGACAAAGTCTTGAAGGAGGAGGTATGTGAACTTTTTATGAAAATTCCTCAGCCACACCATATTAATAAGTCACATATATCATATTTTCAATCCTATCAGAACCTAATATCACTTCCCTTGATCTTCCCCATTTGTCTCATATTCATGGAATCAGTGTGAAATCCATTGTTAATGAGAATCTTGAGAAAGAATGTTTTCAATGTCAAAGTTTTGAAACCTCTTTGAAACATTTTGGGTAGTGTGTCTGGTATCCCCCAAAAGGGACATTACAGTGGTATCATAGCATGGTACTTGCACCTATGCATTAACACCACCCCTTGAAGAAAAAGTTGCAGCCGTGTCTTACTATTATGATGACTCCTATGAACATGATTATGAGCAATATGAAGAGGGATGTGAATGGCATGAGGAAGAGTTTCCATCTTGCAGCACTTATTACAATTTCATAAGGGATGAGTTTTATTCTTATTAACCTATGTATTTTTAAGCTGTATGTGCTAAACCACCATGAGATACTCCTATGAATGAATTAGAAATCTTGAGAGCAACATGTAAAACTTTACCCCAACAATATCAAGCATATCTTGTTGTAATGGGAGAGTCACATAAGACCACTCTTTTTTAATACTTTGTTGAGTGGGTGTTTGAATATAGGCCTAATAGTGCAGATGTGAAATCATTAATGGACAATCATCAATCCATGAGTTTGGAGGAGCATGAAAGGGGTAAAAAACAACCTACTTGTGAAAAGAGAAAAGATATATCCTTCCCTATATATGAGGAACGTATAAACAAGTTTGTGGACCAATTGGAGTAGATGTGGAAGAATTTTTTTCTAAAGGAGATGAAAATAGCTTAGATACACCATTAAATGAAGAAATAGAGAATCATGAAGTGGAGCATCAATCACCTCAAGGTGATTGTAGAGGAGAACATGAATAGGGAAGTGAAGGAAATCACACAATCCTTACTGATGGGGATTATGCAAATCAAAGAGAATCTACTGATGGATCCTTGAACTATGAAGGAGTACCTACTGATGGGTGCTCACAACTATATGTTGGTGACATAGAGATCAAACTTGAAAATGTTGCTGCAAGACAAAGTTCTCATGAGCATGAAGATGAAGACCTTGTGGCAGGTAAAGAAGAACCAAGATCAACTTCCCCATCACCACTTGAGATTCAAGAAGTTGATCAAATCAAGAAGAAATAAGAAGAGGAGGTTCACTCCCATGAACCATCCTTCATTGAAGGGTATTTGAAGATGAGTGAAACGAATATCCATGAGGCCCTTAGCATACTCTGTGACACTAAAGCATTGGTGTCAAATTCTTGTTGGAAATTTTCTTCATTGGAGGAGCCATCCTTCCTTGAAGACATGGAGAAGATTCCAAGAGAAATGTGCAACATTAAAGGTAATTTTGTGTCTTTGTTTTTTGATAGAAAAAATTTGGTTGAGCATAATGAATGGTTACATGAAGCATACTTAAAGAATAATGAGGATATTCGTAAGCTCAAAATTCAAAATGAGCAACTTATTGAGAAGTTGCAAGATACTTGCTCTTCCTCCCATGTTTCAGATTATCATATGGTAGATTGCTTGGAGGATTCTCATGACAGAATGGATCATGAGAAACATGGGAAATTGCAGGTTCTCGATGTGTTTGAAGATGATATTGATGAGATCCAATCACTTTTTGTGGTGGAAGATGAACTTGAGATGCCTCTTGATAATGGTTACATACTTTTGGAAGAAATTCATGATTCCACTACCTTCGAACCAACATATGAGGAAAGTTTCACACTTTTGAGGGAGATGCATAATCCTACCCCTATGGAGCCTTCACATGATTAAAATTGTGCACTTTTTTTATCATTTGGGTGAGTTGGTTCATTCTCCTACATCCTACACTTCCATGTTTTCCAACATTCATCCTAATGAAGTATGGGTGAAAGGTTTTTTTTTAATGGTTTCACATGAGGATTATGAAACTTCTATCTCTCCTTTCGATTATGACATGATTAGAGCACCATATTCTTTACATTTTTAGCAGCATCCTTTGTTACATTATGATGATACACATCTATATGGATGCACCTATGATGTTCACTTGAGTCACTCAGAGACTCGTGATTTTCCTTGCTCCTTGCCTAGTCCTTTTGATGTTGGAGTAACTTCATCCAACACTTGGGTGAAGAGATATATGATTGAATCACATTATTATTGGTAGAAACATCCTTTTTTCTTTCTTGATGATATAAATATTCATGGGTGTATTTATCAGACTTATTTGAGCCACTTGAAGTCTTCTTGTGTTCTTTGCTCCTTATTTGTTTGAGATTTTGATGGAGGTTCTTCATTCACTTCTTGGATGAAAGAACCCATGGATGATTATTTTGATGCACCTTACATTATTTTGGAGCAGCATTATAGGACATTGGATCCTCACCTATGTCATTGGCCCGCAGATTTGATATAATATCGTATGCTTGTGTGTATGGGCCACATGCTGATCTACTTACTCGAATGTACAACCACTTTCATGATTATTTGATGAGGTACCTTCTTGATGTACATTTGTATGATGTTGTTATGTACTTTCATGATCTATATTTTGTACTCATGATGTGTGGAAGGGTGCAATACAAGCAATGGGATCTTGGTATTGCTTGGTTTCAATTTTGGGGGTAGCAAACAGTATGGGAGATTGAGTCACCACTTGAGAAGGTGATTGTAATCATAGTAGTTCAGCAACAAGCATGGCAGTTCCTCTCTGTAATTTTCTTAAGATATTAAAAGAAACAAATTTTGGTAACTCATTACAACTTCAAATAATTATATAGGAGCAAAAAGGTTTCCAGAATATGGAGGTAAATATTATTTGTGCAAATTTTGTTTTTATGGAATTAATTGATCTTTTGGTGTTTAGTGGTGATGTCATAGGAGATATAAATGTGAAAAATCCACATCTCTTTACTTTTGGAAACACAAAATTGCAGTACATGAGTGCCACTACTCAAATTGTAGCTAAAGAAAATTAAAGAACAAAACCATATGAGAGCACTTGGCGCAAATGAAGGATTACCAAGTGAGGATGCCACTTGGGAAGATGAAAAAGTTTTGCAGCATCCAAACTTGGCATTTCTTGAGGACAAGAAATATTGGATGCGGAGGACTGTCATGTCCCCATCCAAATAAGACTACTTGCAAATAATGTTTCACCAACCTACTAGTTCCCTAGGTTGGGATGGAAACATAAATGTAGTAATAAGAGGGATATGGGACCCAAAAGGACTTTAGTTTACCATAGTCACATTAAAATGGGTCAAATAAATAATAAATTCTAATAAAATAAGGTTCCATTGGTTCATGAAGGCACTTGGAATCTTGTGGAGCCTTTGGGTGACTAGATTTCCCACACACTTAGCATGACTTTCATCCAAATTCAAACCCAAGGGAAATGTAACGTTTTTGGAGGTTGATATGTTGTCACATATCCTAGAATGAACCAAGGAATTATAATTAGGAGAGTATAGTAACTCCCATGGAAAAGGAAGAGATGAGGAAGACATGGTGTTCCACTTGGAAGGAGACTCCATGCACTCTATGACAACTAATGATGAAAGATTCTATGAAAAATATGACAAATTAAGATATGATTGAAGACCTATGAAAAATATGACATGATAGGGATAAAAATAGCGACCAAGAGAGTGCATTTGGGAGTTATAGGCAGCCATTCGAATTGGGTAAAGAATTGGAGCATGAAGAAGAAGACAAGTGTCATATGAGTTATTAAACCACGAAGATGAGTTGGAGGAAGCCCATGGAGGGAAATTCGACCTTAGGATGCGTCATGAAGTTAATAAAATTATTTCATGAGGAAGGAGAATATATTTTGATCATTTTTTAATTGGCCTTTGGCATTTTGGAGAGCTTTTACTTGTCCATTGCACAGTGTGTTCACTCTCCCTGTTTGTGAACCAATTTCGAGGGAGTTGGATTCCTTTCCAAGTTGGTTAATGGAGAGGCCATTAAAACCTATAATTGGAACTGAATCAAAGTTTTTTATTTGCAAGTTTAAGTTTCATATAGTTCGAGTTCTCACAAATCTCCCTATTCTCTCATTCTCACTTCACCATTCCCCATACTTTCATGTTGATGGCGCACATGTTGAAGTGGTTCTTGCGCTTTGTTGAGTATATTTGATACCCAATATTGGGTATATGATGTATGTCTCTGTAATATTATGTCCATATTCTCTGTAATTTGAAATATCATAAATCCATGTGTTAAAATCTTGCATTCTCATGCTTTTGAGTCGCTAGTTTTAATGAAATTGGCTTCAAGCTTAAAAGAGTTTATATCAGATTTGTATGAGAGATTTTCTCATAGTTGGATGTTATTGGGACAATATTTTGTATTATGTAGAAGTCCAGTATATGTTATGTTACCATCTGAACCATTTATTTTACTTTTCACGTGTCCAATTTAAACTAGTAATGCAATTTCCCCATAAGTAAACTCCCTGAAAGTTACCATATAGATGTTACACCTCATTACCAGTTTGAAGAGATTAATAAAAATGAATAATGAATTCCATTGATGTATTTTATACATACCCATACTTTGTTCTTAAATTTGGGAGGGTTGTACTTGATTTGGAGAGACAAATTGGACTCCACCCCTGGGGGGGATTTTACCACAATTTCCTAGGAAATTTTCCCCTTTTACCCTTAGCCCAAAACAAAGTTGTAGAATCCTAAAGTCAGATACAAATTTCTCATGGTTCATATATAGATGTTCTAACACTCACCATATCCTTTATTTTCATATTCAAGACCATTTGGAGTCAGTTAGAACCTACTACAGTCATGACTAGTAAAGCTCGAAATTGGCCAAAATTGTGCAAACTTTAATAACATGTCAAATGAGTTTTCTGATTTGACCATTGAATTTATGAGGTCTGTTAATATTTTTAAATCCCATAGGGTTCTTCCATAATAAATTTGGAAAGGTTCAATGGTGTTTGGAACCAAACCAAGAAAGACTAGTTTACTACTTTTTCCTAGATTCAAAATTAGACAAAGTCTTGAAGGAGGTATGTCAATTGTTTGTGAAAAAATCCTCAGCCACACCATATTAAGAAGTCACATATATCATCTTGTCAATACTATCAGAACCTAATATCATGTCCCTTGAGCTTCCCTAGTTGTCTCATATCCATGGAGTCAGTGTGAAATCCATTGTGAATGAGAGTCTTTAGAAAGAATGTTTTCAATGTCAAAGTTTTGAATCCTCTTTGAAACATTTTGGATAGTGTGCCTAGTTTCCCCAAAAAGGGACATTACACACCTATTGCATGATGACAGTTAAGTTAGCATGTTAACCAAGTGATCCTACATTCAGTTAAGAAACGAATTCACTCTGAAGATAGTTGAGCATTATTTAATGTCAAAGAAGAAAGGCATAGTGCATCATGTATTTTCAAGATTGAAGAAACCATAGCACAAAAATTATTCAATAAGGAAATTTTCTATAGTTTGCATGGGAGGCTAATTCCCCATGTAATGATTTAGTATTCCTTGCATGGCATTGGTTTTGACAAGCTATTAATGTATTGAACTCATTGCAAAGTTAATCTGGTTGATCTCTATTCTTTATTCCTAAGTATTCTCTTATCTTGCACCTGGGATTCCAAAAGCAATCTGCTATTGTAAAAGACACTCTTTTCCATCTATCATTATTATATTCTAAATATTCGTTTGGTTTTTTCATCCTCGTTGTTTTGGGAGTTTTCCCCCAAGGTATATCTTGTGTTATGGTTGAATGTTTTATGTGATTGAAAGTTCTATTGATTCAAGTATTTCGTGTCTCTGCGCTTAAAGTTTTAAAGTTCAAAGTTAAATAAATTTGCACAAAAGTTCAACATCATATACCTACTCGCGGCTACATGGAAATCCTCCTTCACCTTCCATTTCACTTCATACATGTCAATGTGGAGGAGATTCCACGTATGCCCTCTTATGTAACGTCTTGTGTTTTGTTGGTTGCAACCTCCTCCTAGATGTTTCTCTTCTATCAAACTATGTTAAATTTCGCTCCTATGTAATTATCCTCCATGAGTTTCTCTACATGTATGGTCGTCATTACCCCACGCCTTACATTTTTGTCTACATTACTGAGTTAGGGTTGCAATATGCTTTGTGAAAGATCCCATTTTACTCCCTCTATCAAATGTATGTTGCCTCATCTTTCACCATTATCCTCTCCTTAATCTTGTTGCTCATCATTGGTTGTGATGGTTGGTTTTGATCTTCCATGTGTGTGACCCCTCCATGTGTTCTATTATTTCCCCTTTCCCTGACAATCGGGCCTTATATTGACTTTGGAGGGATCAGACTTCAAGTTGTAGATTATTCAAATAAAATCATTACTATTTTCTGAAAAAAGGCCCACCCTTTTTAATCTTTAAATAACGTGTTTCCTTAGGGCATGATGGTAAAACAAGTTTAGTAAAGGAAAGCAAGGCCTTAAGGAAAAAAATAAGGGGCTTGCTAATGATAAGGGGAAATTGTTTTTACTATTTTCTTTTATTAATAAAAGAAGGGAATGGAAACTTAGGAAGGACAGGAATAATTTAGGTAAAACTCAAAATAAAAGGGGAACACTTTTTAGGATATAAGCATGAAAAGGGAAAAGTGGGAAAATGGGTAGGAAGGATAAGGGAATATTTCATTTCTAGAAAAAAGGAAAAATACAATTTTTAAAATAGGTAAGTGAACATTGGAAATGGGGGGAATATCATCACTTTTGAAAAAGAAGGTCATTGGAGTTTTGCAAGGAGAGACCCTTAAGGGGCATTGTTGACTTCAAGGACATAAGCATGATCAGAATGATGTCAATGGATGAGAGTGAATAATTAATCACTGGATGTGAAACGGTGTATTTTGATTAACATAATGCAAAAGGTTTTGACTTGTCGAAACTTTGACTGAGTGCCAAGTGGATCAAATAGACTCATTTTTTTCCAAATGAAGTATGAGTGTGATTATACAATGTACTGAACAAAATGACATTGAATCCTTGGCATGAATATGTAATACAAAAGAAAGGACAAAATTCCTAGACTTGACTTGACCATGACAAGACCATGCATAAGACACAACTTGGCAAGTTAATCATAGGGGTCATATGAAAGTGTAAATGGTGAAACAAGATATATGCATGACAAGCACATGGCCTTAGTCATGACGGTGGAAATGGAATGATCTTGTGATAAAGTCTAGTAGGTTCGCCTTTGGCATCATCTTTGAATCATGTTAATGTTGAGGATCACTTGAGTGGTGAAAATATGCTTCATGCATTAATGCTAAGCTATGACACATGAGGGGGTCTACAATTTGGGTCTTTGAATCCATCTATAGTGTTAGAATGTAGTAAATTGTTCAAATTTATTGTCAAAATTGTGATTTTCCATTGTCGGAGTGACACAACTAAAAATGACCAAATAAATAACCAATTGTTATGTGGTCATTTTTAGTTTAGTTATTATGAAGTGACGAAATTGGTCATTTTTAGTTTAGTTCTTATCCCATGACCAAATTGGTTATTTATCTTGGTCATTTTTAGTTAGCTTTCTTACAATTTCTCAATTTTGGTCATTTATCCCTAAAAAACTGTGGTGACCAAATTTTTTGGTTGCTTAGTCACTTATCTCTCATTTTGTACTAGTGTCCCAAGCTAATCTCAGAAAGGGGCCATCATGTTGATGTTGTGCCACTCTGATCATAACCATTTGACAGTCATACCCCATCTGTATCCTCCTCTCCTGGAACTCCAAGATGAAATACCTATAAGGACTAAACCTGACCACCATGGATAACAACTTGCATAGGAATCCAAGTGGAGTCATGCCCTATAAATCCACTACCATACTCGACCTCGAATATTGAAAAGGTAAGTATGTCTCATTCACTAGTGATGACTACAAGTTGATCAAGGATTCTAAACATCTCTCCATTAGTTGCATATGTCACCTATACTGTCTCATACTCCAAAGAAATCAATGGGAAGTGGATGAACTAGTCCATCATTGCATACATACAACCTTTGTTATGCACCCTGGGTAAACCTATGATGTAATCTAACAACAAGCTCTCCATCCTTGGCTCTGAAATGGGAAAAGGTTGTATCAAATATGTTAGAGGAGTGTGTCTCGCCCTGCCTTTTTAACAAATAGTACGCTCCCCATATGTCCCAACTCAATGTTCACAAGATCCCTCCATGCAAACCTATCTCGGATATGCTTGTAAGTGGTAAAATCACCAGGGTCCCACATTATCCTATCAACTATGAAATACGGTTTATTCCTAGCACTGACTTCCTTTGATCCACCAGGAAATCATAACTTGTACAAACTCGAGAAACTCCTCAGCAGACTACCCTTCCAAACAACCAATCCTGGCCATCTCATTTGTATCATTTGTCAAGACATCCAACACTGTAATCCTAGGGTTCCACTGATGAAGTTGCACCCCCTTAATCATCATAGTCGTCTAAAGAAATATATAACTTTTATGGATGCCATGATCCCACCACTCCCAATATCTATGAATCGAACTAACAGAATCTAGATCTCCTCATGTGCACTCTATGCACCGATCACATGGTCAAAATGAAAGACCTATATAATGGCCACAATTCCCCATGTCTCATATAACTGGATCTTTTGGTCCTTTCCTATGACTACAATATTTGAACCCGAAATCCGATGTCGTCTGACATTTCACACAAATGTGTCAGACAACAATCAATCATCAAAATGCTGGTAACAAAATATTTATAGAACCGTCGAATATCCGACATAAGTGAGTCAGATTTTTGACCCTGGTAGTGTCGGGGAACTGACACTAGAAGGGTCAGATCATCGACATCTGCAAAGGCAACACTGGCGGTTATTCGACACTGGCGCGTCGGATATTCGACGGGGAACCGACACTACCAAGGCGGTTTGTCGATGTCTACGAAAGAAAAACTAGCAGTTATCCGACACCGATGCGTCGAATATCCGATAGGCAATTTATAAAAAATATATATAATATATAATAAGAAATAGACTTGTTTTCATTTTGGACACTCAGTTCAATAAGGAGGTTTTTGTGAGTTGGGAGTAGGTCTGGTAGACATGGCAGAGTGACTCTGTTGACCCGTGGCAGCAAGAGCTCAACATCTTCTCCTCACCGTAAATTACCGGTATACTGTCCCCAGACACAGTGTAGAACATGCTAGAAAATTTGACAGCTAGAAGCGAGAGCAGGGTTCCTGTTTCTCTGCCAGATGAAGAGAGCGGGGTTTCGGTTTCTCCACCAGATGAACAACTGCTAGGTGTGTTCACAGCACGGCCATTGAACCCGGCCTTAGGAGGAGGCCCGTACTCATTATTCCAACCTCAACCTCACAACACAGCTACAGCAACCATTTTCATCGAACTTCCCCAGGCGGAACCACAAGGAACCCCAAACAGGGAAATCGATCCTTCAGTGTCACAGGGAGCATGCACAGGAGACGCCGCCGAACAATTAAACTCCAAAAACAAAATATTCAGTGTTTAAATCCCTCTAGAATAGATTTTAACGTAAATTGTGGAGTCGGGTGCACTATGGAAGAAGCACGGGAGATGGACGGATTAACCCTAATCAGGAAAATCACAGGAAGAAACCCCACCCTGGGGAAAATGAAGGAATGGGCCGGGAAAAATTGGACAGGGCTTCAAGGTGAAGGCCCGGTTATTAATTCCCTTGCAAATGGATGGTTCAGCTTCCTGTTCAGATGCAGAGAAGATGCAGACCAAATACGCAGCAGAGTCTGGACATATGGGAAAACCCTGTTTCAGCTAAAGCAGTGGACCCCCTTGTTCGATGCGGAAACAGAGCAACTGGACATAATACCAATCTGGGTTCGCCTGCCAGGACTACCATTGGAATTCTGGAACCCAGCCTGCCTTAGTGAAATCAGGAATGAGCTGGGGACTTTCATTGAAGTGGACCTCTCATTTCAGCAGACAGACATCAAAAAGGTAGCCAGGATCCTAGTCTCTTTGAACATCAGAACCAGTCTTCCTGAAGCCTTTAATTTTGTATGGAAAAACAAGCAAAAAAGACAGTTGTTGGACTATGAAGGGCTCCCATTTCGATGCTGCAAATGTCATGAAACAAGACATTTGGCAAGAGACTACCCAAACTTTGTTCCCTCAACAACTGGAATAAGGAAGTGGGTTAGGCGAACAGAGGCCCCAAGCTCCAAAGAAACTGATCCAAACACAGGTTCAGACGAAAATCCTCTGAGGTTGGAGGGCACAGAACAACCATTGGATCAACCAAAAAGAGCGGGAGCAGTAGCAGCAGAAGGGCCTCCTCAATAAACGAAATAGCATCGGATCGCATCTCCCCCACCGGGTATGAACACTTCTTCCCTTAGCAATCAATTGAATGATTTATCTTTGAATGAGGAAAAATCTTTGCCTACCCCTATCACAAATAGTCCCCCTCCCCAAAAAAATGGCACCTCCTCCCCTGCATTCAAAAGTACCTCCAATTCAAACCAAGCAGCCTCCCCTTCCACCATAGAAAATGACTCGCCCACTCAGTCCTCCTCTATCCGTTTCCACCTTCGTTCAAGGGACGTTCCAATCCCTCAAAAACCAAAAATCCCTACAAAAGGACTAGGGGTAAATTCTAGGATCACATCCAAAGGGAAAGGGAGAGGAATACCATCTCACCTCTCTATGGCCCAGAGCATGGCGCTCAAGGATCAGGCAAGTGGCAGACAAACAACCATTTTCGGGGCGCTTAAAGTAGTGCAAACCCCAGATGGGGTGCCCAAATGAAATTTCTCTCCCTAAATTATAGGGGTCTGGTAAGCACCCGGAAAAAGCTTGCCCTAAAAAGGATGATGGAGGTTCTATCACCAGAAGTCATCCTTCCACAAGAAACAATGGGTCCAGAGCTGGAAGTTGAAACTAGTTTAACATCACTTCTTCCGCAATACTCTTTCACAACGCAAAGTGCCATCGACCACTCTGGAGGTATAGCAATTGGATGGAAGAAAACAAGCATTCGGTGCACAAACTCAGGATGTGCATGCTTATATCTAAATCAAAGTCATTTTTTTCAAATTTCTTTGGGCCTGGGAACTGGAACCAACAGCTATGCAAAACTCATGACATTGAAATTACTTCTCTGTTTTGCCAATGAAAGAAATTGCAGACAGTTACAAGTATATGGTGACTCAATGGTGGTTATAAACTGGATGAATAAGATACATAAATGTAGAACTGCTTCTCTAGATGCATTATTTGAAGAGACAACCCATTCTCTCTCATTCTTTTAATCAATCTCTTTCACTCATGTTTGCAGGGAGCGAAATAAGGAGGCAGACAGGCTCTCAAAGAAGGGTCTGACATTGCAAAGGGGTGAATGGAAAATTTTGGAAACACATGACTCCAGGGCCACGGAATATCTGCATAGACCTTTTATAAATCCATCACTCTAAAACTTTTTGTAAATTTGAAATATATTTTTGAAAGCATAGCACAAAATCAGTCTTTTATGACTGGATGCTTTACTGAATTGTTTACTATTTTTTTTTCTGTCATTGACTAAATTAATGTTTTAATGAATGAGTTAATGAATGGTTTTTTCAGCTGTTGAATGATTGAATGGTTTAATGCATGATTTAATGAAAGCATTTTTCAACTATTGAGTGAAATAATTTGCATTGTAGAAGCATTGTTATTTGCTTTGTGAAATAGTGAAATAAATTGTTATTTGCCAGTATAGGCATTGGGTTTGGGGAGTTGAGAGTGATGTGAGGGGGGGGAGGGGCCATAAGAGCTTCCACATTCATGTGTTTGGTCCTGTTTAGTAGAAAATATTAAATTATTCTCGAAACAGAGAGGAGCTCAATGAATGGTAAGGAAGAATACATTAAAAAACATCTATTTCTATATTTTTACTGTGTAATTTTTACTATTGCTATTTGACTCCTCCATTGGAACTTGTTACAGATAGCGTTAAGAAACATTTCCATAGTTAAGAGGCAAGAAATGGAGTTTTGATTAGATCGATGGCCTTATATACATAGTATTTTTGGTTATCCATGTTTTATCAGGTGATATATTCTTAACAATTAATTTACTTGAATAGTTGAATAGTATTGTAATTTACATTGTAATAGAATTGTATTTATTTTGATTTATTTTGTTATTTTCATAAACCAACATAAATATATTTGATGGATCCTAACATGAAACTATTGCAACATGACAAAAAATGAAGTATGCTGAATGATGTTTTGAAAGGTAAAGCATAAGAAGACAGTGTGAAGATCCAGAAATCAAGGTATAAATATGTTTTCTTTTGTTTGATTGAGCTGTGTATTGGGTATTTATGCATGTGCACACACATATATTTAGTTGATGATGATGATTACCATACATAGAGGCGAAAAACAATCACTAGAGGCAACAATATAGACTATGTAAACATTCTACAAGTTAGGCAGGGGTATTTTGACATCCTTGACATTTCTACATTGTTAGGTTCATCATTAAACCAAAAAGTTTGGAGTTGTTCCAAAACAAGAAAATTCTGCTTTGAAAAATCTATCTATTGAAACAACCTGACAAGTGTTTATGAAGTGCACAGAGGCACTGGAAACACATTCCTGGTGAGAAAGGTCATAGGGCTTTAGTATTTCACATTCTGCACCTCTCCACATATTTGGATTTTTTTCTCTAGTTTCTCTTGAAAGATAAATGCTTTCCAAAATGGCTTCAAACACATTTTTCAATTTTCAACCACCCTTACCAAATTGCATCCCTAGCTACAAATATTTTTCCAGATCAATGTTGCAATTTTCATCTTGGGATATATCACTGATGGCCCAGATATATCATTATCAACAGGTGCATCAAGCATGCATAATTAGGCATCATCATAGAGAAAGGCACTCATCATCATGTAGAAGTGTGCATATATGTCTGCCCTCGTCATTATATCTTGTATCATTATCAAAGCATCATCTACATAGCATGCATCCATATGGAATTATCATGCAACTTCACACTTCATAAATACACCACTGAGTATACTGCTTTATCTTTCAAACATCTCATACTCAGGCTGTGTCAAGCTATCATAGGACTGTTAGTAACCTCAGATGTCCAAAGAAGTCACTAGTTTAGCATCACAAATTACAGCATTATCATCAACAAGGTCTATCACCATCCAGCTCTTGGTCAGACTGTATGTACCTGGTATGCTTCCTGTGGTGCTAAAATAAACTCATTTTCAGAGATTTGTAGATACTTCCTTGTCACTAGTCACTATTAAATGTTGTCACTGGTTAGATCAAAGAAGTCTGCTCATACATTGCTCATGCCACAATACCAAGGAGTCTGCTAATATGCTGCTTATGTCAAAACATCTACTCATACACTACACAGTCTCACTTAATCATCACTCTTTATGTCATATCAAGTCAATGCACAATCATAAAGACTGTCACCTTTTGAACCCAAAAGGGTACAGGACTAAACCTTGGAGAGTCCTTCAACCCATAAGTTTTTATCAAAGTTCTCTTGAACAAAAAAGCTACGGCTATCAAAATAGTCACAATTCAAATGTTGCTTCAAACTTAAGGTAAAGTCATACTTACTTGGACATGGACTGCTTGATGAATTTACACAGTGCTTAGTAACTCCCACTTCTCCAACTATCTATGTATAACACCCTTTACTGTTGCTGCTCCTCAGTCCCGAATCTCCTCAGTAGCTGCCTCGGTGATGCCCAAAATTCAGAGCTAAAATATTCACTCTCTTCCACTAAAATTTTCAGAGTAGTGAAACACCCAAAAAGAACTTGTCATCAATGTGGAGTTAAGGTCACAAGCAATTGTTGGTAAGTCGAATGGTTGTTGCTGTAATAAAATTCAGACTGTTGGATGGCTGAAGATCAATAGTCACTATCCCACAAAAATCACAGTGCCTCAGCTAGGGCAAAAAAAAATAGTCCTTCAAAATTATGATTTCATCCCCAAGAGAAAGCAACTTGGCTCCACCAAAATTATTCTCCATAGCCTAGCAATTTTTTCATGAAAAACTGTCCAAAAATGAATATTTTGACCAAGAAAATTTTCAGTCTTTCCACAGGGCTGAATTTGCCTCAATCACATACCCGAAATTCCTCAGTCTGTTTGCCTCAGTCCACAAAAAATGACCTCAGAGCATATCCGAAATTGCATTCAAATGAAAACTTTTGATCACTTATTTATACGTTTTCTTCTCCAAAATCCTGGGGACCGACTTCTACACATGGTTAAATGCTTATTCATTTTGTGTTGTTAAATTGCCATGGTTTGTTGGATTATGGACTCTAATCTAATCCACAGAGTCCTACATTTCCTTATTTTCCTATGTTGAATTTTGTCATGTTTGATCCATTTTGATAAGCAAAGTCCTAACATTTTTCCATGAGTCACTTCATGTACAGGTGAGATCCACTCGTTAACTTTTAAATCAATCTTTTCCAACAAGACCATACCCATCATCTATTGTTCCCCTAGATCCTTCACACATTTATGAAGAATGGGAAGCTCATGATCAAACTGGAACTTGTACAAATATTATTTCAACAGTCTCTATGCCACCGTCCTTGTAATGCATATGATTCAATAGCATATTGTAGCTAAGATGGAAGGAACTATTCAAAGGATCAACATTTCCTTTAACCACTAGTTTTGTAATGGATGTCTCCATTTATTGGATTGGTGAGGTATTCTTCATAGGACAAACTTCATTACTTTCAGCAGGTGATGATAGCATGGTCAAGTGGTGGGATGTCATAATCTAGGTATTGGAGCAATTATGTTTTGTTGATTTTCTTTTGAAATAATTTCTAAATTTTCAACACTTTAGAGCATATTGCCCACTAGTATTCATAGGTCAATTGATTCATTTTTTGTGTTTATACATGAAGAGTTACTAAATATAGAAGAGTCATTATTTGATTTAGTTTAATTTCTTTACAATTTTTACAAATGATGATTTTTCATTAGCATAAAAAGAAACCATTATATAAGATTTGTTTGGTATATACATTGCTAGTTTATTTAAGTCTTTTTTTTTCAAAAAATTGAGAAAATTGAACCTTAAATATTTTGATACACGCACTTTATATGAAATGTATGCAATGTATTCATGGAATGCTCTTGGACTATTAGCTTGGACTTCATCCCTTTGAGGTTGCTAAACCTTAGTTGTGACTGTGTAAGAACTATCCTAGTGGGTTGTGACTATGTATCCTTGTGGGTTGTGACTATGTAAGACCTATCCTAATGGCTTGTGACTGTGTAAGAACTATCCTAGTGGGTTGTGAATGTGTATCGTAGTGGTATGTGATTGTGTAAGACCTATCCTAGTGATATGTGATCGTGTAAGAACTATCTTAGTGGCTTGTAACTGTGTATCCTAGCAGGCTATGATATCCTAGTGGGTTGTGACTGTCTTGATCTCTCCTAGTTGGGATATGGACTATGATGTTCTCCCTCAACCTTAATATGAATTGTGGTAACCTCTTATAAGTAGGTCAGGGATGATTTGACCTTACCTCTCTGGAAGTGACTTGTTTGCATCCCATCTTAAGCTGAGTTGTGGTTGTGTTAAGCCATAAATGAAAAGAGTCTTCACACTTGGTGACTGAGAGATATTAAATGCATCTAAAATAATTGAACTAAATAAATTTAGTGTGTCCCTCACTAGTGTCATTTTAGCTCTCAAATTCCACATATCCTAATTGGATGTGTCTTTGACTACAACAAATATCACTTGTTGAAAACAAGATAGAATAGGAATTGAACACAGGAGCTACCTTTGGCCAATGGGTTGTTGTACCATTAAGCTTAACCCCTTTAAATACTAGGAATCCATAATGGTTTGTTTACAAGGTGTGGATTTCTATCTTAACAATTCACCTTCAAATAACACCCTGACTCAGGTCTCCTTTCCATCACCAACCACTTGCCTGTGTTACCTTGTTGAAAATTGGACATGCTAGGAATCAAAGCTCTGATCAAAACTATATTAAGCAAAATTTCTGGATTTTGATGCACATGTCAAATGATTTTTGAGATGCTGGATGATATAAGTAGGAGGGAAAGGAGCATACATGAGATGAAAGAGGATTATGGATGCCAGACCACAGCAAACTATGAGATGAAATCAGATGATGGATGCCAGACCACTGCAAAGTATGAGATTTCATATTCTTCAGAATCCTCACATCCTTTGGAAAGTGTGAATTCTTGGAGTGATTTAAACCTAGAAAGCAAGGTTTCTAGCCAAGCTTTACTTGCCCCTTCATTAGTTTTGCCAGAGAGTACCCAAACTTCAGTGAAGCCCAGGATTTTTATGAATGCTTTTGCTCCACCTTTACTTTGGTTTACAAGAAATCTGGTTACTGGTAGCTCACATCAAATTAGTTCTATCAGTATTGGCACCCAAGGTCTTGACCCTAAACATTCTTTGACAACTAATCTAGACAAGATGTAGAGAGAACAACCCAACAATCCTAAAAAGAGTACCCAAGGTCCTATTAATGGTGTTAATGTGTCTACCTGTGAGAATCCTGACTCTAAATAGGTAACCTCTATAGAGTTTTGAAGGGTAAAGTGGAAGAGGCTGACCAAACAGGCAAATCATCACGAGCTTGCAGAAAATTGGTTGGTGGTGGTGGCAAGAATGGTACCCAAGGCTTGGATGAAGCCCTTGCAGAAATGGCTAAAAGGTTAAGTGTGTTCCTTTCTTTTGCAATTTGATTCCCTTATTTTAGGAATCAAGTACTTTCTTCTATTTATTTCTCTGCACAGTATGGAGAAATACTCCCTGATCCAAGAAACAATCACAGCTTCCAAGAAACAATCACAACTAGAAATCCACAATGTGAAATGTGTTTTAGCATGAATGACCTACAGGTCTCAGTGTGTTAATGTTGGCTTGATATCTGGTTTCAATTTCCATTACAGGTCATCTTATTTTCAGCAGATAGAAGAAGATGCACGGCGCTTTGCGACCGAGATTATGGAGATGAAGCACGCTAATGAATGCTTTGAAATAAGAAATATGGATGAATTGTTAAAGTTTCACCATTATGTTGAACTTCACCTTGAGGACTTGTCAGATGAAACCCAGGTGTTGCAAATTGAATGTATAGATAGAATTGGTTTGAACAACAAAATAACATTTCAGACTCTAAATGACAATTTATGATTTCGAGACTTTCTAGACCTGTCCTCCTCTCGAAGGTTATTGACCATATTCAGTGTTGCATAGGTTTTGGCGAGGTTTGAGGGTTTCCCTACAAAGAAGTTGGAAGTAGTTCGTGCTGCAGAAACACTTTACTCTAAATTAAGTTCCATAGTTGATCATCTTAATACCTTTCAGGTTGTTCCTCCATTGTCTCAACAACTTGATAAGGTCATATGCTACTTTGACAAGGTAAATGATGCAAAAATATTTTATGTTCTCTGTAAATCTTCTTATCTTATTACTCTGAGCAGTTGGTTTCATGAAATAAAATTCTCAGGTTTCAACCCTAGCAAGGCTCTTTGTAGGTTACCGGGTGTAAACTTAAGGAACAATATATTTGAGGTCAATGCACTCCTGCTAAATATAAATATAACTTTAGCAGATCCCTAAGTTTGCATCTTTACACTACAAATATGCTAAGTTTAAAAATATTTGAATAAATTGAATTAAAATTGTAAAGTAGCGAATAACTTATATGAAGCAAATCACCAAAATTTCCTTTCATATTTTTTCTGAGTGTCTAATCTAAGAAAATTGATCAGTGCTATGTCTATTTTTTGGACTATTCTGTGCTTATTAAACACCCATGTTCTTACCATGAATTCGGAGGTCCATATTAGCCTCTTAAAACAAACGGTTATCCTGTTATTATGAAGGATTGATTTGGGGAAAATAAAATTCTTTAGTTTCAATGTATTACAGCATTATTGCATATTACTGTCAAATTTAGCTATCAATATATTTATGGAGTTAAAATCTACAGATGAAGATGGAGGTGGAGGCGTTGGAGCGCACTAAGGATGAAGAAGCAAAACGCTTCGAGTGACATAAAATCTTCTTTGATTTCAATGTACTTATTCGCATCAAGGAATCAATGGTTGGTGTTTCTTCTAGCTTAATGGCTTCAGCATTGGAGGTCGGTGAAGGGTGTCTAATCTTGTTTAGAAATCAGTTGTTTTACCGAGAATTTCATATTTATTGAGCGCTCAAATAGTATTAATTGCATTATGTTAGTAAGCTTCCTGTCTCAAGTTACAAAAGTTTTACCAGCCCATAAAGCTTAATAAGTGGTAGTCGTGTATTTATATTGTGTACAGGAGAGCAAGGCAACCAAAGCAGCTCCAAGCAAAGTTGTTGGTGACATGGTGGATGCACGTACTGACAGTCCTAACATAACCCTGCATTTCAATAATTGTCTTAATTAGTTAAATATGTCTTTCTAATGTTCATTAGTTAATCTTTGGATTTTTTTTTAAATCCATCAACCGGCGTCGCTTTTTCGACGTGCTTCCGACACTCTGGTAAACACCTCCGACGGCCGAAGCATGACTTCGACGCTTCTCCTCGTCGGTCGTCTGACAGTTCAAGTTTCGGTCCACATCGGAAGGCCGACTCTTCCAGTGTCGGATGGTGTCGGTTAGCCGACACTTGCTGGATAAAAATACCGACGGCCGTGCCATTCATCCGACACTTATGTCAATCGGATTTTCGACGTGTTATGCAATTTTGATTGACACTTTGGAAGGAAATATGATCGAATATGTGACACAATGGTGTGGGATCTTCGACCCTTATTAGTCTCATGTAGACAATCTGATGTTACACCACCGACGGCAAAAAAAAGGTGTAGGTGTCGAAAATGAGACAGAGAAGTGTCAGATTACAAATATGCAAGGCGTCGGATTTTGGGTTGAAATTCTGTAGTGTATCCTACTATATACAACCATAACCTCTAGTGCTAATCGGTCTCCTATATGCGCTACTACATCCAACACTCTACTAATGTAAGCTGAACCTATATCCTTGTGTGACTCTATATCTTTCATATACTTATCCACCCAATCCCTAGATGCATATGCTCCCATGTTGGCTTGTCCACATGGATTGTGTTCAAATATTCCACATGTGGCTCTTCCTTGAGCCATCAATGGTCTCTCCAATAGAGATGAATCATGATCCCTGTGATGCAAAATATGTGCAAAATAAAATAAAATAAAACTCGAGTTCATATTTCTCCACCAATTCCCACAATTCTAAATGTTCCTCATGCTCAACCCTCACACAAGGTTCCTCCATCAAATCATAATTGAAACCAATCTCCTCCTGAATCAAGGATGCCATATACAATTGATTGCATGTTATGTAGGATGAAGGGCATAACCAACTCAACTCCACACGAAGTTGCTCAACCTGCATCTCTAATTCTTGAAGGGCCTTTTGTGTTCTATTCAAGGAATCTTGGGTTAGCTCAAGCTCATGAGTAAGCTTGTCTACTTATTGTTCTTTCACTTTTAGTGCATCGTGGTATACCTCAACAAGAATGAGAATATTATCTATATCGGAAAGCATGTGTAGAAAGTTGGCTTCATTACTGACACTACTTCTCTAAGTGCTAGAAAATCTGTAAGCAAAGGCACTTCTCCCAAACTATCATCTATCCATAGAGTTCTCCAACATCAATATGTCACCAATGTCTGCATATCATCAAAATGTCTCATGGATTCCCTAATATTGTCCTCGCTTACCTTCATCTGCTTCTCCAAATTGTGTAGACCATCAGGTTTATGAACAAATTTTGCTTCACATAATGGAGCATCAAATTGTTCCTGAAGTGCTTGAGTCACATCATCCATACATATATTCTAATTTGGAATTAGGACAATGTTAATTCCACTTGTAGAATCATCATCAATGCCTCTTTTAGGTGTCATAACACAAGAGGGCTCAATCTTTTCTTTGAACCCATCATCCAACTCAACTCATTCGTTAGATGATGGCTTGCATTCCTCCTATATGGACAGTGGGACCTGTAAACCAAATGAGATTAATTCTTGTGCAATCAAATGTTTCTTGAACTTCTCAATCTTTTGCTCAACCAATCTTGTCGTGAAATCATATGCTACAATTGAGACATCTTTCTCCTTTATCCATATGACTAACGAAACAAATTGCAACCGTTTGGATATATCATCTTCTTCATCTAGAATCAGGGACTAGATATTGATCATACTTGTTTTTACATTTTTTGTATGATGTTTCTCGATTCGATAAATGAAGTAGTTGAACATCTAGAGAATCAAATAATTGCACCTAAGATCAACAATGAGGAAACATAGCCTAACCTATCATCTCCAATATTTTAGCTCTCTAACCAAAGTTAGGGATTTTGACATCATGCAACCCCTAAAAATTTTCCACCATTAGTTGAAAGTATTTGTCTTGTAGTATCATCATCATAGGGTGCATTAGGAGTTGCAATCCTCGCAACTTCACTAATGCAAGTGAAGTTGAAACTTGTATCTCCTCATCTTGATGTCTCGTCAAAACTGGCTTGACCAATGCACGCACCAATAGAGACGAATATTTACACACTACCTGAGAATGTGATTGATCAACCTTACAAATACAACCTTTCGCTTCCTCCAAAATGCTAAAAAGATGTACTTTAGCCTGGGGTAAGTGTGTTATCTTCTTACCTATAAACTTAAGCTTCTTTTGGAACAATTCGATGGCCTCCTATTCTTTCCACCATACTTCAAATCCCCTTTCAATGGAAATCTGATTTTGCTTCATTGATTCAAACAAAGCATTCATTGGATCACTAACAGTAGCCATGTAGCTTAAACTATAATTTCTTATCTGGATTTGTTAACTGAAACAAGGTTCAAATACCCAACAAGCAGGTAGGATAATTGTGCTCTGATGCCACTGTAAGATCCCAAACCGATCTAGACTAAAATTTTCCAACAGTATGTTAGGATGGTTAAGGACTTCATTGACACTTGTGAACATCTTAATTTACTGCAATTAATTGCAACTGTGTCCGAACTAACTGTTATGATTTTTTGTTGAATAGTTTGGTTATGAACTTCTATCAAACACTTTGCACTTTACTATTGTAGTTTACAAATAGGCAAATCTGACTTGAAGCTTCTTTTGGAACAATTCGATGGCCTCCTATTATTTCCACCATATTTCAAATCCTCTTTCAATGGAAATCTGATTTTGCTTCACTGATTCAAACAAAGCATTCATTGGATCACTAACAATAGCATGTAGCTTAAACTATAATTTCTTATCTGGATTTGTTAACTGAAACAAGGTTCAAATACCCAACAAGCAGGTAGGATAATTGTGCTCTGATACCACTGTAAGATCCCAAACCAATCTAGACTAAAATTTTCCAACAATATGTTAGGATGGTTAAGGACTTCGTTGACACTTGTGAACATCTTAATTTACTGCGATTAATTGCAACTGTGTCCAAACTAACTGTTATGATTTTTTGTTGAATAGTTTGGTTATGAACTTCTATCAAACACTTTTCACTTTACTATTGTAGTTTACAAATAGGCAAGTCTGACTTGAAGTTTTGTCAAACACTTTGGTTACTAAACATAATTCACTAAGGTATCCTGGCTTTTAATGAACTATGGTTTGTATGGGAATTTTTAATGAGTGTTCACTTCACTCATTCCAAATTTGATATAACATTCACTTGTAAACATATATCATACTTCAAAATGTATTTATTTACCATAAGAAAATCCCACAAGCAACTACAAGAACTACTTGGAAATGTGGTGGCTTATTAATGGTTTCCATAACCATACACTAGCATCATAAGTCTTATTTCACAATGAATTACATATATGAAACTTGATTTTAAATGACCACTTACAGTTTAAAGCTTCAACTCCAAACTGGTATGCCTTGGATGAGTTGTTTGAATGGTAGTCAGTATACAATATGAAAAAGGCCTTCATCAAGGTATAGACCCCTTCTTTGTCAACAATACAGGCTGGAAATGTCTCTTTTAAATCCCCATATCATGTTCAAGCTACTACAAGAATTGTGTTTCCTTTAGTAGTGCATCCCAATGATGCTACATTAGATTATATCTCTTTAAAAAATCGTTGTTATGAGGAAGATGGCATCAGAATCTCTCCTTAAACTCGTTACCTATTATTCATCCCCTCTACAAGAGGATGTGACCTCCATAATTGATGAGTTTTCCGATAGGTGAAATGGTCCCCTCTCCTTAGTCAGAACAATCATTGTAGTGCGCTTTTTGTAGCATAAATCATGGCTACCGAAACGCCCTCTTCTACATGCAGATTGGTGATGAATGTCTGAGATAGATTCCTAAAGTAACTACCAATACTTTCTCTCTTCACTGAAGCACATGAAATGGAAGTAAGAGAATGATGCGCTTTTCCTTAACTCAATAATCACCTCTAGTTGGTGTGCCCTCTCTCCAAGCAGCCATAAGAGGAATGTGCCCTTATAAATGTCCCCAAACTCTATGGAATACACCCATGGTTAGTGAAACCTCATACAATATGGATATCTCCTCAAAACAATGTTTCTCCTTATACAAAAACACAGTAGACTCCATATTTGAACTGGTTGCTTGCAAATATTTGATGGCAATGAAGATCACGTGAGAAACCTAGGTTATTTCTACTTCCAATAGCTAGGGTGGGTTTGTCTCACCACCAAAAATATTCTCTTCTCCTAAGGGTTTCATCCAAGAGAAACTAAGTTCAATAGCTCTCAAGTTTCAAAAATGAAAATTTCAATAATGAATGAAAAGTGAGGCTCTCTCCCCTTTTTAAACTCATGTTAACCCTTTTTGCCACTTTACCTTTTTCCCCTTTTAATTAATAAAATGACTTTCTAACCTTTTTATCTCCTTTTTAGTGTCGGAAAGTGATTACTTGGATTCTAAGACATCACCAAATGTCGAAGTCCTTTATCATCATCCCATCCTCTAAATATTTTCATTGTGGTCTAATCATGCTATTACACAAAGGTATTCCCTCGAATAATGTGATCTAGATAATACCTTTAGAGTATTTAATTAAAGCATGCTCAATAATAACCCAAAATGACGAAAATCGTCGGATTGTAGTGGAACCAAAAGCAAACTATGTGGAAATGATCATGATGGTGAAACATGGTGATTGGACTAGCCTAAGCCCATATAACTCCTCCAAATCTCTAGAGTCCACTATAATCCTCATTTTTTATTTACTTTCATATCAATTAAAAAAATTGCTTTTTGTTTTTTCAGGAAGATTATAAAAATTCCAAACGGAGAACAAGGTGATATCTGAAACATGGCAGTAGGGATGTACAAAAATTATACAAGGATATGGTCAAATAAATGAACATAATTGCATTGCAAGAGGAGCCATCTCAATAACAACGTGCATTAATGTATGTAATTATTGTTCTTTTTCTTTTATGTACATAGAATTTACTTGGTTTTTTTTTGTAACTAGGGGAATCAGCAACTAGAGGTGGGCTGGTACTCACGTGACATGGGGTCCATGGATCCATTGTTGCTACCAATATAGCCCTAGGTTCCCCACACCCACCGCAGGACATGGGACACAGATAAATCCAAGTGGGATTTGAACTCGTGACCTCCAATTTACAACAAGTGACTTCATAACAATTGNCACACCCATGCGAGCTTACATAGAATTTACTTGTTGAACAAAATATTGATTTTCAATTGTTTTTTTGCAGAAAAGGAAACAAAATGGAACCCATTTAACACATAAGATAGGACGACAAGGAAGAAAAGGGTTAATCGCAAAGTTTGTGGGTAGTTTTTTTTTCCTTAGATAAGAATTCATATTTGTTGTGATCTTTATATTTTAATTAATTTACACTCATCCTTACATATCTCATAACAATTCCACGCATTTATGTGAAATGATCGACATGAGAGGTGGAATGGTGATTGTTTAATGAACTTGTCTCATCTAAAGGTGGTGGTAGAGGAGGGTATGGACCCTTGATACAGTTGTATAACCTTGTATGCAGACAGGAAATTTCCCTCATCGATCCATTATGGATCACATCCTATGACAAGTAATAACTCCTCACCAAATAATTACCTTCACTGCTCAAACACTCGAGGTGGCAGATTTATTGGGAGCAAACTGGTTTTGGCAAAGTTAGAAGCCTATTTTGAGACTCCTAAAGTCATGATGCACTGTCGAAAAAATAAGAAAGACTTATCTTCTAGGGGATATAGAATCGCTCTCATGGTGGGCGAGGACATATTTGTCATGGAGATTGCACAACATTTAGGAAGGATGTTAATTGGGAAGTTTTGTGGTCATGGGTTTTTAGAGGATGTTGTGAAGGCCTCGGTGAAGGTACCTTGGAGCTTAATATCTTATAAATGCCAAAAATAATGTGGCTAGAAAGGGGTTGGATAGAGTTTCATTTTAAAAGTTGTGAGGACATAGAGAAAATTCTGCATAGGGTCTAAATCAATGGAAAGGATCCCCTCACTCTACAGCATTGGCACCCATTTTTCAACCCTAGGAAGGACATCCTCACTTTATTTTGAGTCAAGTTTCCTTGTTTTCCCCTATAATTTAGGCCTCCTAAAGGATTCAAATCCATAGGAGACACGATAGGTAAGTTCATGGCAGTGGATGTGGATCTCTTTAATTCCCAGAGGAGGTCAGTGGCTCAAATCTTGGTGGACGTATATGATCACCAAATTTTGTTTGAATCGATATATCTTGTGGTGGGAGAGATTATATCCACTGATTAGTTGGATTACCTTAACATACTATTTCGATGTGCTCTGTGTCATTTATACAGGAATGTGGTTGCAAGTTGTTCATTATATTTTTGAAAACACGTCTAGAAACACAATGATCCATCGATGGGGGATGAAAGTACATGACACTACTTGGAAGATTCGAGGGACAAGTATAGGGTAGGAAAAAGGTGGCAGATCAGGAAACCCAGAATTCAATGTTATTCGGGATGTCATCTTTCCAACTGACCCACCAGCTATAGAAGCTAAAGTCCCATCATTTGAAGAGCTATTGGATGGCTTGTAGATGTCGAGTAGTCAAGTAGAAAAGGTGGTAGAGATTTGGCAAGGTTGTGGAGTGAAGGAGAGGGAGTTAGATGGTCATTCGAGCTGGAGGTACCGTTCAGAGAAATAGTACAGGATTTAGCTTTAGACTCAATCAACACGGGACCAATAGAGGTGGCAAATATTCTAGACATAGCTCTAAAGGAGGACCTTGTTATCACCTTTGCTAGTGCATCTTCTAATAAGGAGAAGACTAATTTGTTCCTTTAGACCAAATCCGGTAAATTAGGGGGAGATATAGAGGCCCTTATTTCTTGCATTTAAGGTCAAAAGGTATAATTATGTCTAGAGGGATAAGTATGGAGGAGCCTCCTTGTTCCATTCCAGGTAATCTTGGATGTAAATTGCATATGCACCATGCAAGAGAGAAGGATAAGACGGAAATTTCACAAGGTTGACAAATGAGTATTTTTGGGGTACTTAGAGCAAGAGACACTCCTACAATTGTTTCTTAATGAAGCTGTAATCCATCAATGTACATGCTTTAGGAGGCCAAGCCAAGGTAATATCCCTCAAGCAACTAGTGGAGGTAGAAAATTTGAAATTTTTTTTATTACAAAAAACTATGATGGCAAGGGCTAAGGCAATCGCTAGGATGGAAAAGGCTTTCCTCTGGATGTCTTTTTTGGCATTTGATGTCATCAAAAGATCTAGAGCACTAATGCCAAGTTTCTCTAGGAACTTTTGAGTTGATATTTCTTTCACCTATAGTTTTGTGCTGGGGACCGAAGTTTATAGTTAACAATTGGATAAAAATATCCTTATTTTAAATATTTATTGGCCATAAGACAATTAGCTGGACTTTTCATCAACTCTATTGTCTTGGATACATTTTTCAGTCGGATGGCCTCATTTCTAGAGCTTACTTGAATTTGACGTTGTAAGTAGAAGAAATTTGGGGGTCGATAGCTCGAGAGGACATCTTAGCTCCTCACTTCATAGACATGTTTAAGAATAATGGATGACTGGATATCAGACCATCATTAATTAATCTAACTTGGAGAAACAAGTGCATTGGTGGCCAAGGTATTTTCAAATGCTTGGATATATTCTTCATGCATGAAATATAGTTATGGAATTGGGTTTATTTCAGTATTGGGTAGGGTCTTGTTTTTTCTCAAATCGCTTCCCTATTTTTCCAAGAGATAGGAAAACCTGAGGAAAAAACTAGCACCCCTTTTAAGTTTAATTCTAGATGGGTTGTAGATCCATATTTCCAATCCTTAATTAAAGAGAAATGGCGGCATTTAAATGATATATAAGAGGCACCTTCATGTGCCCAAATGGAAAAATCATTGCGAAGTTTAAAGAAGGATGTGGTAAAGTGGAATCTGGAGAAGATAAAGTTCAGAGAAGCAAGGTTGAAATGGATTGAGAGACATTTTGAGTCTTTGTACTATGTTCCTCCTATAACTTTTCCCTTGGGTACTTTTAGGCAAGAGGTGGTCTCCCCAGAGAATGAAAAACAAAATATCTTGGAGGATATATATTTGGAATGGAGATTGAAAAGCAGGGCTATCTTGCTGGAAGTAGAGGATCAAAATACTATTTTTTTCTATAATTTTGCTTCTCATAAAAGGAATTACAATACCATTTGGGAATTTTAGGACTCTGCTAGACTTCTAGTCAAGGGTTTTAAGAATTTGGTACGTTTAGCAATGAAGCAGTTAAGGACTTTATATACATACCTTGGAAAGCAGGATATTTGAGGTTTTTGCAGGTAATTGGTAAGTTCCCCTATATGCTAAAGATAGAGGATAGGAAAGGAGTTGTTTAAGGTAGTGTTAAAGGAGGAATTATTAGTGGCTTTAAAATATTTCAAAAGAGATAAGAGCCCGGTCCTATATGGATGGCCGTTAAAGTTCTTTGTGGACATCTTTGATCTATTAGGAGAAGATGTACTGAAAGTGATTGAAGAAGTTCGCCTAACAGGTATTGTTTCGAGGTCCCTAAATTCAACATTCCTTATTTGACCCCTAAGAGTGATCGTCTGATCTCCTTTGATGATTATAGCCCAATCTCCTTTTTCAATGGTGTTTAAAAAACTATTACTAAGATTATTGCAGATTGTTTAAATCCTTACCTTTTCAACTATGTATTGAGAGAACAATTGGGCTTTCTTAAAGATAGGATGATACATAAAGAAGTGGGCTCAGCTCAATAAGGTATGCACATTATCATAATTTAGAATCAGAAGGTGCCGACACTTAAATTGGATATGTCTAAGCCTTATGATAAAGCCTCTTGGCTTTTTATCATATTGGTGCTACTCCATGTGGGTTTGAGCCTGGAATTAGCGAATTAGATGATGGGTTGCGTGATCTCCCCTTTCTTTGCAACATTGATCAATGGTTTAGGTTTTGCATTTTTAAATCATTGTGTGGATTAAGGTAAGGGTGCCCCCTCTCTCCATGTTTGTTTTTATTGGTAATTGAAGGTGTAAGTAGACTTTTTCACTTTGATAGATTCTGAATAAGAATAGTAGGGGTTTCTTTCAATGGTAAAGAAAATATTAATCATATTATATTTTTTGCTGAAATAATTCTCTTTTGTGCTCAATCAGTCTTGGAGTGCCAATGTCTGGAAGAAAACTTGGCTCTATTTTGTACGAACACGGGGATGGAGATAATTCACAACAAATCTACTCTCTATATTTTTCATAATCAATTGAGAAAGATAGGTTTTTGATGAAGGTTATTTCCATATGAGTGTTGTTTGATCAAAGATGGTGTTCCCTACTTATGATTATTTATAAAGCCTAACATGTATCAGAAGCAAGACTAGATTTAGTTAGCAGCTAAGGTGGAAGAAATAATCAACCTGTGGTGTAATAAGTGGCTCTCAAGACGAGGTAGGTCAGTTCTAATCAAATTAGTGTTAGAAGCCATTCCTTTTATTGGTATCTGTTAGTTTCTATTCCCATTTCGACTCTGAATTCAATTCAAAAATTATGCTTCAATTTCGTATGGAGGAATAATAAGGATTTCCAGGGTTTTCATTTGGCTAGTTGGAAAGTGCTAAGGTCCCCTAAAAGTCTTGGAGGTTGGGGGTTGAAGAATATTTTTCATTTTAATAATGTGCTAGCAACAAAATTTCTATGGAATTTCCTTACAACAGATAGCTTCTAGAAAGATATCATGGTTGAAAAATACATTGCTCCAACTTCTATTATGGATTAGATAAGGAATGGTGTGAAAAAGAGACAGTTGGTTTCTAATCAATGGAAAGCACTCTCAAATTCCTTTATTGTTCTATATATTTTTTTTGATTGGAAAGCTAGTGATGGGAAATCAATTTAGGTAGGATGTGATGCAATTATGGGGAGAAGGTAGAGATTATCTTCCTCTAGAGTTGGTTAGACATTTTTAGTCGCTTGGGAGGGTCACTTTGGAGAAGTTCGTAAATCCTTATGCGACTTCCATATGGAAACAAGGGTGACTCTTCTCAAAAGATCTGGAGCTCAGGGAGGAGTGGAAGGTGATTTGGGAAAGTTATCGTGGAATGCTAAGTTAGGCTCATATTCACATTTCTAGGGAGGTAATTGCTTTAAAATGGGTCTATAGTTCATAAGGGGGAGCATATACATCCAATCTTGGATACAACTCTATATTTTATTTAAACCCAAAGGAGCCAAAATGGTGGTGGAAGAGCCTTCAGAAAATTAAATATCCTTCAAAGAGCACGTTGCACTTCTGGATAGTATTAGAGAATAGAGTACTTACCTAGGATAGGTTGCAGAGGTTTAATTTTTAGGGTCCAGGTCATTGTCCCATGTGTAAGGAAGGTTGGAGAAAAAACAGTTGCTCATTTATTTTTGGAATGTTTCCACACAAAATAAATTTGGCAGGAGACAAAAAGGATGTTAAGGAATTCGGAATTATGGGCAAGGAAAATAGTTGAAGTGTTTGAAAATATATTTTGAAATTCCTACTCTTAGATCTTTCATATCTCTTTTGTTGATAGTTAATTGGGGCATTTGGACCAACAATGGTGTCGTTTTCAAGGATCTGTCAATGCCTCCCTTTCATGTAGCTTCTTAGTCTCTCTCTCTTTTTCAATTCTTTCACCCATTATCTATTCCTAGAGATAAGAGAATGAAAGAGTTGTTGATCATTGATCAGAACAAGCCATGGTCCTTTTTCAATGGGGACAACCAATAGAATAATCAAAAGAGCGGTTTTGGTTCTTTCGTATTTGTGTTGATGGATCATTATTTTTAGGGGAATGGATGTTTAGGGCCGAACACAAAGAACTTTGTTCAATTCAAAGGTCTTTGTTATCTTCTCAAATAAGTAGTAAGGTGCAGTGTACAAACATTGCAGGTGTTTGATGATTCACATATAGTAAGCAATAGTGGTGTGGATTTGGTGGAGACAAATAACGATGACCTTGTTCAGTTGGTGGAGCAGTTAAAGATGATCAGTGGGACTTTCCCTTCTATTCCTTATAAGCATATTTTCAGAGAATTAAACATTGTGGTTGACGATCTATCAAAACAGATCTTATTGATTCATGCTAGCTCTCTAAGGTTGGAAGAATTCAAAGGGAGAACCTCTTCTCCTTTGGAGTTCCCCTTTGTTAACTTTTGAGACCTGATTTATACTGTTAGAATTTTTGTATTTTTTTCTCTGAACAATATTTTGTATTTGTTTGAATGGTTTCCTAGAACTATTACATACCTCTCCGTTTGGTCGAACTTAATCCTTGTTGAAAGGCATTAAAGATTGTATTTTTGGATCTTGAATGGATAGAAATCCATTTTTTTTCTTGGAAAAAAAATATTGTAACAATTGTTGACATACAAAGAAGATCCATCGAAAAAAATTGATTGAAATTGGGTTAAGTATGGGTTGTGAGTATATGTTGGTTTAGCAAAAGTTAATTATGCAATTTCTAAATAGCAATATTGTGTTACTTCTCTGATTTTATAATTAATGGAACAGTGATAAACCTTTATATTGAAGATATGATTTGTCATGGTGTGTGGCGCTTACTAGAAACCAAATTATGTGGATGAGTCAACATAAGAGTTGACAAGAGATGCCATGAAATATGGCTTTGAAAGAATGTTTGATATTTATGAATATGTTCTTGCTATGGCATGCTTTTAGATTTACATAATCATTTACATTCTACTATAAATTTAGATATACTCATTACACTTTATTTCTATGTTTGTAGATGAACATGAAGATAATGAACAAAATCAAAGCCATTCCACAAAACATTCAGCCATATAATTCCCAAGTACAATATCACCTACAAGTGATTAAAAATGAGGCTTGTAAGCAACTTGAGCATTGACAACAGATCAAGTGAACTATGGAAATGAATATAATTGAATGTTAATCCAAGTTGTAGGTTTTGAAATGCATATCTATGAAAATTGAACATTTTGTTGAATGTGTTGGGAATATAAGTGTAACAATTACATATTGACACTTTGGTTGTTATGGATCTTTACATTGTCTCATTTTCTATGATGAAGAGTCTCTTATTCATATATAATAAACTAGTCAATTTCTTATTCTATTGTATTGCCTAATGTTGTAAAATATTACATTGCCAATTAAATATATGAATGATTGTATATCATAATGAACAAATGTGTAATCCAATGGTATAACACATTAATATAAATATTATATCTAAACAAAATAATTAACATTGAAATATTAATATTTATAAAAATTATTTGCTTTTCTGAAGATTTTTATTAAACAGTGCTTTTCACGGTGTGAATTAGTATGCACAAATGCTTTTTAAGGTAATAAGCATGCTAGTGTGTTGCCTATAATAATAACCCTTAATGCGATTAATCATATTTAAATTGTATGTATTGATGCTATGATACATACAAAATGTGTTGGTGTGATTTTACCCATATACCCAGGGTGTATATATTCATTTTCCACATACAAAGGGTGTAAAATACCCATATAATAATGACTTATCCAACATGATCTATCCACAAATGCAAAGTAATTGTGAGGATAGGTATGACTAGACCAACCACATTAGAGATTACATCAAAGAAGTGATATCGAATATATTCCTTTAAAGTTTAGCGCTCAAATAATTCTTATATAGCAAAATGCAAGGCAATATGTGAATAAAGTGTTCAAGCTGAACAAAATTTTCATTATAGAGATATGACAACTAACATATGGGGTTGATTGACATCCATTAATCTATGATTTGCACATGCAAGTATCGAAATTCATCTACAAACTTTGATGTCACCACATTTGCAAAATCCCCTATGTGTTCCAACATCACTCATGACCCATGATACAAACAAAGATTCATGGAATTTCCATATGTAGGATCCACACCACTTAAGCATAACACAAGTTTGGCTTACCTTATGTAAGCATGAATGCCACCAATCATAACACCTCCACCCATTGATATAATGATATCATGTAATGGACCTTGAAGTTGGCGTAGAATTTCCATTCCAATTGTTCCCTAGCCTATAACTATATCTAGATGATCAAACGGAGGTATGAATGTGAGACCCTCCTCTTCACTTTAGTACTCAACTTAAAGTTGGGCTTTATCATATGAAACATTAACAAGGACAACAACCACACCAAGTTTCCCATCTATTTGCATATGATCTTAGGGATAGTAACAGGTGTTTCTATCATTATGTTACACATTATTTTTCAAGCTACCAATGCAACACCTTGAGTGTGATTACCAATAGGTGAGCAAAATATTCCCCTCTCTATTAGTTTACTTGTTTTTTTATTCTAGCCATTTGGATAAGAGACATTGGAAACCACCATGTAATGACCATGGATGTAGGTCACACGTATAATAAATGAAGGAGTATGTGGCAAAAGGAAATCTTGTTCCCTTTAGATACCAGGTTAGGGCTTGGGATTAACCTTGGTAGTCATTGATGCCGGGAAGTCGATGATATTATGGTTGTTGCTTCATTCTATGGGAAATAACTCCACATGCAAAAGGGTGAGCAATCCTTTCAGTATTTATATACAAGAATGTTTGCACTCATGTTCGACACGTTGGTAACACTTTTACTTGGGACCCTCCACTTAATGCTTGGGATTTGCTTTGACTTGTGATTTAGGTAGTTATTGGACTATGACTAGGCAGATGGTATTTGGATTGAGGGGTGATTGAATAGGATAAGGTTGAGGGCCTTTTATTTTTGAAAGGTTAGCATATTATGTAATGGAGCTTAGGATCGACTAGGAATTCAACATTGTTGTTGATTGTGGCACTTGGACTTGGGCTTGTGATGAAGAAAACAAACAAGGTTCAAGGGTTTATATGAAGATAATTGATAGTGGTGCGAATACCAAATATATTTTGCAACATCAATCTGAAGACAAGAAAGCAAAGTCAAAGTGATAGTATTAACCAAAGTGAACATGAATGGTGATATGTATTCTTTGATAAAACCTAACATATGGAAATAAATGAAAATATATATGCTTCCGTAATTTCAAAAAATTCTCATACATGCATACATTCATGCATTCATCTGTGTGTGTGTGTGTGCATGCGCGCATCTTATGGGTTTTTGTGCTCTTAATGCATAAAATATCAAGTGTGTGTGTGTGTGTGTGCGCGCGCACGCGCGTGCATCTTATGGGTTTTTGTGCTCTTAATGCATAAAATACCAATATATCATGTGGCTTTCCAATAATTCATTTTGTGGCTCATATATATATATATATATATATATATATATATATAGGCTTGCCTTACGTAAGGTTGAATGCCGCCAATCATAACACCTCCGCCCATTAATAGAATGATAGCATGTAATGGACCTTGATGTTGGCATATAATTTCCATTCAAATTGCTCCCTAGCCTAGAAAAATATCTAGATGATCAAAAGGAGGTATGATAGTGAGACCCTCATATTCACTTCATTACTCAACTTAAAGTTGGGCTTTATCATATGACATATTGATAAGGAAATCAACCACACCAAGTTGCCTATCTTATTTACATTTGATCTAAGGGGTAGTAACATGTGTTTCTATCACTATGTTACACATGAGTTTTCAAGCTACCAATGCAACACCTTGAGTGTGATTACCAATACGTGAGTAAAAAATTCCCCTCTCTAGTTGCTTACTTGCTTTGATTCTATCCATTTATATAAGGGACATTGGAAACCATCATGTAATGACCATGGATGTAGGATGCATTTACAATCATTGAAGGAATATGTGATAGAAGGTGAGCTCATTCCCTTTAGATATCATATTAGGGATTGGGCTTAACCCTGGTAGTCGTTGATGTTTGGAAGTCAATGAGGTTGTGGGATTTGCTTGATTTTTGAGAAATAACTCCACATGAAAAAGGGTGAACAATCCCTTCATCATTTATATACAAGCACATTTGCACTCATGTTTGACGTGTTGATAACACCTTTGACTTAGGCTCATCCACATGATGCTTGGGATTTGCTTTGACTTGTGATTTGGGTAGTTATTTGACTATGTCTAGGAACATGGTATTTGGGTTGTGGGGTGATTGAAATGGATGAGGTTGAGGGCCATATTTTTCATTGAAAGGTTAGCATAATTTGTAATGGAGCTTAAGCTCAACTTGGAATTCAACTCCAGTGTTGGTTTTGGCACCTGGACTTGGGCTTGTGATGAAGAAAATAAGCAAGTGTTGAAGGTTTACATGAAGAAAATGGATAATGGTGCGAATGCCAAATCTAATTTGCAATACCATTATGAGGACAAGAAAGAAAATACAAAGTGATAAAGTGGGCATGAATGGCGATCCAAATTCTTCATAAAAACCTAGCATGTGGAAATAGATGAAAATAATTGTGTTTTCATAATGTCAAAAGGTTCTCATGTACACACACACACACACATGTACATACATATATGTACATGTGTGTGTGTGTGTGTGTGTGTGTGTGTGTGTGTGTGTGTGTACACATGCACACACACACACAAGCCACGAAACAAAGCATTGGAAATCCACACGAGATAATGCTATTTTATGGATTAGGACGACAAAATCCAAAAATATGGGTGCTTCTAAGCATAACAATCCATTCTATTTCACTTTGAGTCATAATGAACATAAAAGAATCAAGGAATTCATTGTGTAATGGTTCAATTCCATAGGGGATAAATACTAGGATATCTTCCACTAAATTTGATATCACAAATCATCACCTTGCAATGCCTCCTTCACCACATATAGTCAAAACACAATATAACCATTAACCCATTGTCCACTATTGTAAAAACCATCTACATCGCAAATATTTTTTCACAGGACTCAAATGATTCCTTTAGTGGTGGGACCTAGGACAACCTTAAGCTTGCTAAAGACTCAAGTTTAGGATGGAGGAAAAAGGTGCTTGGAGCAAGGAGTCATTTATGGTTTTAAACCTCTAATGAAAAGAAGTTTTAAATTGTAGGGAAACCTGACAACATTTTTCTAGATTTTGTATATTGACCAAAATGGTGGTTAGGAGAAAGCTTGGTTTAGAAATGGATGATCACCCTTATCCATACACTTTAGGTTCGATAAAAAAAAATTAGAGTTAAAATTGACCAAGTAGTGTAAGCCTGGATTTTTATCTATGCAATTTTATTAAAGAAGTAGAATTTTATCTAGTGACCCTTAATGTCTACATTGTAGTCTTTAGCGGCCCCTATATGTATATAAGGGATGTTAGCTGCTTGAGGAGGTCCAACCAATATTTCCTAATGAAGGATGATAACAATTTTATTGTCAATGTACACAAGGGGAAGTCTAAGATCTCTTTGTTGGGTGCACACAAGGATAAGATATTGATAAGCATGACTACAAATATGTACTTCTTTTCTTGGGACAAAATGGGGGCACCAATTTTGGAAGTGTGAAAGAAGGAATCCTTCGAACGATGTACAAAGAACACAAGCGATAACTTCAAGACATTTTGCAATCATACATACTTGTTATAATAGTTAAAATGGAGTCCACGCGAGTGGGAAACAAAGCATGAGACACATTTTGTGCCAAATTCCCATATTAGAGTAGAATGAAGTGAAGTGATTGTGGGATAATTTAGAGCAAAGAGTCATAATACCAAGTACCTCACCTTGAAATTACCTTGTGATTTTAGTGCCAAAGAAAGATGGGACTTGGATAATGTGCATTGACTATATATATTTACATAAGATCACTCTAAATAAATGGATACCCTTTTCCTGGATCAATGACATGTTAGATCAACTACAACATGCAAAGTAATTCATTAATATGGATTTGAACTCTAGATATCATAAAGTGTAGTGATCTTGATTGATCCATAATGAAGGACTTATAGCCCCACTTGCTTCACCAATACAACCCCTTACATAATTTAACTTTTGGTACTTGTTCCTGAAGTTATACAGAGAGTTTTGTTCTTCATAATAACTTCAAGGCCCGAACACTTAGTGTAGCCTACAAAACAACAACCAACTCCAATGCTAGCAATGATTAAGGTTATGAGTTAGGTCTCATCAGGTAGGCTAACAAGGATTGCCTATACTTCTCTGCTTCAAGGCATGAGTTCCCCTTGTTTGACAATGGTATATTATCAAGAGGCAATGTTGATATGAGATGAATTTATCATCCATGCTTATGAATGCAATACTCAACTAACCCTATGTGTTGGAACCAATCATGTTGTAACGGTGCTCTATAGTTTTATTTTCAAATCCACTTCAACTTGAAAACATTTCACTAAGGTACACCTTCATTGATCCTATGTCGATAACGAACCGAGTGTAGCACTGATGAAATAGTAATCTCAACAATTCAACAAAGTGACCCTAAGATGGCACTTATTCATTTCATTTAATGATCTCTTAAAGAATACATGTAAGGGAATATTATAGTGTTGTGAAGTGGTTATCAATCAACTGTTGAGTTGGAAAGGGAATACAACAAATTGCCTTGTATTAATGTTATGCCATCGTGAACAAATGAGCAATGAATATTACTCCTGCAAAGTTATATATAACATGAATGCCTCTCAACCAACAATTGCAAGACAATGTTGAGCTAAGACTCAATGCCTACTCACCAATATTACACATTGTATAGTTCAATAGAGGACATATGTATAGGCTCGCAATTATCTCAACATATGAAAATGGAAAACTCCAATCAACAATCCCATATAATCACTAATTGTTTATGGATGTGAGTGGAGTAGTAAAACTGGACTTATGATGTCCCAAACTGTATCCAAAACGTTTTCCAATAACATGACATAATTTACACCGTCATCAAACCAAACAAAAGAAGTCTACAATGTATTGTTTTCCAACCAACACACCCATAACTCAATTAAAGCTAAGCAATTCAAATTGTTCTATGTATTTGGATTTACCCATTAAATGTAAAGTGCACAATAATCTATGTGACGTGCTTCACACACAATAAAATAGCCATGAGATAAATTGACTCAAGGAAGAGACGTATGATATAGAATTTAGTTAATTCACCCACAAACAATTCAAAACCACACAAAATATTGATAACACTCGACAAAATGGAGTGTGTATGGCCTTGTTCAAGAAAAGAAGGCCCACATACTTTGGTAAAGGAGAAAATTGGCTAGGAAAGGTAGAGAAATGTACAGGGATGGATAAATTCACCTAGTTATGTATGAAAATGCCCAAGCAATTATAAGAACACCCCATGCAATACAAATTCACCCAATGAGATGAGAAATATGCCCAAGCAAGTTGGATTTCACCTAGAAATCATTCAAAACGCCCAAGCAAGGTACTAAATCCTCTAACAACAGAGGAATTCAACCAATAATATATAAAAGCACTCAAACAATGAAGAAAATTCCCTGGGAAATAAGAAAACACCCAGACAATGGAGAAAATGCCCTAGGCAAATAGGAAAAACTTCCAACAATCAATAAAGACACACATGCAAGTGAGAAATTCACCCAACAATCACTAAAAATGCTTTTGGCAATTTCATGCATTGATGAAACAACTTTGAGATATCAACCATTAATCTCTGGTCTTGGAGTGACATCTAATGGTGGGAGGAAAATCATTGTTGGGGCCTCCATTACAAAATAATAACCAACAATGCAATAAATCCACAATTTTGATTACATGTCTCCCTCATTCACACTCTCACCATTCACTAACAACCATTAATAACACAAAGGAGTCTCCATTAAAAATAATTGACAATAATTAAAAATGAAATAAGACCAATATATCAAGCACATAATATCAATCGCATATCATAAACAATACCTTTCCTTGTAAAACTGACATTCAAGTGGTTGACCAATCTATTTTGATAATCTCTTGTTATAGTGATGCTTATGTCTTTCTAACCTCCTTTGTGCATTCTCCTCTCCCTGTCCATAAAGATCCTTTGTGAGCAAAACTGGCAAAGGAAATAGGGAGAGCTAGGATAATGGGAAGGCCAACATGCTTGACTTTTGATTCCTCGTTCCTCGTCCTTTCTCTCCTATTTCATTTTTCTTTTTACATTTAATTTGTATTTTTCTCTCTCATCTCATTTATTTTGCAATGCCTTGTCTTTTATGACTTTCTAGCCTTCATTGAATGTTGAATTACATTTAAGTGTTGAGGCTTACAACCATTTCTTCGTGTCTAGATCCATTTCGAATCACTAACCCATAAATTGAATCACAACAATGATACATAATTGTTAATCTTCACAAAAATCAAGAGATGGTCACGCTATAAACAACATTATAATGTAGAGAAAAACCCTTATGGTAGGGTAACACCATCAATTACTTCTTAAAAAAGGAATCACTCCACAAGCCATGTCTGCTACAAACAATTCATCTGTTATATCTCATACAATGATACTCATGTGTATTTATACTTTCTCGTGAATATTCCTAACAACTACCCCTTGTTATTAGATTACTTCCTCTAACTACCAAGTGGACCTATTTATTACCCACCAACTACAACTGGGCATATTCGATGATTAAGGTGACATTACATAAAATATCCTCTTAGATACACCCTAGGTACCCCATATTGTCCTCTCTTGATACATAACATTATAGCCCCCTTCACATGTTTCATCCTTGAAACATGAGAGAAATCCATATAATATGATTTAGTAAGCATTGTAGACAACTGATACCAAGCATGAGCATCCATCCATCCAAATACAATGTGGACATGGGGTCCAACTATTTCATTGCCACCCCAATCTTGATTTTGGTCGCTCCTTTGGTTTCGTGTTATTGTTATGCTAGTATGATATCTCCCTGCATTGCTTTTAGTCTTCCATGTTCCTCCATAATGGTTTCCTCTTTGGTTCCATGCTTTCTCATTCTCCCAACCTTGCCTTGATGATGTTGTTTATCATGGTGGCGTGGGTGTTGCAACCTTAACTATTGGTTCTTCTTTCTTTGACTCTTGAACCTTTTAATCCTTAACATCTTCTTCCTGTTTATATCTTTCTTATGGATTTTCTTCATGTGTTTTTGTAGTTTATTCTTCTTCTGATTCAACCCTAGACTCTACATTTTCCATGTCTATAAATATGGAAACTATTTTACGTGTAAGGACTTCTTCATGCGCCCCCTTGGTCCCTCCTTGTTTAGTAAGAGAAATATCCTGCAATGTAATTTTCTTTTTTCTTATACCAAATCTTCAAGAACTTCTTTTGCACATTAATATTAAATGTACCAATAGATTCCATCCAAGGGTGTCCCAAAAACTGTTAATCACAACTTGACAAAACATTGCAGAGACATTACACATTAATTATGTTGTGAATATCTATGTTGGAAATATGGATGGTCCACAGGCTTACCATTTACAAATCAGTGTTATGGGTGGGGATGAGTTGAAGAGTGATCCTATGAAGATAGAGGCCATCCCTAAATGATCCGCTCTTACTAATGTCATAGAAATTAGGAGTTTTCTAGAAGATTCCTTGTATTTAAGAAAGTCCATACCATTAATTTCAATTGTGGAAACACCACTTCTCATTGTAACAACTAGTCGTAAAAGCTTCTAATGGGGTGATAATCAACAAGCGTCCATTGAAGAACTAGATAAGAAGATAACTCAATCCTTGATCCTAATAAAACCTAACTCACATAAGTATTTTGAAGGGAAACCAATACTAGTGGGTATGTGATGAATGTTATTAATACAAGGTGGGAAACCAATCTATTATCATTTGGAGCTATTCCATAAAGAAATACCTAACTATCCCACATATTATAAGGAGATTTAATCCTTCGTCCAAGTAGTGAAGAAGTGTTATATATTGTGTTAGGAGACCATCATCCATACTAATTACGGACCTCCACAATACTCGCACGCTTACAATAAGTTCCAACAAGTAAGACACCATTGATGAATGGAATTTCGGTATTAGTTTTGTGTAGTGATTAAATATAATAAGGATGCAACCAACAAGTTGGTTGATTTTCTATAAAAGGTACCAGAACCACAAATCATTGCTTTGGCATCCATTATACACATGGAGTCACTCACTCATGAAAAATACAAAGAGGAGTATGTGCAATATGAGGAATTCAAAGGGGTGTATCAGTAGCTACAAGGAAACAAAAAACAAGATTATGTTGATTACCATATCCAAGGTGGATTACTCTACAAGATGGGGAAGTTTCATGTCCCAAAGGAAAAAATAGTACACTTGATAAGGGAGGCATGGTTGTTAGGCATTTTGGTGTTAAGATGACAATGGGTAATTTAGATAGGTATGCTTGTTAGCCCGAGATGCAAGAATAAGTAGGTGCCTTTCTTAGAGGTTGTATTTTATGTTGTACCAAGAATCCTATAACATGAAGCAGGTATTATATAGTCCACTTATAGGTCTTGTTAGGCCATGGGATAAATTATTGATGGACTTAGTTGAGAATCTGGTGAGGATGATAAGAGGGCACGATTACATGTATGTGGTAGTAGACAAGTTTACTAAAATATCTATTGTGATGGCTAATGAGAAGACCATTAAAGGACAAGATGTTACAAGCTTCTTCTTTGAAAGGTCCTGATAACACTTTGGGATTCCAAGGAGCATCATTTTTTATAGAGATGTTAATTTCTTGGTGTATTTTTTATGTCATTGTGGGAGAAGCAGGATAATAAATCAAAGAGATCTAATCCCTTGAATTAATGGGTAGTTAGAGGTAATGACGAGACTCTAGTTCAACTTTGGAGAGATTACAATCAAAAGTATATCAGGACTTGTGATAAAATTTTGATTTACATACAATATTCTTCCAATATACGTGTCCTCACTTCCACAAGTAAATATCCTTTTGAACTTTGTTTTGGATGTTTTTCACCATAACCATTGGATATTATATATAGACAACCTAAGGAAGGAGCAACAACCTAAAGTGATGCATAGAAGGAATAAAATTTCATAGATAAGATAAGGAAAATACACTTACATCTTTAAGTGAAACCAAAGAAACATGAAGAGAAATACAATAACATACATGATAAACACTAGATTGATAAAACTTCACAAGTAGGAGACAAATTTTGGTTGCACCTTAATAAGGAAAGGTCAAAAGGACTAGGGAATAAAAATAAAACCTTGAGATATGGGACTTTTGAAATATTGGAGAAAGTATTCAACGATCCTTTTAGACTTAGTCTTCCACTTTATATACACATTTACTCATTACTAGTTGTAATGAACCTAAAGTTCTATGAGCCATAAAATGCTTGACAAGGATGAAGGGGACTGAATCTTACATTTTATTTAAGATTTTGCACTAGATGCACAACCAAAATTATTGGAGGACACAATTGTGAAAAATAATATGAAAATTCCTCGAATGTGTCAACAAGAACTTCAATAGGTGGGATTGAAGAGTTAGTTACCAAATAAGGTCGAATGGCACTCCCAGAAGAAAGTTGAAGAATTGTTTTCTCGTCTCCTTTAAACATTTTGGAGACCAAAAGTATTTCCACAATAGGGAGGGATGATCCAAAATAGATTTATGTAAATACCATATGAATTTATTTATGGTCTAAACAAGGGAGACTATACTTTTGAGATGGCATTGATTTTGTCAAAACTCGGATCATCAACATCTAACATGTTTTTGAGGCCTTAAGAAACAATTTTTGGGGCCATGTGGCGAACATGAATTTCAAATCCTTCTCTCCTCCAACGAAGAAATTGTTATTCTTATTGAGATATGTCCAACAAGCCATTGTGCATATAAATCATAATTCATATGCAAAAGTGTTGACCATGTCATCTCACCCCTAATTTGAATATAAAGACTTATTAACATGTGGGTATACATGAAAATAAGAATGCAGAAAAAACCAATTATGCGAGAGTCGGCGAGCTCTGTAGCCAACTAGGGTTTCCCTAGCCGTCATCCTACCTGCTGCTCACACGCTTGCTCAGGCTATCTCGAAGGTCCCGACCCATTACTTCCTCGAGATTCTGCGCGGTGCCCAGATCCACGTTCCACGATTTGCATGGGATCTCTGGTCATGGAGATCCAAGCCCAGCTCCAGGCCTTTAATGCCCTTGTTCAAGCAACCTTTCCTCAAGCTGCCTCTCTACCTCCCTCCAAGTTCATGAAAAATATTGATGAGATACCCTCTCTGGAACTCTCTCCTTCAGATCCATGCCAGAAAGCTCTCATTCTCTCAGAGAAATCCCTCATCGGCAAGTTTAAAAGGTTGTGGCCCAGCCCTAATGTCACGTCCCCGACCCTCTGACTGGGAAAGAGGATGCGACTAAACACCAAATCATTCGGGCATCTAGCCCCATGAACATGAACATACATACATATAGTGTTGAAGCATGATACTTAAAACATAAAACATTTTACGAAGCATAATCATTCATATACACAACGGAAGCAAAACATTATCACTCAGCATTCATGCATATACATACTAGCGTTCAACATGTATATCATTATTCATCAACGTTAATACGATTGCATACACAAATCCAGTACGAATACTTATCTTAATAAGAACTTATACCGTAACCAGCTACGTCGCTGCAACGTTCCTCCCAACCATAGGCCCGCATGCTCCTTAATCTCTCAGCAATGCTGCCACCCCCGAGCCGGGCATGATTCCCCAAGGAATAAGGAACTAACAGGCTTACACATAGCCAAGGATGACAACACCACAAGGGTACACAGTTCAGCCAAGCCAACACAGTTGGGTTTATCGGGCGAACAACAGATCATCCAAGCCAACAAAGTTGGGTTTATCAGACCATCCAGGAGCTGGGAAAGGCTAACTGCTAAGCTGGTGAACTCATGGCAGAGTTAAGGACATCCACACTAGATCTAGTCTGACTCCTAGAACACCCACACACACCCAACACAAGGAAATCAGTCCTTTCTCTGCAACGTAGTCCCTTAGACCCTGATATCCCTTCCAGTGCTATTTAGGGGTTGTGGAGAAGAAAGCCAGCCCACTAGCTATGTTTGTGTGGTTCCCAAATGCATCAGTTTTGTTAAGTAGATCAGGCCCTCATCACCACTCCTATGCAGTCCGAAGACCAATCCCTGCATTCATGTAGCAAAACAATCTCTTCATAGCTTGGACAGGGGAAACAAAACCTGAATCGTTCTTGGCCCTATCGTGGCCAAAACGATTCCTCAACAAACTACAGTAACCCAAATAGCAACAGTGACTCAACCAACAAATGTGGAAACAACAGCCAACGAGCCCACAAGAGAAACCACAGTCCACGAACAATAATGATATGTCTGGACAGTTACAACAGGGCCCGGGCAGGAGACAATCCTCAACATAGATAGGAGGAAGGAATATTACCCAGGAACCCACAGAAAATGTCTCACAGTGAGAGACCATGGCACATTCCATAGTCCGACAATGGTCGAGTCAAGACACCGACTTCCTGTGTGAGCAAGAGGAAGAACCGATCCTTAGGCCAACAATCCATGATGAAGAGGAGAACGAAAACCTCGAACAAGAATCACAACCCCCTCTTAGTCCGGCTCTGCGTGAGGATGAACTAAACTCCCTATGTGTGGGAAGGTGAACAGAGCATAACGTCTCTGCGTAAGAAAATGAACTAAATCGACCAAAGAGAATGGCGTAGTGGTGGTTCCCTTACCCATGTGAAGGTGGAGAGACGGCTGGTGGAGTGAGCATGTGGCAAAGACTGACAGTCCTGCCACCCTCCACTTCCAACAATAACTACCTCAACAACTCAGCAAAACATTAAGTGGTGGTTGGATGAGAGAAGGGAAGGTGAGCAATTAAACAAGGTGACACATGGCTTTTCCCCCATGGCTCAAGATTCATCATTTCCCCTCCTTATCCTTAGGAATCATGCCCCTTCTTAATTTAGTTGCAATGAACATATTTGGTTGGGTTATTTAATTAAAAAGCACATTTACATGATGCCACAATTTAATATATGTCGTATGTCCCGATATACCATCAGTGACCATCCCAATCCAAAACATACCTAACCAAATTGATGGTGGGGCCTTGGCCTTTAGCTCCACACCATGATTATTTACAATATACGCATCATGCGTATTTAACGTGAACGGGGTCAAAACCGGGGATGTTACATCCCCCCCCCCCTCAATAGCACTGTCCTCGGTGATTACAAAATTTGAACAAAATGTTACACTAGTATCGCCTTAGTGTTCCGCAGAGTTGAACAAAAATGGATGTGCCAACCGCATGGCATCCTCCAACTCCCACGTAGCCTCTTCAGGTCTATAGTGCTCCCATTGCACCTTTACCTGCCCTATGGCTCAGTTCTAGAGCATTGTGACCTTCCTGTCGAGGATGTGCATTGGCTCGATTCAGAACTCTCCCTCGGGTTCCACCTAAATCACATCCCAATTTATCACATGGTTAGGATCATGTACATGTTTCTTAAGTAAAGAAACATGAAAAACATTATGAGCTCTAGTACTAGCAGGCAATGCAAGTTTATATGCAACAGACCCTATCCTTTCAAGCACTTTAAACGGCCCACAATATCTTGGTGACAGCTTGGCACAACTCCCAATATTCAAGGAACTTTTCTTTGCCCTCACTCTGAGGTAGACATGATCCCCAACATTGAACTCTCTGTTCTTCCTATGCTTATCTGCATAGCTTTTCTGTCTGTCCTATGCTGCTTTTAGATTCTGCCTGATCTTTACACCTCTTGCTCCATTTCCTTGAGCAATTATGGTCCAAGCACAACTCTGTTCACCGGGTTATCCCAAGTCACTGGTGTCCTACACCTTCTTCCATACAAAGCTTCATACGGACTCATCCCCAAGGATGCTTGCTGTTCATTATTGTAAGCAAACTCTACCAAGTGCAAGTAATCTTCCCACTTGGTTGGTTTGTGTGTCACATACTTGCGAAGCATATCTTCAAGCACCTGATTAACTCTTTCTGTCTACCAATCTATCTAAGGATGGTAAGCAGTGTTGGAGTTTAGCTTTGTACCCAAATCTACAAACAATCCTTTCCAAAAATTGGAAGTGAACTTGACATCTCTGTCAGAAACTATTGCCTTCGGTAATCCATGTAATTTGAAAATCTCCTTCATGAAGATCTTTGCAATGTCATCAGTCTTATGCGTAGACTTCACCGGTATAAAATGCGTTGCCCTTGTCAACTTGTCCACCACAACCATGATGGAATCATGTTGTCTCCAAGTCATTGGCAATCCTGTAATAAAATCCATGGAAATAACTTCCCATTTCCATTTCGGAACTGGTAAAGGCTGCAACAAACCTGTTGGATGTTGATGCTCAACCTTTACCTGCTGACATTTCATGCACCTTGAAATGTACTCAGCCATGTCCTTTTTCATTCCTAGCCAAAAGTACTACTTTCTAGCTGTAGCAATTGTCTTCTGATATCCTGGGTGACTAAAATACGGAGCTTGATGGATTTCATCCATAACAACCCTTCTCAAATCTGCTACATTCGGAATATAAATTATGCCTTTATAAGTAAGAAGACCATCCGCTTCCAATTTATATCCCTCATACTTCTTCTCAAGACTTTGCTGCTACAATTTGTCTTTTACCTGCTCATACAATTCATCTTCAGCAACATGATTAACAATCTACTGCCTCAAATCTGATTGGCAAATACTAAGAGATGCCACATGCATTTATTGTACCTTCCTACTGAGTGCATCAGCTACCTTGTTCTCTTTCCCTTTTATGTGCTTGATTTTGAAATCAAACTCACATAAAAATTCCAACCATCTCGCTTGCCTAGCATTCAGAGTAGGCTGATCAAACAAGTACTTCAGTCCACAGTGATCTATTCTGAGTTCAAATCTTCTACCCATCAAGTAATGTCTCCACATATTGAGAGCATGTACTATGGCTGCAAGCTCTAAGTCATGAGTGGCATAGTTCTTCTCATGCTCCTTCAGCTTTCTTAACTCATAACATATCACGTGGTTGTCCTGCATAAGGACTCCTCCAAGCCCTTGCCCACATGCATCAGTACATACCACAAAATCCTTCTCTGGATCTGCAACTTTCAATACTGGTGCACTGGTGAGAAGATTCTTCAACCGCTAGAAGCTCTCTTCACACTTCGAAGTCCATTCGAACTTTGTCCCCTTCTTTTGCAAAGAAGTGATGGCATGTGCAACCTTGGAAAATACTTCAATGAATCTCCTGTAGTATCCTGCAAGTCCCATAAAAGATCTTACATCGTCACATTTCTTGGAGTAGGCCAATTCATAATGGCTTCAATCTTTTCAAGGTCTACTGATATACCCTCCTCTAAGATAATGTGACCCAAATACTGAATTCTATCCCTGTAGAAGTCACACTTGCTTAGCTTTGCATACAGCTGATGTTCCCTGAGCACTTGCAATGTCAATCTCAAATGCTCTTCATGCTCTTCCTCATTCTTAGAATAAACAAGAATGGCATCAAGGAAAACAAGAACAAACTTGTCCAAATACTTACTGAAGACACTGTTCATAAGACACATAAATGTAGCCGGTGCATTTGTGAGACCAAACGGTACCACTACAAACTCATAATGCCCATACCTTGTCCTAAAGGTTTTCTTATGAATGTCTTCATCCTTGATTCTCACCTGATGGTAACCATACCCCAAGTCAATCTTGGAAAATACCTTTGCTCCTCTCATTTGATCAAAGAGGTCATCAATCATGGGAAAAGGATGTTTATTATTCACAGTAACCTTGTTCAACTGTCTGTAATCAATACATAACTTGAGTGTACCATCTTTCTTCTTTACAAACAGAACCGGTGCTCCCCAAGGAGACACACTCGGTTGGATATACTTCTTTTCCAACAACTCTTGCAGTTGCATCTTCAATTCTATCACCTCTGGTGTACTCATTCTGTAGGGTGTCTTGGACACTGGTGCTGCTCCTAGCACAAGTTCAATGGTGAAATCAATGTCCCTCTTTGGAGGAAGCCCTGGAATCTCATCAAGAAAAACATCCTTGAATTCCTGTAACACCTAACAGTCCTCCAACCTAGGAGTTTCATCTCCTGTTGGTTCCAGAATATGAGCTGCATACAACTAGCAACCTTTCCTACAAAACTTCTTCAACTGCATTGTTGAAACCTGTCTTACTGAAATTACCTTCGGAATACCTTTCACAACTACTGGGTTTCCTTCTTCATCCATGGATTCAAAAGTCTTGGTATAACAGTCAAGCTTCACTCTGTGAGCTTCTAACCAATCCATTCCAATGAGAACATCATAGGAACCAAGTGGTAGAACATTCATATCTACATAAGTGATTAATCCATTCATAACCAATGGACATTTCTCTACCAATTCACTGACCTTTCTCTTAGTTCCGGTGGCTAGCTGAACTAACCAAGATTTTCTATGCGTTACCTTCTTAAGAGCACAAATCTCCACTACTCTAGGAGTAATGTAACTGTGAGTAGAACCAGGGTTAGTCAAAATAGAAACAGATTGTTCAGCAATCTTACCTGCAACTTCAACCATAGTTGACTGGTGATCTGCCTGGCGGTCCAGCAGTGCTACATAAATTCTAGGGACTGCCCTTGCTACTTGACCCACTGTTTCTGCTTCCTAAATGTTATAAGCTAGCCTTGCACTTTCATTCTTAAGTGGACAATATTTGCGCAAGTGGGGTCCTTCACATTTCCAACATTTAAGTGGACCTTTATTCTGATGTGGCTCTTTAGGCTTTCCACTTGTCACTCCAACTGGATTACTCACAGCTTGGGATGGCTGCTTCTGCTGGTTCCTAAATCTAGAAGGTTTGAAACCTTTCCTTCTTTGGTCAAACTTCTTGTTCTTCTTGTCCTTCCATGCTTTATGGTAATCATGTTTACCTTTGCTTTGCTCATAGCAATACTTAGCCTTTCTTATTGCTTCTTTGAGAGTTCTCGGTTCATAGAACTCAATTCTATCTTTGTAAGCTTGAGGAAATCCACTTAGAAACCATTGGGCCTTCACTTTCTCATCTCTGATGTACCGGACATACCTCAACAATTCCAAGAACTTATTGGCATATTCATCCATGGTTTGCTGTCCCAATCTCAGCTCATGGAATTCCTTAATCTTATCATCATAATACCTGTCATAGAGGTATTTCTGCCTGAAATACTTCTTGAACTGTTTCCACTTCAGTTTCCTTTCACTGATCCTCTTTACTTGCTTGAAGTGTTCCCACCAAATGGATGCTCGTCCATTCAGATTGAATATGGCAACTCTTGCCTTCATGTTTCCTGAATAATCCTGCACTTGAAAGTACTTCTTTATCCCAAGAAGCCAAGCTTCAGCCTTTTGTCCAGTCTTTATCACACCATCAAATGTACGAGGTTTAGCTTTCTTAAATTCATCCCGATAGCGATCCCTATGTTGCCTTCTTATTTTCCTTTTGCGAGAATATGAACTTGTGTCCCCGCTAGATTCTTCAGAATCAAATAATCCACTAGAAGTTCTTCTTTTTCTCCTAGTGTTGCTCTTACTGCCTTCTGGTCTTGTTGTTCCTCATCCAAAGTCTATCTTCCTTTGAAAATTTGTCAAAATTTTTAACATAGCAGCATTCAACTGATGCTGCTCTTCTTGGGCTTTAACCAAGCTTGTCATGGTAGCTGCAACATCTGACAGTGTCTCTTGGAATCTCCTTCCATTAGACTCTATGTCGTCATTTCTATTACGGTCATTTTCTCCCATGGCATCTCTTGCATGCTCATAGGAATCCCGAGCATCATACCCATCATGGGTTCTCATGACTGAACCACCTCTTGCTTTACCACACTGTTCTTTCTAGAGTACTGCTCTTGGAAGTTGTCTATAATTCTGCTATATGTTAGTATCAAACTGTTAGATGCATCACATTAATATAAATCAAAACTACTTACCTTCCTCTCTTGGAAATTCATAAAACACAATTATGCTAAAACACAGAATTTTCCTCTTTTTCTTTTCAGCCCTATGACCATGGACAGTCTCCTGAAATCTGCTGAAAACCTGCTGGAAGACAGTCGAAAGCTACATGACAAATCACTGAGAATTTCCTTTGAAGAACCCAAATTTCCTTAGGCCCAATTGGACCTCATCCCAGCTACTTTTTTTATTCTTCGGTGGTCAAAACAACTACATTTCCGATCTGCATCGGCAAGCAAGTTGTTTGTGCATCGGTGGTCTATTGCTGATTTCATTCCGAAATTTTCGATGGGAAAAACAACTAGACTCCCTATCTGTATCGATGAGTAATTCAACTATGCATCAGGTGCATAGTCCGTTGAGCAGTCGCAACGACGAAAAATGATCTTCTTACCGTTTCTACGACGAACATGGCTGAGCTTCCGATCAGCGATCCGATCATCAACAAATTTTTGATGCTTTTTAACTCTTCATCGGTGATTCATTGGTCTATTCCCTTACACCGTGTCAACCCGCAGTGGTTTATCGTTACGAACTTCATCGGCTCAATGATCGCTTATTTTCTGTCGATCCGTTTGTTATCTGTCAGTGAAAACTTTCTCTATCTTCCGCTGACTTTGGCGGCTCCATCAAGTAACTGATTAACGCTGCCATAATCCATTAACACCTCGGCATCAGCGAGTGGAAGACTAAACCATCGGCGGGTTAGTTCGATCAGCAGCCGCAATGGCAACTCATCATCTTTGATCCTTTTCTGATCAGTAGTCCAATCCGCTAATGCTTTCCCATTGGCGAAACGATACATGATTTTGACCGGCATCGGCAGTCGAAGCTTCTCCTTGTTGGAAGACTAGTGCTCTAGGATTCCGCAACGGCGGACGCACAAAACACTATCTTCTTCCGATGGCCGATGATTTCAGGCCTTAGAAAAAATTTTGAAATTTTGCGCCATCGGCGGTCGGAGGCTCTACGCGTCGGAAGCATAATGGTCTAGCCATCTGCAATGGCGGGCACTCGATCAACTAATTTTCGTCGATGATTTCAACACTTAAACAAAATTTTGAAACCTTCTTCTTTTGTCGACGGTCGGAACCACTAGCACTGCTGCATCGACATTTTAGTCCCCATGGTAGCCGCAATGGTGACAACCCATTCAACTAATTCTTGCCAATGTTCAATGGTAGTTTCCCCGTCTAACCATCGGTGATGAGAACAACTATCTTCCGTCGATCACCGATGGTCGGACTTAGAAAAATTTTCAAAGTTTTTCCGGTTACCGTCCATCGGGTGGCCTTTCCACTAAGTGCCCGCTGCATCGGAAGATATTGTCACTGAGTCTTCCGTTGGGCCGATAGTTCTGGCACTTAGAAAATTTCCTGAGTTTTCCTACCACAACTTTTTTATTGTTGTTGGGTAGAAGGAAACCTGCCTCTGCTATCTAATCTGTCATGGCCCATTCAGGCCCACACTGCAACCAGAGCTCTGATACCATTTTGTCATGTCCTCGACCCTCCGATAGGGCAAGAGGACGCGACTAAACAACAAATCATCCGGGCATCTAGCCCCATGAACATGAACATACATACATATAGTGTTGAAGCATGATACTTAAAACATAAAACATTTTACGAAGCATAATCATTCATATACAAAATGGAAGCAAAACATTATCACTTAGCATCCATGCATATACAGACCAGCATTCAACATGTATATCATTATTCATCAATGGTAATACGATTTCATACACAAATCTGGTAAGAATACTTATCTTAATAAGGACTTGTTCCGCAACCAGCTACGTCGCTGCAACGTTCCTCCCAACCATAGGCCCGTGTGCTCCTTAATCTCTGAGCAATGCTACCACCCCCGAGTCAGGCATGATTCCCCAAGGAATAAGGAACTAACAGGCTTACACATAGCCAAGGATGACAACACCACAAGGGTACACAGTTCAGCCAATCCAACACAGTTGGGTTTATCAGGCGAACAACAGATCAGCCAAGCCAACAAAGTTGGGTTTATTAGGCCATCCAGGAGCTGGAAAAGGCTAATTGCTAAGCTGGTGAGCTCATGGCAGAATTAAGGACATCCACACCAGATCTAGTCTGACTCCTAGAACACCCACACACACCCAACACAAGGAAATCAGTCATTTCTCTACAGTGCAAACCCTCAAACCCTAATCTCTCTTCCAGTGCTATTCAGGGGTTGTGGAGAAGAAAGCCATGCCACTAGCTCTGTTCGTGTGGGTACCAAATGCACCAAGTTTGTTAAGCAGATCAGGCCCTCATCACCACTCTTATGCAGTCCGAAGACCAATCCCTGCATTCACGCAACAAAACAAGCTCTTCACAACTTGGACAGGGGAAACAAAACCTGAATTGTTCTTGGCCCTATCATGGCCAAAACAATTCCTCAACAAACTATAGTAACCCAAATAGCAATGGCAACTCAACCAACAAATGTGGAAACAACAGCCAACGAGCCCACAAGAGAAACCACATTCCACGATCAATAATGATATGTATGGACAGCTACAACAGGGCGTGGGCAGGAGACAATCCTCAACATAGACAAGAGGAAGGCATATTACCCAGGAACCCACATAAAACGTCTCACAGTGAGAGACCACAGCACATTCCACAGTCCGACAATGGTGGAGTCAAGACACCGAATTCCTGCGTGAGCAAGAGGAAGAACTGATCCTCGGGCCAACAATCCGTGATGAAGAGGAGAACGAAAACCCCGAACAAGAATTGAAACCCCCTCTTAGTCCAGCTCTGCGTGAGGATGAACTGAACACCCTGCGCATGGGAAGGTGAATAGAGCATAACGTCTCCACGTAAGAAAATGAACTGATCCGACCAGAGTGAATGGCGTAATGGTGGTTCCCTTACCCACGTGAAGGTGGAGAGACAGCTGGTGGAGTGAGCATGTGGCAAAGACTGACAGTCCTGCCACCTTCCACTTCCAGCAATAACTGCCTCAAAAACTCAGCAGAACATTAAGTGGTGGTTGGATGAGACAAGGGAAGGTGAGCAATTAAACAAGGTGACACATGGCTTTTACCCCATGGCTCAAGGTTCATCATTTCCCCTCCTTATCCTTAGGAATCATGCCCCTTCTCAATTTAGTTGCAATGAACATAGCTGGTTCATTTATTTAATTAAAAAGCACATTTACATGATGCCACAATTTAATATATGGTGTATGTCCCAATATACCATCGGTGACCATCCCAATCCAAAACATACCTAACCAAATCGATGGTGGGGCCTTGGCCTTTAGCTCCACACCATGATTATTTACAATATACACATCATGGGTATTTAACATGAATGGGGTCAAAACCAAGGATGTTACATTCCCCTCCCCCTTCAATAGCATTGTCCTCGATGCTTACAAAATTTGAACAAAATGTTACACTGGTATCGCCTCAGTGTTCCGCGGAGTTGAACAAAAATGGATGTGCCAATCGCATGGCATCCTCCAGCTCCCACGTAGCCTCTTCAGGTCCATAGTGCTACCATTGCACCTTTACCTACCCTATGGCTCGGTTCCAGAGCATTGTGACCTTCCTGTCGAGGATGCACATTGGCTCGATTCAGAACTCTCCCTCGAGTTCCACCTGAATCACATCCCAATTTATCACATGGTTAGGATCATGTACATATTTCTTAAGCAAAGAAACATGAAAAACATTATGAGCTCTAGTACTAGCAGGAAATGCAAGTTTATATGCAACAGGCCCTATCCTTTCAAGCACTTCAAATGAACCACAATATCTTGGTTACAGCTTGGCACAACTCCCAAGCTTCAAGGAACTTTTCTTTGCCCTCACTCTGAGGTAGACATGATCCCCAACACTGAACTCTCTGTTCTTCCTATGTTTATCTGCATAGATTTTCTGTATGTCTTGTGCTGCTTTTAGATTCTGCCTGATCTTTACAACCTCTTGCTCCATTTCCTTGAACAATTCTGGTCCAAGCACAACTCTGTTCATTGGGTTATCCCAAGTCACTGGTGTCCTACACCTTCTTCCATACAAAGCTTCATACGGACTCATCCCCAAGGATGCTTGTCGTCCATTATTGTAAGCAAACTCTACCAAGTGCAAGTAATCTTTCCACTTGGTCGGTTTGTCCGTCACATACATGCAAAGCATATCTTCAAGCACCTGATTAACTCTTTCTGTCTGCCCATATGTCTAAGGATGGTAAGCAGTGTTGAAGTTTAGCTTTGTACCCAAATCTACAAACAATCCTTTCCAAAGATTGGAAGTGAACTTGACATCTCTGTCAGAAACTATTGCCTTCGGCAATCCATGTTATTTGAAAATCTCCTTCATGAAGATCTTTGCAATGTCATCAGTCTTATGCGTAGACTTCATCGGTATAAAATGCGTTTCCCTTGTCAACTTGTCCACCACAACCATGATGGAATCATGTTGTCTCCAAGTCATTGGCAATGTTGTAATAAAATCCATGGAAATAACTTCCCATTTCCATTCCGGAACTGGCAAAGGCTGCAACAAACCTGCTGGATGTTGATGCTCAACCTTTACCTGCCGACATTTCATGCACCTTGAAATGTACTCAGCCATGTCCTTTTTCATTCACACACACAAGAAAGCAGACCGGTTTGTCGACACATTCACATCATAAACATATACATATTAAAGCATATTCATTATCATTATTATCGTCATTCCACAACATGAAATCAATGTAAGTGCGACAAACACATAAGGACTTACACACAAGTTACTCAGACATCAAACACACAGAGGTTTAACATGGAAACCCATATGGGAAAAACAATAAAGCGATCTTCATCTGGCATGAGTAATATTGGAACGTTTTCGTCTACGCACACAGCTTGTAGACTTCTCTTAGAATCTTCTTTACAATGGATGTTTTTTCTCTATCTTTCTCATGCTCTCATGCTTTTTTTTCTTCTCTCAGTTGATCTCTCTATCGAACTCCTTAAGTTTGAGCGATCGTCCACACACAACTTGGATCGATCCTATATATCTCTTACAATTATTGTTTCAACCGTCAACTAGTTCTCAATTAACAGTCGACTGGTTGTTCTAACTACCCCAAATCCTGTTACATTCAGTAAAGGCGCTAACGGCCCAGATTACATTCATTCTCATTCCCAAAGATAGACTGTTAGTCTAACATAACTCACTGTTACATTTATTGTTTTCTCAAAACATGTCGAATACTCAGATTTGAATTACTCTTCTCCTTTTCTGTCGTGACCTTGCTCGCCTTGCGACTGTATTCTTCACTTTTTCGACCAAAATTGGTAAATGTTTTCCTAGGGCTAATAGGCCCCCAACACTCACTTGTGGCTCATCCTGAGCCACTTTAGCCAAAGGTTTTTTTTGTGCCAAGTTTACTCTGAAACTCCTGATAGATCTTCATTACTTCCTCTGCTTCTCTCTACACATCTTCTTTTGCCTTTTGCATTTGTTCAACAAGTCTAGAACCGATATGTTCAAAAGTTTCCACTCTTGTCACTCCCATCACCTATCGCACCCACTCGTGGACTGTGTGGATGGTTCATGCAACTTGCTCTGCTTCAGCCTAAAGCTCCTGTGAAACGTTATGTTCATCTTTGGTGTTATGTTCGCAATTTAGTAACCTGATGTTGTAATGTTTCGAAGTCAGCGGCCTTGCTCATTTTCTTAAACAACAACAATTTCTTCATATCATTTCTTAACCCATTCAAATTCGCTTCTACGGTATGATGTTGCATTGTAACTTTATCCAACTCCACATCATCCATTAGAGCTTCCCATGACTAAGAAACATGTGCATATGCTTTGGCACAAAGTGCCTCGACCTCCTGAATCTTCTGAACATTTTCCTTTATTACGACAATGTTCCTTGAATGTTTAAGCTACTTAAACACCGCATGCTCTCTTTCCTTCATCTCTTCTACTGCATCCTATTGAATCATATGCAATGCATACATAGGAATTACATAAAAATCGACACTTACATGACCAATGTCTTTGATCATGGAATTATGCTCTAGCATGCCCAAATAAAGTGCCTTAGCAAACACCTAAACCTTTGTGTTCTATTGTTGTGATGGTATCTCCATAGGTTGATCCTTGGAAGGACCAACTTCTTCTTGTGACTCTATTTGGAACGGTTCACACATGACCGTTGTTCTTACTTCTTTTAATGCGACACATAGAATCTGCAATAAATATGTGATGCTTCCAACCAAGTCGGTATTCCTCTCATCAATATTCTTATAAGTCCGATTGGCAACTTCCTCCATCCGATCACTAATGAGGTTATAGTCATCATTAGTAAGGCCAACGGTTCTAGATGTTTTATCAGCCTTCCGCTTCTTATGACTCCTCTTCGATTCTTAAGATATTTTACGCTTATCACCCAATTCTGGATCTATCAGGGTCGTGCTAAACTCTTCTTTACTTTCATAAGGGGATATCCGTGGGATTTCTTCTCCTTATTGATATTTTCCTTATTTTCAGATGTTCTATTATGTCATGTTTCAATATCAACATATATTTGATCATCTACGCCAAGTCGTCTCCACTCTTTGGGCCAGTCTCGAACTATTGTCTCAATATCTTCTTATTTTTGTCAAAACTCAATCGTTACCCATTGATTCTCAAGGTCTTGTCGTGGCTGTAAATAGATGTGGTGTGCCCCAATAGAAAATATGATACTATTGCAGAACCTCTGGACAATCTCCATAGCAATTCTTGCTTAGTTCCCAATGCGATGCCTCAGTGCATCAACATGTAGGTAAAACTCAATGTTATTGTCCTTTTGTCGACGCAGATTCTCCTTTTCATACTAGAGATTCTATTATCGTTCCCCTCAATATGGAATAGGCACGTCTACCCCTTGATAGTTCGGTGGATCGTCCCATGCAACAAATGAGACCAAAATTAACAACCATGAATAGTGAAATGGGTTACCTTTCTCCTACGCATCGATCGAATCTACTAACAACTCATTCAACATGTAGGTCGACTAGTTCATCTGGACACCTACAACACACTGCTCTGCTGCAACAATGGTTCTAGCAATACATTGGTTCAGTCGCATCTTTATGAGAAGCTTGCTTGATAACACTTTTACCGTGAACCGAACAATAATATCATTGATAGAGGTGATGGAAAAGCCTCTCTTATCTCTAGTTAGGTCATGTTTCTCCTTCATCAGGGTAGCTAGGCCCAATTCCTACTCCTTTCTAGTAAATAATGGCGTTGGTTTGACCCATGTAAGAGGCAGTCTAGTGCTTGAATCTATCAGGTCGATGTCCACCAAAATTCATCGATCCAACCAAAAGCAGCCTCCATCAAAGAAAATCAACAATTGCTTCACGCACGTATTAACTTCTGTCGTGGGAACAAAATGGGGCATGTGCATAAATGATAGTAGGCATGAATTTTGTAGTCATCTTGCCCACTCCATTGGAACAAGGTGAATTGCTCCATCTTCATTTTCTCACACAGAGGTCATGTATCACAACATGGCAAGTTCTGGAAACTTCCACAGATCATGGCCTACAAATCCCATCTTCTTCAGATTCACCAAAATGTCTATTGTAACATGGACGCCTTTCGGAATGACTGGCTTAACCAATAGATACTTGGCATTCTTGCTGATATTTATGCTAGGAGCATCATCTTTCATAGGGGGAATGTATTTAGGCAACATGGTTGCAGACCCAAATCCTGATGCTTCGACATCATGGGTAGCTTTAAATCTCTGTGGAGGAATAATTCTACGGCCAATGCGCTTCTTTCTTGGTGGCATAACTAGCTCTGGTCACGACACAACTTCTAGAGGTTCTTCAACAATGGGTGTAGGGGAAGGAACCTCCATGCCAGATTCTAGAACAGTGCTAGTGCTCGATACAGAAATAAACATACTTAGTGAAACAAATTCAGCTCCAAAGGCATTGCAGACAGATGACTCGGCTCAAAGGCTTACTCAATTGAATACAAACAAATGAACAGACTTTCACGCGAAGATGGAAATAGGTTTTACACATGTCGGAAGTCATTAGCTCATATGAGGCTATAATAAATGGAAAAGGTGGCGGCCAATTCTACCACATGAGGTAATCTTTCCTATCATTTCAATAAACCGCCAAAATTCCCATCACTTCACTCATCATGACAGTGGGTAATCATTATGCATTAATGGCATATGTGACCAAAAAACACGTCGTTGAAATCTCTCGTTACTCAACTTAACTTCCCTCCAACTATCACTTGCGACATACATATAGTCTACAACATCATTTCTCTTGCGACAGACATATAATCTGCAACAACATTTCTCTTGCAACAAACATATAGTCTACGACAGTATTTCATACTTGTGACAAAATTAAAATTTGTGACAACAACTATATATAAACTTTTTTTTCACTTATCTTTTTAGTCAAGCGAAATGTGACTATCCTGATACGGTTTTATCTGACTTCCATTCACTAATCTTTTGAAGGGTGTACCATCTAACTTCTACAACTGGACCACACATCCCTAGATGATACAAGTGATAACATATGGTCCTAGCCAGTGCATTCGAAGCTTACCAGGATGCTTAAAAAATTTACTATCATACATGAGAACAAAATCACCAACATGAAACTGCTTAAACTTGATATGGCGGTCATGCCAAGCCTTTCATCGCTCCTTCTATCCTCACTGATGATATAATGCGACAAAGCGATCTTCTTCCAGTTGTACCAGATGCGACAATATTTCTTCTACTACGCCAACATCTGTCATCTTAGTAATCACAACAACTCTTATACTAGGTACAATATATTCTAATGGCATGATGACCTCCTGTCCATAGACCAATCTAAATGGAGTTTGTCTTGTCAAATTTTTACAGGTTATGTGATAATCCCATAATACCACAGGTATCTTATGATCCCAATCATCCCTCGGAACATTACATATCTTTGTCAATGCATTATCCAATATCTTGTTGAATGCTTCGACATCGTCATTCGCTTATGGGTGATATGGCGTTGTCTTCCGATGCTAAATATGGAATTCCTAAGTTAATTTTCAATTAACTGATTCATAAAATGTGTTCCTTGATCACTTATGAAAATATTCGGGCATCAAAATCAGGTCACTACATGGTCAAACAAAAATCTTGCAGTAGTACAATCTCTTACTGGTGTTGCTTCGGCCCATCTAGTTAAGTAGTATGTCACAATGATTATATATTGTGCACCCATTCTTTTTCCTGGTGGGTTAATAGGACCCACAAAATCAACATCCCATTTATCAAATTCCTTCAAAGACACTTGTGTTACCAGCGACATTTCATCTTGCCTCGATGGTTTTCCAGTTCTTTGGTAGATATCATAGCTATGATAATAGTTCTAGTATCTGCATGCAAAGTAGGCCACCATAGTCTGTCCTATAAAATCTTGTGCATAGTTATTTTTCCTACATGGTGGACTCCTACGACACCAACATGTGCTTCATTCAGCACCATCGGTTGCTCAAGTTCCAAGACACAACGATGAAGTATTTCATCTGGTCCCCTTTTATACAATTGCCAAGTAATTAGCTGGAAATATGCAGCTTTAACAATTAATTGCTTCTTTTGTGTTGTATTGAATTCTTGTGGTGCATATCCTGTAGTTAAAAGATCTACAATATCTCTGTAGTGGTAATCAATCATCTTGACTGCAAACAATTGTGCTTTAGGGAGGCTATCATCAAGACTAAAATGTTCTTCTCCACTTTCTAATCTCGATAGATGGTCAGGTCATGAATTCAGTCAACCCGACTTAACAATAATCTCAAAATCAAATTCTTGAAATAGGAGAAGCCATCGACATATCTTGTGTTAAATTTATGAACCATTGATCTACAGTCAAACATGAAAGCAGTAGGAAGGGAATTATGCAGTGGAATAATCAAAGAGAATGTACATTGAACATGAAATTCATGCCACAAATTTCAGATAAATCAGACAAGAATTGCTTAGATAATCACAACATTAATATTCATTCATTAATCAAATAGATTCAGATGTTAAAGATAGGATTCGAAACTATCAATTCTAACTGACTGATTAACTAACTCAGTGTGCTTAAATCAATGTTGGAGCTCACTAGTCTAACTCTAGATGTCTAAATCAATACAATGATTATACAATAAATAGAAATCAAATGCTAAAGATAGGATTCAAATCTATCAATTCTAACTGACTGATTAACTAACTTAGTGTGTTTAAATCACTGTTGGAGCTCACTAGTCTAACTCCGGATGTCTAAATCAGTCTACAATTAGTTAACAGATGAGATAGGTGGGAAAAAGGTGCCACTCTCCCTTCATTCATGCAAAACTGGTGCTAGGATAACTGAAAGTGATCTAATTGATTGTAACTAGAGGTTAAGTCAGCATAATTGCTTACCTACCACAACCAACTGATGGAGGCTGCTGGTGGCACTTGGAGTGGGCTACTATAATGTAGGGATTGCTCCCATAGGCACATAAACTCATGCATGCACATCCAGTAAGTGGCAGATAACCTCTAGGTGTGTCCCCCACACTCTAGTATAGTAATAATTACCCCCTAAGTTAGGCAAAATGACCAAATAGACTGTGTTGGACAAAGAAGGATTAACTAATTCTAACAACCCCCCTTAATCATAGCTTTAGACAAATTGGGCCCTGAAAACTAGGCCAAAAGTCACCCATACAATCTAAATGACATAAAATACTGCTTAAAAAATAAGGAAAATGGGGAAAATCTCATGGGAAAAAAAAACCCTCTCAAAATAAGCAAGAATCATGCAATTTTGCTGCAATCTGCAACTTTGTGGAGCAGTAATGCAGAATCTTGGTTCTTATGTGCATCAACATCCTAGGACTATGCATGTGAACCTCTCCAAACTAAATGATCATGTCTGGAGGAATTTTCCTCTTTGGAATAAGAGGATTATGCTCAACTAAATCAGGAACATAGATAGCTGCAAGATGAAAATTAGAACCATGTAGAGCAACTGAGATCAACTGATGAGAGAGAAAAAAGTTCTTGAGAATTCGAACCATGTGAGGTAAACCCAAGCAAATTATATGTTACATCCTTGAACATCGAACCATATGAGGTAAAATGTGGCTAAATCCAACTTCGAGTGTTAGGAGCAAGTGTCGAGGCGAATGCAGGATGTCTTTGTCTTTACTAGTATTGTGAGGAGATGAGCACGTGATCAAGTAGAAAGGTAGAGAAGTCCTGGGACCATAGAGAGCAAATGCTTGAGCTCCATAATCTGATATATCTTCAAAAATATCCAATGATTCACAAAATCTAATATCAACAAACTCATGAGAGAAAACTAACATTGAATCCACAACACCAATTTTGAAAGAGACTTAAGGTACTTAATTTTTCACACCAAAATTGATGAGAACATCTACAAGCATGACTGAAGGCTCTTGAAACTTAAAATTTGAACCAAATAAGGCCATATCAGGTACAAGAGTGTGGAACAAAGGTTCCAAGTGCTCCACTGAGATGGAAGATGCACAATTTTCTCCTTCTTCAACAAAACTCCAAGTATTGGTGCAAGCAATCATGTAGGAATTTGTTGGAAGCTCTAGCTCACTGAGAGTGAATGGATCACAAAAAGCAACATTAGAGAGAGAGAAATCGAATTCCTCTTCATTTTTTGAAGCAATCACTGGCAAACTTTCCATGGAATTTAAAATAGAAGAATCATTGGAGAATGCTTGAGTATAATGGAAGGGAAGTTTTTCTTCAATAATAGAGATCCGAATGTCTTCTTCTGGATTAGATATATGAGAAGATGATGTATCGTAGATCCCATAAACTTCTGGAGCAGCAGGAGAAGGAGTCACTCCAAGGAGACTTTCTTCAATTGGAATTGATTGTGTTGAATATTCTGCTTATTCTTCATCTTGAACAACTTCATCAAAGTAGAGGCCAAGACTTTTGAAGAAAGAACTCTTGTGGTGCTAGTTGTGCTCTCTAAATTGCTAGAATGATCCTCATTGTTTTTGCCAAAGGTTCTATCAAATTCTATCCAGAGATCCTTTGGGTATTCATCAGAATCAATAAGGTAGAGCAAGCTTGGAGAAAAGGCCAAACATATCATTCCAAAAGCTCTATCATTATCATTTTTCCAGTCATTCTCATCTTCATAAGAATCTTTACCAAGTAAAATAGATACCTCATAGAGATATTGTCTCTTTAGAGATTAAATCATCTTCAATTTCTACTCTAAATATCTTGTGAATAGAGTGAGCAGAGGAACTGGTAATCTCGAATCCATATTGAACTTGTACCTGCAAAATATCACTGCAAACAAACAAATTCGCAATCATATGTCAGTTCACACCTTTCCACCTCAACATGTGCACTTTCTCAGAGTTCGTCACACCTGGAGAGACTTCTCTAGACAAAATGTAGACTTAGAAAGGCAAAGATTGCAGGAATTATGTGGAAACTCAACTGCTTTTGGTGCACAATGGATACCAGACAAGGTTTGTGGTTAACCTGAACAATGCTCTTATACCATGTTAAATTTGTGAACCATTGATCTACAGGAAAATATGAAAGATGTAGGAAGGGAATTATGCAGTGGAATAATCAAAGAGAATGTACACTTAACAGGAAATTCATGCCACAAATTTCAAATAAATTAGACAATAATTGCTAAGATAATCACAACATTAATCTTCATTCACTAATCAATAATACAATGATTATACAATAAATAGAATTCGAATCTATTGGTTCTAACTGACTGATTAACTAAATTATTGTGTATAAATCACTACTGGAGCTCACTAGTCTAACTCTGGATGTCTAAATCAGTCTACAATCAGTTAACTAATGAGGTAGCTGGGAAAAAGGTGCCACTCTCCCTTCATGCATGCAAAACTGGCGCTAGGCCAACTTAAAGTGATCTAACTTATAGTAACTAGAGGTTAACTCAGCATAACTGCTTACCTACCACAACCAACTGATGGAGTCTGCAGGTGGCACTCAGAGTCGGCTCCTATAATGTAAGGATTGCTCCCAAAGGCACATAAACTCATGGAGTAAGTGGAAGATAACCTCTAGGTGTGTCCCCCACACTCTAGTACAATAATAATTACCCCTTAAGTTACTAAAAATGACCAAATAGACTATATTGGACAAAGGAGGATTAATAAATCCTAACATCTCCCCCCCTCCCCAACACTGGCTTATTGACCAAATATTTCAATGCATAATGGTCCGTATACATCTTGAAATGTCTGCCCAACGAGTAATGTCTAAAATTCTAGAGAGCATATACCATAGCAAGTCCTTCTCTTTCTGTTGTGGTATAATTATTTTCTGTTGTCGACGACTTTCTACTAGCGAATGCAATGGGGTGATCAAGAGCACCCTCACCTGGTTGTGCAAGTACAACGTCGAGCGCAACAGATGACACATCAACATGTACATTAAATTCTTTCTTCTGGTTTGGAAATACCAATATAGGAGTTGTAATCATCTTATCTTTGAGAACATCTAGACTCTCTTGACATTGCCCATTCCATTGGAATTTAACATCTTTCTTCAACAATTTTTCCATTGGAGCTGTAACCTATGCATATCCTCTGAAATTTTTTCTATAATACCCTGTATGCCCCAAAGTAGTTCTTAACTGTTTAATTGTCATGGGTGAAGGTAGGTCTACAATAATCACGATCTTAGTAGCGTCCATCAATATTCCATCTCGACAAACCACATGACCCAGGAAGATACCAAAAGGAGCACGAAAAAATACATTTTTTCAAGTTCAGAGAAATATGAAACTATCTACATCGGTTGAGCATCTTCCAAGACTCTTAATATTTTTGCCAACCCATAGACCGTCTAATCATCAAAATATACTTCAGGAAATTTATGGATTAAATCTTTAAAAGCAACTAGTATTATTCTAGAAAAAATAGCAGGGGCATTTTTTAGTCCAAAAGGGATTATTGTATATTGGAAGCATCCCCATTCTATCACAGCAGTCATCTTGTACCAGACTTCCTTTCAAATTCTCATCTGATGGTAGCTAGAGAATCCATCAATAAACAAGTACACTTCTTGTCCTTTGACGTTCGCCAATAATTCATCTGTGAACAGGGTCGAGAATGGATCATGTAGGCAGGCGTCATTTAATTTTCTTAGGTCAACATAGATGCATACTTTACTAGTTTTCTTATCTTGTACCACCATAGGGATCATCCATTCATATTCCTCGAGTGGTTCTATAATTTCTGCATCTAGCATTATGTCTAACTCTATCTTGACCTTCTCTTTATATCTCAGATTGAGTTTGTACGGTCGTTGTTTGACAAGTTTTGCGTCGGGCTTTAGGGGAATCTTCATTTCTCCCAGATCACCAATAATCCCCTTCATCTCTGAAAACTTAGTAGGGAATATATCTTGGAATTCATGCAATAAGTTTTTTATTGTCCCTACGATCTCATCATTCTAATAATCTCCAATATTAACAAATTTCATATTTTTTGGAGAACCAATGTTCACCTTCTTTGTTTCGAGGGGCTTCAAAAATCTATCACTTGATAATCGTGCTCCCTCCACTGCTCGATTACCCTTAGGTTCAGGAATATGCATGTCACATGGATCATCATTATCAGGGTCGTCGGTTACATTATAACATTTCATCAAGTTCCAAATTGTTGCGCTGTTATGACGGAAACTTAACATCAACACCGGGATGTCTTAAAAAATCTTGGTTCTTATAACTTGTAGAGCAACATCAATCATCTGAATGTCATCAATAAAAATAAAAGTATGCGTGAAACTGGTAGCTAGATCTTCCCATTCTACAATATCTCGTCATAGCTCAATTGATGTGTATCGGTTTCTTGGTATCATATCTAAAGTATGTATAAACTGATGAACCCATTCCTGTCGTGACGACGTCTTCCATGTCACACGACAATTCTCAATATGCTCGACAAGATTTGTCAATCCTGTATATTTTTTGCCAGTATACAACATATTCTTGCCAAATGTTATCCCCAGCAACCAACGGCATTGAAGCGATTCTATAATAGATTTCTTATGAGTAACCCACTTCCTAGAGGGTGTAGCCTTCAATGCAACATCTAGTGCTAACAAATGTTACAGTTCCAATACTTTTTCTTCGGTAAGAAATGTGTCCAAATTAGGCAATCCTTCATAGGTAGGTAAATCACATACTTGAGTACCTACCAGTCGCACATATTTTGTGATTTTTATGCATTTTCGCATCGACACTTCATGTATTTGATTCTAGCAATTCTCCAAAGATTCACCTGAGTCTAACATACAGGAGGTAATACTTCTCCAACTCAAATTACCATCACATGTTGGGTTAACATAATCATCTCATGCAGCAAAAATATTATAAATATTATCCAAGTATCCTTCTTGTCCTTCATGGTTCACTTGCTCGGCATACCTCTGGCCTTCGAGAGGATCAATTGGGGTGACCACCCGCAGCTCTATATCTTTGAATGACAATATCCTCTTTTTAAATTTTATGATTGTTTGATTGTCAATAGCCCTGTCAATCCCCATAAGTGCAGGATATGTATTTGTATCGTCAATAATGTCTATGACTTCAAAATTAGCAAAGGTTCGAAGTCCTTCCACTTCGAAAAGAACCTCTGTCAATCGACCAATATGAAAGACCTTTGATTGATTGGCTAAACACAATTGAACAGGAGACCATACTAGTCTCATCTTTCCCATGTTTTCCCAGGTTTATCTAGTCAGAATGTTCACATCTGACCCCAAATCTAATATGATAAGTCCATATTATAATCTCTTATATGGGAATTCATTCTTAATACGCGACCAGTTTTTGGTATCTTACCAATGTGGTTAACTTTCTTCTCTGGTCGCACACTTCATTGAGGTTCTTCAATCAGAGACAATGATTCTACTACAACATCCTTGTCTTCTATTAATGCTATAGAAATTTAAAGAAATATTTCAACTTGCTTACCTTCTCTATCAACTTTCTTTGGAGTAATTGTTCAAATCTTTGAGGCATTTCCAGGATTGGTCCATCATCTAATGCTAGAATAGTGGTAGATGTCGACGCCTAATTTTTGTCGACAAACTCATCTTGTGCACAAAGAAGATCCCCTTTTATTTTTGGACATCAACTGGTACTTTCTTTTGCATTAGTGGTCGAACCCTTAGATTTACGCAGGGTGCATCTTGATCTTCTCTAGTCACAACACCTCGTCTTGTTACGACACCAATAGTAGGGTCTCGAGGCTTAACATATATCTTCTGAATATTTTGATTTACATTTTGCTGCTGGTTCTAGTTCCCCGGGTTTCTGGCCTACCATTTAGTAATCAGTTGCAGGCACTCCTCAATAATGTGGTCAAATACTTTACAATATGAACACATCGTTGTGGGATTAGTACCTTCTCTATAAAATTGTCTCGGTTGTCCACAATTATAACAAAATAACTTGTCTCCTTCTGCGACCAAATCCTCCTCATCATCCTCGACCCTAAAAGGAACGCCCCCACCCCTTGGTTGAGGGTATTGTGCCTAAGCCCGCTCGACTTGTATTTGTTCATCATTCTTCATCATATATGTGTTGATCGTCTTTTCTTGTAGCAACTGGTATGCTTTGCAGTCTTTCTCTTCATTACCCACAAATCAACAGAATTTAAAATATAGGTTGGAAGATGCACTTACTATTTTATGTAGATACAAGAATTCCTCCAACTGATGACCTCTTGTCTGGCAAATTCTACACCAGGGCATTCATTGTGAATTTATCAGGTTCAACATTCCCGATGCAAGATAATTCAAGAAAGTTGGACATGAATATTTATGATGTCCTTCAGTTATGCATCTTGTACACTCAAAATTCTTCTTGAATTTATTTCCCTTTCTTGATATCTTATATTTGCAACGTTAGATTGGAAAGATAGGACTGTATTTGCATAATTCCTGTGCCATTATATCCAACTAGTGAAGCTTCCAATTTCATAGCAAGCTCAAGAGTTTTGCTCTTGGATACAATCTTCTGATGCATTAAAGGAACTCGGATATGTGGTAGAATAACAATAATAAACCATTCTTTATGTTTGACATCCGACATCGGGAAACCCACCTTAGCCATCAGAGTCTTAAATATTTGGTCGAAGTCCCAAACAGACTCAGTCGACAAGTGCTTAATTTCTTTTAATTTCATAATACATTGGGACTTGGACTTTGGTTTCTTGAATTCTTCGATCAGTCCAATTCGGATATGATCCAACAACTTTTGAGGAACCCCTGCGGGAACACAAAAAAAATCATGTACCATTCAAGAGCATGACCTCTAGAGGTTGTGATCATCTGATCTCTCTTTATAGCCTCATCCTAGACCTATCACATTGTCTAGACAACTTCACATATGAACCATTGTTGCTTAGGTTCTTCTAACCCGTTCCCATTGAATATAGATAAATTTATATCACTCCCTAACATTCTTAGTTGCTGGAGATGTCTGCAGGGTCATCGGTATGTTGTAATCCTGATACGGATCTGGTGCTTCCTCTTCTTCATTAGAAATGAGACAATATTCTTCCTCTTTGTTGCAAGATGCTCCATCAAAGGGTGGTGCCAACTCGTAGTCCCTTCTTTTGGTAGTGTTGCAACTTCCTCTTCTTGTCGCAATCCTTCTGCTCTTTCCCAACCAAAATCTACTTCGACTCCTTAAATGACCACCCTCTAACTCATTCTCACTATCGACAGAGAACATCTCAACTTACTCTCATCCATCTTATTCCAACCTTTCTTGCAACATTACCCAAGTCCTCCACGCACACGAATTTACTCATCGGACTCCATCCTTGGGATCCCCTTTTCATAGACCAACATATTTATCCACGTCTTTAAATATTTCAAGTAATAGCCTCAAGGTTCTTGGAATAACTCTCTCTTTGTCTCATTGTATGATCTTATCATGTTGACTACAATCTCAGTAATATAGCCTTCCAAAATGCTATCAAGCCAGAAGTCAACAATCTTAGATATAGGATTACTGACTCTTTCCAATCGTCGGATCAACTAAGGAGTCCATGCAATGGGTTTTCTGCCTTGAATTTTTTTCCTTTGCATCGCTAGCTTCGACAACCATTCATGTAGCATAATGAGAAATTCACTAAAGAAAATCTCATGAATGTTCGAGTAAATATATATTTCTAACCATTTAGTCGGATTCAATCGTGATCCTTCACTTTCTTCTTGTGCGAACTCTCTTGCTTTGTAATCCACTCTATCTTGATTTTCGGGTTTCGTCAAGTACCAAAACGTGTCCCCTCCATAATGATTCAGGGTCCCAACAACAAAACCAATTGTTGGTGTATTTTCCACTAACCCAGGTTCATATTTCCATCTCTATCCAACAAATCCTGAGATATCGGCTAGATAGAGTGTAAACTCATCAGCAACACCCAAAAAGGTGTCGTCTCACCCAAGATACCTTATTGGGACTGCCAGAACCAGATTTCTGCAGTTAAGGAAGGGGATTTCTTCAAGACAACATTAAGACACATATTGACCAAAATAGAGGGATGGATTACCAGTGGCACATACACACAAGAAAGAATATCGATCCATCGACACATTCACAACATAAACATATACATATCAAAGCATATTCCCTATCATTGCATCGAAGAGGTGCATTCTACAACCCAATATGGGAGATATGTGTAACTCCTTCAGTGCTCATCCTAGAGTTGACATGTGTCCTTTATAAAAAATAATAAAATATTATTAAAAATAACATGTCGGTTTAAATTAAATTTAAATTATTTAGAATTGCATATATATAAAACAATATAATTTGATAAACTAAAACCATAAACATTAGATTACACATTTACTCAACACTTTCACTCTAAAAAAGGGTTGACACCTTGAGATATTTGATCCCTCTCAGTTCTTGGTAGATCCCCTTTTAGATGGATCTATGTTGGTCATTATTGTCATTCCACAACATGAAATCAATGTAAGTGCGACAAACACGTAAGTGTTAGGATTATTAATCCTCCCTTGTCCAATTTGGTCATTATGTCTAAATCGGGAGTGCTTTCATTCTATTTTTAGTCACTAGCACCATTGGGTCCACTTGGCCTAATTGGGGCACATGCACCAGTTACTAAAGTGTGGGGAATACTAATTGAGGCAAACTGCCATTGATTGCACTTGCATGCATCAGTTTATGAGACACCTAGATCAATCCCTACAGATTAGGAGCCACTGGGAGTGTCGATACCAACCTCCATCAGTTGAGTTCAGTTGGTGACTAGTCAAGCTCGGTTAGGAGTCAGTTACATTCAGTTCTAGTTCCCTACACTCAGTTCTATCTAGTTAGCGATAGGATTGCATGGTTGCATGAAGGTGAGGCGCATATACTCACCTACCTCAGTCAGTTAGATTAGTCAACCCTAAATTAGACACTTGAGTTTGGATTTTGAACTCCGATGAACTCCGATAATGATTTAGACAAAGTCAGTTAACCATTCAGTGAAGTAGAGTCCAACCAAATCAAATTTCCTCACATGGATTCAAATTGCATGTGGCTATTTAGTCATTGTACTTTATTGTAATTAATTATCTAATTACTTTAGATTAATGAAAGCTTTCATAGTTGCAACCAGTTTTTGCACTGTTTCATTCTTCAATTTCTGAGTAAAATTGTGTGATCTTTCTTGTGAGTTGTGTGTTGGTCCATAGATCTTTTTGCTCAATTTTACATGGTATCAGAGCCTCGGCAGGACAAGGCACTTCTCCTACTACAAATTCATACTTGGATCCATTTTTTTAAGCAAAATTGCTCCTTCTAGTACTGCACCATAAGCAGAGAATTTACCACTTAATATCCCAAGTTAAGGAATTGTTGATCAAGCTTGTTGCTCAACTATGCTGGGTGTGAAGGAAATTCCAAAAGTGCAGACTGTCGACCTTATTTTGTCATTTTGATTGTGTGATTTACAATTTTACCAGTCCTCTTCATTACATTCACTACAAGCAGCTCAGTCTCCTTCAGTGCATTCGCTACAGTAGCTCATCCCTCTCCTTTGCATTCTAAATGGCTCCTCCAATGGACCTTCTCACTCCTTTCAACTACCACCAGTGGAAGGAGGACATGGAGATGTGGCTATGCTCCAAAAGACTTTTCAGATTCACAATGGAGATAGAGAAAGAGACAATTCATTATGTTGACAAAGAAAAGTACTGGAATAAGCTTGATGAAGCATACGGATGCTTGTGCCTCTCAATCTCTCAAGATCTTCTCTTCCACATCAATGGATTGAAGACTCCCAAGGAGGTTTGGGATAAGCTTGCCTCCTTAATTGAAAAGCAGGATGATCTAAGGATCTATCAGCTAGATAATGAGCTGATTTCTCTTCATCCAACCAATTTCGAAACACTAAATGACTTCTTCACCAAATTCAAGCATCTAGTGTTCCAATTGAAGCTGTGCAAGGTTTAGAAGGAGGATGATCAACTCATCCTTGCCATTCGCTCCAAACTTGGTGCATACTATTCAATCTTTGTATCAACATTTCATTCTACGAAGCTCTCTACTCCAAACTGGAAGATGCCTACTCTTAACTCCTTCATTGAATCTCTCACTCAGGAGCATGACAAGGTGATCCAAATGGGGATCATTCGATCTTCCAGAGATCAAGCACTAGTTGCAGGAGGACCTAAGGTAGCGAATGATAAAGGGAAGCAAAAGGATAAATCTCCTATAGAGAAAGAGCAGTCAAATGAGCCTTCTGGTTCAAAGAGAAGCAAGAAGAATGACAAAGGAAAGACACTCTATTCTTACTGTGGAAGGGGCTTTCATCCAGAAAGCTCCTGTATGAGAAGAATAATTGATGAGATGACTCTCCTTCTGAAGAAACATAATATTATTGTACCTGCTAGTGCAAGGAAGGCTGACCATAGAGAAGAAACTGAAGAACACGAAGAGACATGCCATACACTGAAGGTTAGCTGCTCAACAACACATGCCTTCCTATTTATTCTGGAGATTCCAATCATATGGTTGCATCTAGAGAATCATTAGCTTCCTTGCAGCCTTTTGATGGTCCTAGTAATCACATGGACAATAACAATAAAGTTCAAGCCAAAGGGAAGGGCTCTATCAAGCTTGAACATGGAAAGTTCAAAGATGTGTTTTATGTCCCCTCCTTAGCTGCGAACCTATTATCTGTATACCAGATGACTCATACTGCCTCTCAAAAGTGAGTCATATTTGGTCCTGACTTAATGGAGATCACATATATCTCTATTGAGAACATCATAGCGAAGGGTGCTGCAAATCATGCCTCCAAGGCATATGAGTTCTCACACTTCATGCCATTTTTAGAGCCAGTACACTCTCAACAGCCACTTGCTAGGGAAGGTAAAAAGATTTCATCTACTTCTTTTGCAATTTCCACTAGTATTGCAGATCCAGCTGTATCAGTTTATGAGATTGACATTCAGGGAGATTCATATCCAGATCTAGTCCCTACTTCCAAGCTCAAAGCTAGGAAGATGACTGGAAATCCATCTGACACTTAGAAGGGAAAGACACTTGCGCTATGTCATACAATCTTACCTCCTTAAGAGAGATGCAATAGACTCCGTGTAATATTATACATGTCAAGGGATTAGTCTCACTACATTCAGAAGAATAGAGTGGATCATACACCTCTTCATTCACCAAGAGGCAAAGGTTACATTCCTCCTTTCTTCCATCATCATTATGGCAGAAGATGGAGAAGTCTACATTCCAGGCCCCATGATACCTGTGCACAGAACATCATGCATGCTGCTTCACTACATCATAGAGATTGCAGCAACACATTTTCAAGTTTTTCAAACTTGAATCCTGATTCTATGTGCTTAGTTAGAGGGAGGGGCTTTTTTCCCATGTGGTTTTTTCCCCAGCTCCTTGTATTGAGCAGTTACTTTACTTTACTTGTCGTAATGGGTGATCTATGGGCTTAGTTACCAGGGCCCACAAATTGTCCAAGTTAGCATTCAAGGGGGGTGTTAGGAATATTAATCCTCCCTTGTCCAATTTGGTCATTATGTTTAAATCAGGAGTCATGTCTAAATTAGGAGTCCTTTCAGTCTATTTTTAGTCACTAGCACCATTGGGTCCACTTGGCCTAATTAGGGCACATGCACTAGTTACTAAAGTGTGGGGAACACTAATCAAGGCCAACTACAACTGATTGCACTTACATGCATCAGTTTAGGTGCCTCCTATATCAATCCCTACAAATTAGGAGCCACTGGGAGTGCTGATACCAACCTCCATCAATTGAGTTCAGTTGGTGACTAGTCAAGCTCAATTAGGAGTCAGTTACATTCAGTTCTAGATCCCTACACTCAGTTCTATTCAGTTAGTGCTAGGATTGCATGGCTACATGCAGGTGAGGCGCATTTACTCACCTACCTCAGTCAGTTAGACTAGTCAACACTGAATTAGACACTTAAGTTTGGATTTTGAACTCCGATGAACTCTGATAATGATTTAGACAAGGTCAGTTGACCATTCAATCAAGTAGAGTCCAACCAATTCAAATTTCCTCACATGGATTCGGATTGCATGTGGCTATTTGGCCATTGTACTTCATTGTAATTAATTATCTAATTACTTTTGATTAATGAAATCTTTCACAGTTGTAGCCATTTTTTGCATTGTTTCATTCTTCAGTTTCTGAGTAAAATTGTGTGATCTTTCTTATGAGTTGTGTGTTGGTCCATAGATCTTTGTGCTCAATTTTACAATAAGGACTTACCCACAAGTTACTCATACATCGAAGACACATAGGTTTAACGTGAAAACCCATACGAGAAAAACCACAAAGCGCTCTTCATCTAGCATGAGTAATATTGGAACGCTTTGGTCTGCGCACATAGCTTACAGACTTCTCTTATAACCTTCTTTACAATGGATGGGTTTTCTCTATCTTTCTCATGCTGTCATGCTTTCTTTTCTTCTCTCAATTGACCTCTTTGTCCAACTCCTTAAGATTTAGTGATCATCCGCACACAGCTTGGATCGATCCTATATATCTCTTACAATTTTTGTTTCAACCATCAACTAGTTCTCAACTGACATACAACTGATTGTTCTAACTACCCAAATACTATTACATTTAATAAAGGTGCTAACGACCTAGATTACATTCATGCCCATTCCCAAAGATCGACTGTTAGTGTAACTTAACTCATTGTTACATTTATTGTTTTCTCAAAACATGTCAAATACTCGGATTCGACTTACTCTTCTCCTTTTTCGTTGCAGCCTTGCGACCAGGTTATTCACTTTTCTGACCAAATTTGGTACATATTTTACTATGGCCAACATATAGGACTGTACAAGACCACGTTGTCTCATAACTTCACAACAAACTTGGACAATTTTTTCAAATGTATTATAATCTCCATAAAATAAGAAGATAGAAAGTACAATCCTTCTTTGAATGTCATAGTAGATAAAGAAGATAACAACTTTTCTATTGTATTATATTTCACATGTCATAGTAATAAAGGGTTGTTTTAAGTTTTGTGAGATGGCCATTGCAATATCTAAGACAATTTACATATCGTATCATATTAAAGTAAGTTTATTGGGTCTTTGGTTGTTTGTGTGTAACAAATGCTTGTCGACCTAAGGAAATCCAAATATGTGGGAGTTTTGTAGCTTGTGGATATTTAAACAGGGAAAAGAACAATCAAGAATAAGGGCCCATAGATGAAGGAGAAATATGATTTGTGATGACAAGTCATTGAATATACCCATAAAAGGGGCAATCAAATGGTTTGAAGAAACGAAACCATCACAGAGCTTCCAATAACAGGTGATAAGAAGAAGTGAGAAGGTAAAAACAAGAAGATTCCCCCCAACACACATGTGTGAAAGGACACTAATAACCATTACAAACATTTCATTGATGTCACGTAAAGTTCAATACTGGAAACTCCATTCAGAGCTAAATCATAACCCCAAATGGGGGTATCCAAGAAAATTAATGTTTCAATGAAAGTAGGAAGGAAGATGGAAATCAACTTGCATTTGGATGAAAATATTGTTTGCACTTAGTGCATAAGGAAGTTAACTTAAGTAGCCTCCGCCACAAAGAGGAGAAGGGGACAACAAAGGTATTCCATATCAATATTCATATCAATAAAAACATGGTAGATGCTCAGTTCAATTATGATTTAAGGATAACCTCGTTGCAGATAACTTGGTAAGCAAACTTGGTTTATAAATGCATGATTACCCTCATCCATACCATCTGGGTTCAGTGAATAAGCATGTAAAACTAAAATTTACCAAGCATTGGAAGCTTATATTTACTATCGATGCAAACTTTATCAATGAAATAGAAGTTAATATAGTGCCTCTTGTTGTATGCAATGTAGTGTTTGATAACCTCTTTATGTATATTAAGGACATTGTCTCCATGAGAAGGGTCAATTCATACCACCGAATCAAGGATGGTAGATATTTGACCATTCATGCACACAAGGGAAAAGTCTAAGATATCTACCAAGTGCATACCAAGATAAGAGATTGATCAACTCAACTAAGAAGTACATATATATTTTCTTGAGATAGAAGTAGAAAGAAACCAAATTTGTAGGTGTGAAGCGTCCTTCAAAGAATTTTCAAAAGAATAAAAGAATAAATTGCGAGAGGTTTTGTAGGAATAAATAGAAATATTCCAAGAATCGAAAGAAATACCACCCAAGAGGGAAGTGGAACATGAGATGTAGTTATTGCCAGACTCTCCTTTACCAAATGTAGTATTGTATAGATGATGCATATTAGAGTCTTGATAGACAAACATGTCTTCACCTTTTTCATTTAGGTCCAACCTACCTTGGGTTAGGTGAAAGGAAAAGGTCTTGAATTCTCCCTCTACTTCTCCAAAGTTTTAGCTTCTTACTGTTGCCCCACCTTTTTTCCCAGGACTGCTCCTCTGGGTTAGAGGATAGAGAGGGGAAGGTAGCAGGAAAGCACTCCACTTGAGACTCTAGAGATCTACCTCACTAAAGCTTTGTCAAGGATGTAACTCCTCCATCCTCTGGATGACTCATTTTCTCTTATGTTGAAGGGAAAAAGTGGAGGTTTTCACCTCTTTCTCGTGCATTTATCTATTGTTTCCTTGCCTCTTCCCCACCTCACCCCAAAAATCGGCAAATTCCTTTGGGGTTTGGGGTTGAGGAAATTATCTTCTTTTGTTGAAGCTTCCTAGCTATGTCTCCACATAAAGCTTAACTTGGTATTTCAGCCTGCAAATTTGGGTGAGCAAAAGAACATGGCCTTTGATTTATTCTCATTGTAAAGTTGATCAAATGTTTCTCTTTGAATTTGAACATTGATCCATCACTCATAGGTTTCATGGTTTCTCTTTCCATGGGCACATGAACCTTCAATCCTCTAAATCAACCACAATTAAGGAATTTAACGGTAGTATAACTTAAACTCCAACAACCTTCTTATTGATGCTCCAAGAAACATTTCAAGAATAAGTTGCAATATAGCAACACCAACCTACTTGCCTCGTCATATTTGATGCAATTTCTCTTTAAATGCCCAAATTGGCCAATCTCTTGTCCTTGTATTCAATTCATTAATATGTGAATGATAAGAAATCCCACTAGATTTTATCACTGTATTTGTTTATAGTGCTACAAGTTTGAAAACTCATCATCAAAGTAAATTAAATTTCCTCCCTGATTATGCCAAAAGGCTTATGTATTGAAACACGATCATAATTGAACTTTTGACCTCTTGGTGATCTATGAGTAAAATATAAATTCCCCTTTTTTATTAATTACAAACAATACATTATCATCAATAGTATACAAGAGCATGTACTTCCCAAGTCTTGAACCCAAACCTCTTTACAGCTCGTAGATTCATGTACTCCATGGAACTTGAACTTAAAACCTCTAGGAATCATACTAGGTTCATTCATTTTGAACTTTCCATGGACTCAACATGGATCTAGCTCCCTGATCTCCACCATCATATCATCACCCTGAGCATACTGTTCATCATCTTGGATGCTCATGATATATTTCCCTAATTCTCATTGAGTCGTTTTAGTATGCAACTCTAATTTCTTCGTATAGGCTAGATTTTGTCTACCCATAATATCATAATGACATAAGTTGAACTTTGATATTGCATTGTCACATACCTAAATGCCTCCCTTTGCAATTGGAACACTCAATTCGAAATCCCCTCCTCTAGTAATCAATTGTTGCATCAAATTCACCCTCTAATAGTTGTAGAAAACAAAATTCACATGCAAATTATAAAGATACAACATAAATAACATTACATATTCCAAATTTATTCATCGCCCTCTTGATTCAAGGCAATAACAACATGGGACGTATTATACAAGATCTAGTTAAGTTCACTTGTTTATAGATGAATGCAAGTCCACCAACCTATTTGTCGAGGATGAATTTACTGCTCGACTATAGGAATCAACTATGAACTCCACCCCCAAGCCAATACATGAGACCACTAGGGTGAAGGAAATTCCCACAAGGTTCTAATATCACTTAACCTAACCCATTATTGAGCACTCCATGCATCTCATCCAACAATCAATCAGCCATGAGACTCTCTTTCATTGCCCCACACAAGATAAGGAAGATATTCCTTTTCTCCACTAAAGATTCCTGGAGCAACAATATCCTGTTGATCTGTTACTAGTCCAATCCGACTATCATTTTGAATGATAAAATATAATAATGTATTAGATGATGATAATGATTACAAATGTAACTTGCCTTTATAGGCTTGAGTGTGTAGAATGAAAGGTGCACCCTTTCATATAATAATTAACTAATCTAATTAATATTTTATTTTATATTTGTTACATTGCCACCCCCTTTAAGGGAGCTTTGTCCTCAAAGCTTGAGTATTTCCTAATGCCATCCTTCATTCTGACTCGGTGTCGATATTAGAATCGGACGAGATTTCTGATGCAGAGACTTGCACTTCCTCTCCATTGGTGATTCTGCACTGTATTGTTTGATTGTTCCTACATTTATGTCTCGGGGTCCAGTCATCACCGCATCGACGACATATGTTTTTCTTCTTTTTTCTATTATCAGAGTACCCGTTAGATAACTTTGATCTATTTTCCATTTCATAGGCATATGATTGAGGTTTGTGGCATTGATGGTCGGGTGACCAAGTATCTGCACAGTACCTACATTGTGTCTCTTTTTCTTGTCGATAATGGTTATCACCTCTTTTTTTTATTCCTTCTAGCTTGCGTTTTGCGGCTTTTGCTTTATGTCTTGCTATTTCTATGTTAGGTATGTCATGTAACTTTAACTCTTTTTGGAGGGTACGTCATGTAACTTTAACTCTTTTTGGAGGTATGGTTTAAGACCTCCTAAATAGGTTTCGAGTCTACGCTTGTTAGACAACCCAGATACTCGTGTCGATAAAGATTCCCACTGATGTGTGAATTCCTCAACGCTTCCAACCTATTGTAATATAGTAAGTTTACTGGAAAAATCATCTTCTTTGATTCCTTGGAACCTATTAAAAAAATCATTTTTTAACAATTTCCAGGTGTAGGTAAAATTATCTCTCTTCCACCATAAGTACCAATTATAGGCGTACCCTTCCATACGCACTGATGCATATTTCACCTTCTCCTCGTCAGATTGAATATTGTAAATGTCGAAGTATTCTTTCACCTTGTTTATCCAAGCAACGCATTGGTCTTCACTTCCATTGTATTTCGACAACTCTATTGTTGCCTTAGATGGGCACACTTTGTAAGGACGATATTGATTGCTTTTTGCTTTACGATTTGATGGTGGCTCGGAACTACTAGACGGTGCAAATGACATATTTTGAACTATTTTGTTGTTGGTGGTGATTTTTTACCTTTTTATTCTCTACTATCTTACTGATAGATTCTATTTTGTTGTTTAATTGCGCCTCCATATCTGGCAGTACTTTTGTTTCTGACTCTTGATTAAGCGTCGCATTGTTAATCTTTATTTCTTTTTGCAATTCTTCTTGATTCTTGGCAAGTGCTTCCTGTCTGGAAATATGAACTTATGCCTCTAGCATGTTTGGACTGCTGACTTGGTATGTTTTAGGCATTAGTCTTTGTAACACCTCGATTAATGTATTATGGTTTTGCGTCATGGTGCTCATGTTCTGTGTTAAGGTGTTTATGTTTTGAGTCATGGTACTCATTTTGTCATCCAAGTCTTTTTGTTTTTCGTTCAGGATGTCAAAATTTTCATCCAATCTTCTTTCTAGTACCAAAATAAGCTTGTTTTTTAGTATTGTATTGTTATTTTACATCTTTTCCTTCAAGTTTTTTTTGGTTAGCAACAAGGGACTTGATGTCCTTCTCCATTTTTTCGATTTTCTCTTTTAGTTCCGCCATGGTCTTGGACCTTGTATGCAGAGGTGTGTACTTTGAAGCTATTTTGGCTTGTGTTACAATTTTTTTTTATAGATTTTTGGTGAGGTTTTAAAGGAATAATAATTAATTATTATATATAAAAGCTTTATTTTGTTATTTTGTTTTAAATATAATAAAACAAAATTGAATATTATAAATATTTTGAAATAAATGTTATATTATGATATTATATTGAAATATTATATTATAATATATATTTTTTTTTGTTTTTTGTTTTTTGTGCAAGTCGTGGAAGTGGAGTGACGACGATGGGAGCAGAGGAGCAACGGGCGCGGGAAGAACCCGTGGAGAGGAGGACGCGCAGAGGAAGTCAGGCGGTGGGGGGAGGAGTGGATCAGTGGAGGAGGGAATGCGTAGATGGGGGGATGGAGCATGGGGGGATGGAGCATGGGGGGATGGAGCTAATGGGTGAAGGAGCAGGTAGACGCATAGAGGACAACGTGGCTGGTGGGCAGCATGGAGTGAATGAGAAGCAGGCGGAGTTGGTAGAGGCGTTGGTTTATTGGTAGCAGGGGGAGCTGGTTGCTTGGGGGGGTTGAAATGGAATAAGTGGAAGGGAGGTCGGAGATGAGATGAGCGCATGGGTGATTGGGAGGTGGGCGTGAGAAGACGATGGCGGCAACAGATGGGATGGAGAGAATTGCAGGCAGAAGGCAGGGTGCGAGAAGCTGTGATTTGAAGTGAGTGGGAGTATGGAAGAGGAGGGAAGCAGAGTAGAGAGAGAGAGATATGGTGAGATGGAGGGAAGAGGTGGTGTGAGATGAGTCGAAACTGAGCTCAAAGGTGGGAGGAACCAAATCCGAGCTCGCTCGAGGAGCGAAACCGCTCTGATGCCAATTGGAGCAACCGTATCCGATTGATCCGTTACTAGTCCAATCCGACTATCATTTTGAATGATAAAATATAATAATGTATTAGATGATGATAATGATTACAAATGTAACTCGCCTTTATAGGCTTGAGCGTGTAGAATGAAAGGGTACACCCTTTCATATAATAATTAACTAATCTAATTAATATTTTATTTTATATTTGTTACGATTCCCTTGGGGTTCTTCTTCCCTTCCAATGCTCTTTAATGTAGCATAAGAAGCCCAAAGTACCAATTGTATGCTAGGAATAGCTCGAAGGAGAGGCACTTGGCTCCAAACACACAATGGGTAGCAACTAAAAGGTTGTGGTTTTAATGTTGTTTGGTTAAGTTAACGTGAGCATTTAAGTTATGTTTTTTCCTTGAAAACCATCCCATTTCCTCTCGTAGTTTCAATAACAAGCCCTTAACTTCCAGAGGCTCTTATCAACCATAAGTACATGGGATTTTGTTGTCATTTACATACATAAATATCCATGGTTTCAGATAGGTTCCTTCATAAACAATAAGAAGAGAAATGATAATGGGAGAATGGAAGAATGATCCCTCAACCTTAATGAATTAATCTTTTACCAATGATTTCACAATACATACTTGCCTTGTATGGGTAGTACACCCTTCTCAAGAAGCATGGGGATATGTCAAAAAGGGCAACTAAAGTCAATATTTATGTGAAAGCTTTGCAAGGAAACATGTGCTAAAATGTAGTACCTCAAAGGGACAAGTGTCAATGTAGTACACCCTTGCACCCACTTTCCTCCTCCCCTCTCACGGTACCATGGTCCCTCTATTGCTTCCTCAAGCAACCTTTTGGTGTATATTTTGTCATTATATATTTAATTTTTATGTACTTATACATAAACATAAACACACCACATAAAACATAACAACCACACCACAATCCTGGCCCATTACTCATACTTATACACATTTACTTTTGAGCCTTGGCCTTGAGTTTTACACCATTTTTTTTTCCAATGCATTTCACATTTTACAACACATGATTATTATAACTTAGCCTACATGGCTTGACCTAGTGACATAAACCACATCATACAATCATTAACAATTTAACATATTATATTCCAAGAGTAAATGTTGGGATACTACATGTAGGGAGCACCATCGTAAAATTTAAAGTAAACAACCTAGATGCGCTAACTCTAGCTCTACCTTACCAACTTGTACCCAAGTTTAAAATTAAGAGGGTTGATACATATTAGAGTGCCACCATGCCAATCAAATCTACCCCCTTTTGAGTATTATGAAATAAATATTATTCTTTATTTCCCATATAAGATATATAATATAAATTCCAACTATTTCCCATGTTGTGTGGAAAAGTATGACCTAAGGAAGCCAATTATTAACAAGCCAGTGTTCCGAGAGATAGTGACAAGGAGCACTTGCTCACATAAACTCTAGTCTGAGAGTCCCACTCTCTCAGTGACTTGCGAAACTTAAAAAACTAGAATATATGTTAATGGTCTCATTCTTGCTAAAACGAGAAACTTGGGTTGGGGTACCCATAGATATTGAAGCCACTAGCTAAGGTGCATGACACACAAGATCAAAGGCTAAGTTAAAAAACTTCTTAGGCTTGGTATCAAGTTTTTAGAAGGTCTGAAGCTAATATAGCTTCGTATTATGCTTAAATAGTAGTTTTCATGCTTCATTGAGATGAACATTGAGAACATGCCTTCTACTCAACTAACAATAGCCTTCTGTTAGACGATATTTCCTAAAACCTTTAGTGTGGTGCCATTTCCAATCTAATTGTCACTAAGTGTTTGGAGCTTGCAAACCAAGTTTGAGAAACAAATTGTCTAATATCAACCATTTAACTTGCTAGAGAATCAACCTATCTAAATTGGCTAAATTGCATTTGCCCTTCATTTGATGCCACTTTTTCAGTCTCTAGTTTGTATATCATAAATGTTGACAACCATGGTGACCTCGCTTGTGTAAGTGTTTCATTGAGAATGAGGCGATTTTTGCTAAAGTCTTATCCCATATTGCACAACAGGGGAAAAACAAAAGCACGCTTATTAAACGATAACCCACACACCTAAATGAATCACTTTTCCAAGTCAACTTGAGATTGAGGACCGATCGAACCTTCCAAATACTCTTAACCACAAATGTACCGTTAACATCATAGTTACAAGAAAAATTTACAAAATTAAAATTACACCAACACTTTTTCCAAGAAAGACCTCCTAAAAACACAATTTTGAAACATCCACTCCAAAGTTTCTATACCCTACTTAACATCCCAACTTACACACAAGCTTTAAACTTGCAAATGAACATTCATGATACACATTCCTCCCATCCCTGAATCGACAACATAAACAATAAAATATTATCTCATAAATACAAATAAATAAACACAAAATCTTATTTTCCCAAAAACATGATGTTAGCCTTTAAGAAAACAACCTTCTTCAATCTTCACAACGTTCTCGTGACAATAATAATGTCCCATTTATTGTTATTATTATAAATATATCTTCCATAGAATCTACTAGGCAAAACAATATATATTATTAAATTTATGTTTGAAGACAACTTGCAAGAATCTTCTCAATTTAAACAAGTGCAAATCTCATGTACTTATGAAGCATAATGTCCACATTAAGATCTTATTGGGGATCAGGTTCACTTCCATTCTTTAATCCTGGATGATACCTGATGCCTTGAACAATATAATAAAATCTCAATTATTTTGGAACATTTGCACCTTTTTATAATAGAACCCCTCAGTGGGCATCTACTAAGGTTCTTGCCAAGGTAACCAAAGCAGCCTTGTAACCAAAGTATAGACATAGCCATCAAGTCAACGTGTCCCTATTTGTCTCTGAAGCTTCCCCATTCTTGAAAAGATGAACAAACATCTTGAGTCTAAGTAGAAGAGAAAGCCTGATGGCAATGGATCTTTAAAAAGATCAAAGCTCGCGGACATTGTTGACTTTGCAGAAATCGATGCCTATTTTTAAGGGGGAGCTTGCTTTCGCCCCAAGCAAAGAAAAGCAAAAAGACTTTAAAAAATTATAAAGAGACTTTAATAACTCAAACAGTTTGGTGGGGTCAGACGGTTAGCTTGACGGCCAAGTTCAATTGCTAGCCACCGCCTACTGGACACGTTGGAAAACTAACATTTAATGTTTACTATTATTAAAAAAATCTTCTAAATTGGATTTTTAATATTTTTTAAATCATAAAATAAATTCCGACCTTTTTTGTGCAATATATAGGAGACATGAACAGAGAAGCAGTATAGCTAGGGTTTGTCCGAGAAATAAACTTGCATTGTGTGGTAAAGAGGTGTTTCTGGAGGCAAGTAAGGAAGGAAGGAGGAGGGCTTTGCAGGAGCAAGATCCGTGGGGCCATTGTTTTCTTTGCTGCAAGAAATTTTAGCCTTTGGTCCTGCAGGTTCTGATTCTTGACCTTGCTACTCCACAATTACTGTGATTTTTTATTTCTCTTTTTCGTTTGGGTTTGGGGTTGTGTAAATTCTCGGCCGGGACTTGATAGGGTTTATGAAAACCAGCTGCTAGATTTGGTTCTTTAACTTTGTGGCCTCATCTGGTATGGGGGTTCAAAAATTTGTTCTATGTAAAATTTGGCGTTGAAAGTTGTTTTCGCGGTGTTACAGGGCTGAATAATAGCTGGGGGCCAGCTTGTTCAGTCCTGAAATGGTGTCGCGAACCTAAAATATAGTGCATCATGATAGCGATGCTATAAATAAATAACGAACCTCTGGCGTAAATTCATGATAGAAATGAAGAACAAGATTGCGAGAAACATCGTGCATAGAGTTCAAATGAAGAGAAAAGGAGTTTATAAACATAATGATATATACCGTAATGGCTTCACATCGGGTAGAGGGGCTTTGAAATTGGGTAAGAGGGCTAGTGTTGTTCATAACTCTAGAAATGGAAAACATAAAGCTGTGGAGAAGGGAAAATGCTGTGATGGGTTTCGAATGGAGGGCTGTTCTTGCAAGGCAACCTTGCACAACTATGGGAATTTTCGCAAGAGTGCGGTTCCTGAGAGGCTTATGTATTATTGGAATGGCGGGTGGAAAGACTTTTCCACTGAAGCTTCAGAGTCGCTTCGGAAGGCATTCTTAGATGGTATGCCCAGTATAGAAGTGGTAATAGATGGATCACCTTACCTCGTCGATTTTTTGCGCATGCTGCAAATAGATTTGAGGGTGGGTTGTCAAAGATCCATTGCTTGGATAGATAAGAATGGCTCTTGTTTTTTCCCTAAAGGCTTCTTTGAGGATACTATTGAGGATGTCGACGTCGCCCCCAAAGTCGAGGTTGAGATCGATATTCGATTAAGTGCAACTGAGGGCTCGCAGGCTGAGAAACATGGAGTTCAGGGTAACTTGGAGCCCTTGTCCGAGGCTTCAGACACGGAAAGATATGTGCGCCCCAATTCTGATCCCTCATTCGCTGTTGCGAAAACTGAGAAACACGAACTTGCTGGTAACGTAGAGCCCTGGAAGGTTACCAAATCCGATCACAAGAGTCGAGTAGCCATGGATGACATTAAAGCATACACATTGACCAAGAAAGCATCAGTTGACGTTCCTGCACCTTTAAGTGAATTCGAGAGAGGTTCGAGCCACAAAGGCAATGCGGCAACTGCTTTGCCCTCCAAGCCATCGAAAGATTCAAAAGATGAGGAGGCTACTGGCAGTGCTGTCAATAGTTCTCAAGGATCAGAATCCAAACAGTGTTCAAGTTTAGAAGCTTCTGAATTTGAATCGTTGGGTGACAGACTGATCAAATTGGAAGATGCACATGAAGAGTATGTGGCCGTGCAGAACCGTTTTCTCGCCGGTTTCAATAAAAGTGCAGTTGCAACAACTGTTACTGGTATTTATCGAAATACCCATACAAGTGCGATGGGCCAGGCTCGATTCCAGGCTTTTCATAGGCAGGTTGAGATAACTAAGAGGTCCCGTGGTAATGCAAATGTCAGGGCTGCCTGGCATGGCACGTCCAGCAAATGTGCTGCGGCAATTATACTTCATGGTTTTAGCTTGAGCAGAACACATGATAATGTCTCATCATATGGTGTTGGTGTTTATCTTGCTCCAGAAAGTCGCTCCTATCTCAGGTAGGCAGTTTAAATCAGGGATCACCATATTTGTCTACATCTTTCATGATTGATTGCATGATAGTGAATCAGTTTTATATATACTTTATTTTGAAATATGCAGGGATATGTTTATTTAAATTTTGTAATAACTATAATTCTTCATTCTCTACAGTGCTGCTTTTTCGGATATTGACAAAAATGGTGAACAACACATGGTGCTGTGTCGGGTTATTCTGGGAAATGTTGAGAGAGTCCCTCTTGGCTCTCATCAGTTCCAACCTAGTTGTGAAAAGTTTGATTCTGGGGTGGACGATCTCACGAATCCTAAGTGTTACATTATTTGGAGCACACACATGAACATGCATATTCTTCCCGAGTACATTGTGAGCTTTAAGGTTCCACATCAAATGCATGGTAATGTTCCTATTTTGCCTTTTCTTGTGCCATATGATGAATGAAAAATATTCCACAAACTTGGTTAGCTGTACCAGTTTGCATGTATATGCCCCAGCTGAATTTCTAGCTAAATATTGATGTCTTACTGCTGTAGAATGCTGGGCTGAAATGAAAGCAAAGCAAGGCATTTGTGGTGTTCCCAAAAGTTTCAGCAGTTGTCCGGAGGATGTTGAAGTTGCACAACGGGGTTCTATCTATGAGACGGTAAGTTTAACTAATATGACTTGGGATGGTGTCTATTTTTTATGGGAGATGTATTGCTGCTTCCTGGTTCTTAGATTTACACTATAACCTATAGGTGAAATGTAATTAGTAGTGGTGGCAATTTACATTTTTCTTTATGCACTGGATGTTTTATCTCTCCTACAGGCTGATGGTAGGTCATAAGTTATTGGTTTTATCCTATTAGCATTATCTTTTTGGTTTGATACTGCTTGGATTGGTTTCCAGCACCCTTCTTCAGCTTCAGCTGAGGGAAGAAAATGCAAAATGCAGGCACCTGCAAAAGGATCAACACGAATTCCCAGTTCTGCTACCATGTCATTTCCAAAGTTGTTCTCAGTCATAAGAAAGTCCCTGCCTACATCTTATATGAATACATTGGAACACCTCTATGCTCAGTACAAGGTAGCTACTCTTTTTTAGCAGAGTTTTGTTGCCATTGATGTAATGACGCAGATTGCAAAATCAAATGCACAGAAAGTTAGATCCATGCCCCTGTGTGTAATTGTCAGGTAGGAAAAATTGGCAAAGACATCATTGTAAGGAGTGTCAGAATGATTGTTGGAGATAAGTTGCTGATTGCAGCTATTCAAAGCATTCGAGGCCAGGTACCCACTTCTTTGAATTCAGATGTCCAGGATTTGAATTGTTTGCTAGCATCTCCAGCTTTTGCTACCAAGATACTATGTCACACAAAATATTGGAATAATGTTGGATTAGCCTGCTTGTTCTTTACTTCAGAGTCTCAACGAGGTTTACATCAGCTAACTAGGTTTATATAATTCCAATAAAATGGCCCGTATATATGAGTTTACATACTGTTGCCTTCTCTACTTTTGAGATGTATTCTGTTTTTGTTCCTCTAATTTTTATGCCATCGCTCTTGCATTTTAGAGTAAGCTGTATGATTTTCCATTCTCGCAATTTTTATGTAGAAAAGATCAAGTTCAGCATGCTATATGTTGCTTTGCAGACTAAATGTACACAAATGTTAAACAGAGTGGAGCATGGTCCACATTCTTTCCTGGGTTCTGACAGGCTAAATCTAGATAATGGGTCTACTACGTCCACGAATAAGGTACTGTAAGAAGACAGAGATTTGCAAAGTGCATGCAAAATCTTACTGCTTATCTGCCTTTAATGATAATATCTATTTTTTTTTCAAATTTGTCATTCTCATTTTATGTTATTTGCCTAGAAATTTTGAAGAGGATCTGTATAACAACCATGCTCTGGTATAGTTGGAGCAATGGGAAAGTTTTTTATTAAGAGAATAAGTTTTTAGCTGGATACACAGGACTTTCTGTTTATTAGTAGGTGCTGGGAGTTCTTTAACATGGGTGATTAAGAGCAGTTGAAAATGGAGTTCTCAAAAAGATGTAATTTTGGGGTATCTTTAGCAACATGCTGCTGGGTTATATGCCATTTTTCGTATTCATAGATATGCTTTCAATTTGGAATGTGGAACTACGGTAATCTAAGCACCTACAAAGATGATTATTAGGCCCAGGTTCCCTTTTGCTGGCTCTGTCCAACCAGTGTTAGGATTAATGTAATTTTAATTGGAAGTGACACTACTTGATAGGGCTTGAACTTTTGTTTACTGTTTGGCAAGTACCATGGCTAAGCACTAGGTTACTGCATTATTGGTAATAGGTGTTGCGCTATTAGTCTTGTTGATGTATATTGTTATGTCTGTCTAGGTAGCCTTGTATTGGTAAAGTGCATTTTGGTTTTGTGTTTTATGAAATTGCTTTTAGCTGAATGCATTAGAAAGCATAAATTTACTTCACATTGCTATTGTGCTATTGGTTTTGTTCACATATATTGTTATGTCTGTCTAGGTAACTGTGTTGTTAATCGTGATAAACTTTTTTGTTTTATGTCTTTTGTGGTTGGGTTTCTTCTGTATGGATTTGTTTTTAGCTGAATGCATTTGTAAGGCATGGATTGTATTGTTCATTTGGTGAGCTTTTTAAGGGAGGTTTCCTTTCTCAATTCTGGCTGTGATTTGTTTTTGCAGAAAGATTACATGGAGGTGGTTAACAAAGTAGATAATGTTCCCCATTCTTTGCTTGCGTCCAAGAAACTACATATGGACAGTAAATGCAATTCATTGATGAATGAGGTAACAGCAATTTTTAATACATTTGGTGAGCTTTTTAAGGGAGGTTTCCTTTCTCAATTCTGGCTGTCATTTGTTTTTGCAGAAAGATTACATGGAGGTGATTAACAAAGTAGATAATGTGACCCATTCTTTGCTTGCGTCCGAGAAACTACATATGGACAGTAAATGCAATTCATTGATGAATGAGGTAACAGCAATTTTTTTGGTAAAAGAAAAATGATCCACTTTTCATGTGAATACACCATATGTCGATTTACAAGTGGTTAATGTTGAAAAAAGGTAGCTTGGAAGATCTCAGAAATAATCTATCAAGTGTGTTTTGGTATGGTTGAGAAATAAGGAATGCTCCTTTTCAGCCATAAAAATAGATATATAAATTTAAAATTTAATGCGATCAAATTTTCTTTTTCAGCCATGAAACTCTGGCATCAGGATGGTTTTTAGGGATTTGCTTTCAAGCTTGCACATCAGATGACAGACATTACTTAGTTTGATCTTATGAGCAGCTGAAGCTGCCACTGTTCAATGATGTAATTTGATTAATATCTTTGACATTGTAATGGAAGGACACCATACTTCTTTCTAGTACTATCTAGTCAGTAGCTATATGTTAAATGTTAAAATTCAAGTGATCCATACAGATCAATAGGTTACTGCCTGATAATATTTCAGTAATAGCTGTTGCACTTGGTTACATTTAGAATGTACTAACTAAAATCCACTGAAGATTGTGGACACCCGTGACCTGCTGCATGGAGGATAAGGTTCCTTCGCACACCTGTTATTTGAGCTTCTCTATCTTCTGTTTTCTTTTTCAGAGTGTCATGATGCATGGATATAAAAATAACATTCTTCTCAAAGGAATTCCTTTTCCATTTTTTGGCATGGCATTGATGATTTAAAGTCATCTTGTTTGGATTATCCGATAATGGATTTGCAAGGTTAATGTTTAGGATATGAGATGTCTTTGCCAATTTTATATGGCATGAAGCGCCTTAATGAAGTTCCTATTTGTGAGGTTTAGTTTGTGAATTTCTCAAGGTTCAGAAACGAATAACTTGGATTTTGTATGAAGTTAGAATCATTTGAATCCTGCGAGGGTGGTTTCATCACATGTGGAAATGGTGCAAGATTTGATTGGATTTCATACAATATTGCAACCTTTAAACTAAATTTATTATTTAACCCAATAGAGCTATTCTACTGAAATAGAAAACTATAAAGTTGAAAAAAAAACTTGTGTAGCATGAAGGCTCAAAAACACTGATCTCATACTAATTGGTATTGTGACGTGGAGAAAGGAATAAGTATGTGCCATCTTGGTTTTAAGAATAATTTTCGGTTCAAAAAAGAGCTTAGATTTCAAAATTGAAGGGAAAAGAAAGCCAAAGGCTTGATAGGACAAATTGAGGCATGAAGGCATTGAAATCTCATTTCTATTTGTGAAATACTAAAGCGCAAAGAAAATTTGGAAACTAGAAATAATAAAAAGAGACATGAAAGAGATGCTGAATATCTCTAGTAATGATTGCTGATATTTTGTGCGATGATATTGTCATATGGAGGAGAGGTATGCCCTCGTTATAGTATAGGGTTTGAAAAATGTAAATTTGACTTCTGCCTAGAATGCACAAGAGACATGAAAGAGATGCTGAATATCTCTAGTAATGATTGCTGATATTTTGTGTGATGATATTGTCATATGGAGGAGAGATATGCCCTCATTATAGTATAGGGTTTGAAAAATGTAAATTTGACTTCTGCCTAGAAAGTACAAGGGCTAGAAACATTCAAGAAGGATAACTCATAGCTGTGATGCAAAACATAATTGATGATTGTGATTCTGGAAAACAATGAACATGGATTTGAGGGGACTATATAAGGAATGGAGGAAAGGGCAGATGGGCAGTAATGATCCTGAAGTGATGTAGGAAAATTTACAACTACAGAACTTATTACTTGACCACAAAAGGAGACTCTTTAAAAGATCCACATCAACCTTGATAAAGATAAGATGGATTGATGGAAGGCCAACAGGTTGGGGCACATGGTCTAATTAAAAGTGAAAACAGAATCCTTTTGACTAGACAAATAAGAGATCTTAAAAGCAAATATGTGTTTAAGAGGCTAACCTGTAGTTAATTAAACAGTTGTTAAGTTTAGACATAAATTCGAGGTTTGATTTAATTGTGAAAGGTGAAATGTGAAATATATGGTATTAGTTATGCATTCTTTGACACATTCAGGAATATGGTTAATTGTGGCATTGTGTTTAACATAAGTGGAGTTCTTGATAGTTATTGCGTAATCTTTTCAGGCAATCCCCCTTTCTATTCTCATTTAAATCCTAATTAGAAAAACCAATAATATAAAAGTTTCTTTATGTAAAAGCAACAAAATCAGTAGAAGGGTGTGTGTTTTCTATTTAATGTTTTGTAAGGTTAAGGGAAGATAGGTCGCCACTGCTTAATGTTATTATATATATTATATTAATGTTACAACCTTGAGTAGAAGTCCAATATGCATTTACATAAGCATTTAGTTGTTGCCTCAAAGTACCCAAATTGCCACTGTTCTTCAACTCACATTACCATATTTGCAAGTATTGTATTAAAAAATACATACAACAGCTGTATAAAGTTTGGACCAGCAAATGTGAGAGAACATTCAAATAAAATTTCACTAGTTCTAAAAGATAGTCGATGTGAGTACCTAGAGAAGGTGATTGTTCATGGTTCACTAAATTTACATGATAACTAAATGTTTTAGTCCATTGAAAGTGGTTGTACATTTTTTTTGTTGTAAATAAGATAGTACCTTCTATTGCCCTTCCAAAAGATTTACAAAAAGAGTAAATAAAATAAGCCCTCCCTACATCCCTACATAGGGAAAACAAGTTCATAGTTTCAAAAAATATAGTCTGCCTCTAAATGAAACCAGGCTGAACCATCTAGTCTGAGAATTCCTTACTACATAACGTTTGCAAGTATTCATAGGAAAATAAAAAGTAAGCATAACCTGAAAAGAAACTTAAGCTGATATCTGGCTTGATGTCAGAGTCAGCAGGGGCCGAGTTCATGGAGTCAACCAGTTTGATTCATAGATGATTGGCAATTTGATGCATGTTGCGGGACTATTCATCTAATTTCAGGAGAAGAGCTTCATGTGCTTCCCCTCTTTCCACTAGTGCGCGACCAAGAACATACTTATGCAGCCAAAAATAGTCCATAGTTTTCAGATGGAGGGAGGTTCTACCTCTTGAATAGCCTGGATTAGGAACCAGGGCCTCAAATTCATCTCTCACCTCTTGAGAGGTTATGTAATCTCTAGTGAGTCGAGCGTCACTTTCCGTTTCTTCAATATCTTCTTTGACAGGGTTTGGAATCGAATTCCTGAAGAGATGGGCCGAGTGAACAATGCTTCTCATGGCCCTGTTAGGGGGAGCAGAGGAGCTGGCCTGGGGAATGTGGGAGCGCTTTTGCGGCGACATAGTAGGGGAAGCAAGGTGGAGCCAATGTAGGAGTGAGCCAATGTAGGAGTGAAGGGGCTTGAACAGGTGGGAGAAAGCCAATGTAGGAGTGAAGGGGCTTGAACAGGTGGGAGAAACAATACAGTACAGCGGACGGGTTTACACCCAATCCACTGATAAAACTCCACCGGATTTAAGTGACTTGAGGGATCAGGGGTTTTAAACAACTGAAAGGAGACAATCACAGAAGCAGGAAGGTAGTTGAACATAAAAGACAAGTTATAATTAGACCAGAGCTTACCTGAGTACTTCCCCGAAAAATTAAGTCTGATAAATGGCGCCACTGAGCAAGAAACACCACCACCAAACCATTTGCCTAGTACAAAGAGCTCCTTTAGAAACCATGTTGGACATACCCAAAGCCGACTCTAACTCCCAGGGCTGGCAAGTCTTTGGCCAAATAACCCACAAATGAACCGAACCAAAATCACCCGTAGCTGAATTTCTTGATTGCCAGAGTAGACCTCCGACTCAGACTACCACTCTCATGATACTGACAGAGGCAAATGAAAGTTGTCTTGTGCAATTCTTGAGATAATCCATATCATTTATTGTCAGATTTCATTCCATGAGTTGATTATCAGCCTCCACCATCCGCAAACAAATGCATTCCAAATCATAATGTATCTGGCTGGAAGTTTAATGATGCTGCTATCTTCCTTGTACGCTATCTCAGTTCCCATCTTCACAATGTCCGGCCTCGCTCAGGATATCGTACTGGGAGCCCCCAAAACAACCGTCGCAGCAGGATGGTTATTATTCACTGTCAAGGGTGATGAAGTGTTGGCATGGGGAACATGCAAGGCCGCCGCGTGCCCCTCCTCATCAACCTCGAGGTTTACCTTGTTATTCACCCAACTTGGGGGAAAAAGAAGTTAAACATTGACTTTATTCTGAAGTGCACTTTTGTTTTGAATGTATAAAGTGACCATTAAATGTGGTTGTACATTTCACTTTATTCTGAAGTGCACTTTTTTACATGAATGTATAAAACTATAAAGTGACCATTAAATATACATTGTTGATCTCTTTTATGGTCACACTAGAAATTACACCAAAGGTTATATCTAAACTGCACAAATTTTCTAGACCAAGAGTGCACTCCCTAGTTGTAATAATGTATGGTACTGCTATTTCTTTATTCTCCTTGTCAGACGAAGTGATAATACACTTTTACATCCATTGTCGATTATGAAAAATAATTTCTTCGTGATTGTACTAAAGTGTTTTAGGATCAAAAAGTATCTTTCTCAACCATACTGCCTCACTTGCTATTATAACTTATAAGTACTGCATTCTACTCTATGTCAGAGGAAAATGACACTGCATGATGTTGCTGCCTAGTCAGTTATGAAATTACACTTGTATCGAGGCTGAAAATATACCCTGTGGTGGAATTCCTGTTATCAGCTGCACTTTGTCTAAGTCTGTGTAACTTGAGCAGTCTGGATTCCTCTTTTCTGCCATACATGATTTAAAATTTCAAGATACCATTTATACATGCTTTAAGTTTCTCATTGGCATCCATCCAATGATCAGCCTTGGGAGCTGTCAAAAATCTGGAAATGCAGTCAACTACAAAGGTCAAAACTGGGGTGGTGGCTGTGAAATGGATCAATTTGCCCTCCAATTGTTTGTATGCTGATCGGTTTACCACTTCTAAGTCAGTTGGGGCTGATTATTTTGGTCCAATCTCCATAGGTATTGTCGCTGATTTACAATCAGCCATCCTAAATTTCTGTAGCAAACTCTTGGTATACTCAATAATAGAAACGGACTGCGATTAATTTTCCAAAAGTTTACACCTAGGCAGTGCTGAAGGAGGCTTAAATGACACATGTCAAAAGTTGAACACACATAAGACTGCTTTCTAAATTCTGTTGACCTCTCTACCTGTGATGATTGTGTTATCTAGATAAAGTTTTAACCATTAGAATTACCAAAATCACCATCCATGTTTCTGACATAGAAGTTTGGATTAAAAGGTGGTCTTTTGAATCCAGATCTTGTCTAAGGTATTGGTAAAATTTTGTATACTAGACTTTTGGACCCTGTTTCAATTGGAAAGAGCTTTATCGGTGCACATACCCAATGTTTCTTGTTGGCATGATGGAACCCTTGTGCTGACACTTTCTCCTCCAAATTGTCATCTATGAATGTACTCTTTACATTCATTTTATAAATCTTACACCAAAAGAATGTTGCCATTGCTGTCACCAATTTAATTGGGATCAACTTCCTTGGCGGAGCAGTGTTTTTCATAATCCACTACTTTCTACAGAGCAAAACCGCTGGCAATTTGCCTTTCCCTTTGTTTGTTCAATGAACCACATGTATTGTATTTTGTCCTATAAATCCATTTATAGCTTAATGGGTTTCTTCCCTAGAGGTATCTCTACCAACATCCAAGTGTTTTTCTTAAGAGAGCATCATATTTCCCACCCACATGCTTTGGTTTCCTCATATTTTAAGGTTCAAAGAACTATAAACAGTTGCCATCAACTGAAAATAAACATGTTCAACTTGATACCAGTGAAACTCCTTTAACCTCTCAAGTCTTCCAAGGTTTTGGTAGTAACACTTTGATCTTTGTTTTCCATTATCACCTCCAAATCAAGGCAGTGTTATTTGAGCATCTAAATCTTCACGTGCAGTGTGCACATCTTACCCATGATGGCTTCCCTTCTTTCTGCAATTGTATACCTAGCATCCTGGGCTACCTTCTAGCTTCCAAGCAGTGAATATTATCAATTTTTAGATTTGTTTCCCGGCTGAAAAATTCCTAATTTATCACATTGACAATTACATCTCTGTTGATATTTATTTTGTAGGCAGCAATATTGAACAGTCTATAGGCATTAGATTGTTTGCATAACCAGCAAACATGAGTTTATTATGTTTTGCATCTAAATCTGATCTCTTTTCAGTTGGAATCAACACATGCAATTGAACCAAATAGTTTCAGATGTCTAACTATCTGTTTTCTCTCCTTGACCAAGCTTCCTTTGGTATGATGTCTAGAGCTGCCTCTGTAGGACTTAGATTGAGCAGGAACATTGCTGTGTGTATTGCTTCTCCTCAATGTTTGTTTGCGTTATGTTTTAGGCATACTGTCCTATGTTTCTCTTGAAGAAATAAATCAAATCTGGACTTATTTAACAGCAGAAATAAAGATTTGTGAACATGCAACAATCACACATATAGCTGAAAATGAAGAGTGGAAGCATAAACACGATACACAAGAATTTTTTCCTTCAAATCAGCTTAACATTTAATAATCAAAACTTACAAGGACACCTCAACCTGAGGCTTACAGCTTGCTGAAAAGAAACAATACGCCTCACAGAATTTTGAGGAATTGCTGTATCCTGTGTGAAACTGTATGTTGCTATACTAGCAGTCTTCGTCCTTGCTGGTTGATCCTCTTCATGCTTTTTGCTTTCTCTCCCTCTTGGCGTCACATGTGTGTTCCTCACACAACTTCCTTGGTGTGTTCTCTACTCAAGTTCTCCTTCCACCTTGTCCTATTAATGCTTTGAGAGAGATACTTAATCTCCTCAATTCTAGCAACCAAGTTCCTTTATTTTAGCAACCAACTTTCTTGATTCTAGGAACCAACTTTATTGATTCTAGGCTCTAGCAACCAATATCAACTAATCTCTTTGATCCTAGCAACTGCTTTATTTCAGCAATGAGGTTTATAGCTATGATGATATCAAATTTAATTCATTAATATTCTAGAATCTCTAGAATATTTCATTTAGACTTCCAAGACTAAGAGATCAAAGGAAATTAGGCTTTCATTTTCATTTATTAAATAAAACTTTAAGTTGGTAATATTTTCCACTTTTACCAAGTGGTCACTAAGAAGTTGTCTTGAACTACCTCTCGCATGTTTACACCTAACTTGTGCAAGAAGCTCCTGTTTGGGCCACATTTTTCAACAGTGCGGTACAATACTACACACCAACTTCATCTAGCCATCTCAAGAATTGTTATGTTATGCCACTCTACAACATTATTTTGGTGTGGTGTATGAGGTGTGGGAAATTGCAATGTTCCACGGGGTTTCCACGGGGAAATTGCAAAATTCTTGTCTCTTTTGAATTTTTCAAATGTTGACTTTAGTTAATTCACTTACAAAGAAGATATTTGTCCAACCTAAAATACAACAAACATTCATAAACATCAAAGTTTTACCTTTTGATTCAATATGAATATTGCCTTGTTCTTATAGATAATGTGCTTTCTCATTTCCCAAAATAGTCAAATCTCCTTAGCAAACTTAACAAAGCCATCAAATTGGTTAGTCACATGTTTTCATGCTCCATAATCAAAATATCAATCATTTAACATGCTTAATGTTTGAGATGCAAGAAAAGAGAAACCCTTTATTCTCCTTTTCTTCAATGTTTACATTTTTTTTTGGAGTTTTCCATGTTCCAAACCACAATCTTCTTTTCTTGCACTTATAGAAGCTCTACTTTTCCACAATAACAACACATCAAATTCTATCTTGCATTTTCCTTTTCCCTAAATTTGCCTCTCGACTTCTACTGAGCTTTGCGTTTCGTTCCCTAAGCACTTTCAGAGGTGCCACCACAAATACCAATTTTTGTTTTCCATTTGTCCTTTTGTAACCACCAAGTCAAGAGCTTCTCAAAAGTTGTGTTTGAGGACTCGTAATGTTAAGAGCTTTTAAAAATGTTCTCAAATGATGAAGGCAGTGTTTTTAGAGTAATTCCAATCACAACTTCTTTATTTACATCACTACTTATGGCCAATTATTGGTCTCAAATGTTGTTTAATTTTCATAAATGCTTTTGCTATTGACTCCCCTTGCTCCATTTACATTGAAAACAAAATGCTTTGTAAATGAAGGGCCCTAGTTTTATCTGAAGTTTCTTACATCCTTATCCTTGTTTCCAAACTGTGCATGCAACTTTTGCATCCTACCTTGAAGAAGCCTCTTTTTGTAATTGACATCATGGTGAGCATTATGGGTTCTCTGTTTTTGTAGTCATCGACTGGGTTGAAGGAAAGCATCATTAAGGTGAGATAATAATAATGTTAGGAGGATGTGAGTGTATAATCTTGACTCCAATGCTCTCTCTCTTTCTCTCTCTCTCTCTTTATATATATATATATATTCAAGTGTGATCAAGAGGATGCGAGTGTATAATCTTGACTCCAATGCTTTACTCTCTCTCTCTCTATATATATATATATTCAAGTGTGATCAAGAGGTCACATTCCTTTCTTCTTTTCACCATATCACTAGGCTTACGATAATTGTGTTGGATCATAAACAATTTGTTTTAATTGAATATCTTTGCTTTAAGACATATTTGTGTGAGTTGTGTGGAGCAAGTTGATAATCAATCCTACTCCTTACTTGTTATAGTACAAGTAAAGTGAAACTACACTTTCATTGGTTTAAGGTATCACTTTGTTTGTATATTTGGGGCAGTTAATAAATATTTTAGGTTTTTTGTCAATAAATATAGTTAGTTTTAAGTGAAACAACTAACCATTAGTCAAAGAGCTTTATATTTTATTGAACAAGGGTTTTAGATTTTGATTGGTTGTTGTAGTGATGCATGGGAGTACCCTTTGCACACCCCTACCCTTGAAGTGATGATCCAAATGTGAGTGAGGCAAGGGTGGGCTTGTTAACATGCTCCTTGTAATGTACTCGATTCTTGCTCTTGATGATTAGGGTATAAGTCTGCCATAAAGCATATCCAAACCTTGTTCTAAAGATTCTTGTGGGCTCTTGCTTTCAAATGAAACATAACATGAAAATATATTTGTATAAGATAATGTTGTTGTTGAAACAAGTCCAAATTATCAAAGAAGAAAAGGCAAGCAACATGTATATTATGCATTATTTGTTGTAATTCATGATAAGAAGACCCTCGAAGAGGGTGAATATGAAGTGGTAAAACAAGAAGGTGCTTCTTCATAGAAACAAACACAAAATTTTGATGTCTTGAATTTTCAAGATGTGGTGGAGGTCATTTTAGTGAATAAGCCAAGTTTTATGTTAGTGGTGGAGAGGTTGACTTGTCAACCAACATTGGCTCTCATCCCATTGGTGAGTTAAGGGTCATATCACTACCTTGCGGGATAAAGTTCACTTACTGGCCATTTGATGATCTTTTCTTCAAGTGGGCCGCAAAAATCTTACTTGTCAAAAGCTTTTGTTTTTGGTATTTGAACAAGCATATACAATGACCATTATGGGAGGGTTTTAGATATAACAATCATAATTAGAATTTTGAATTCATAATTAGGTCTTAAGGCATAAAAAAACTTAGTAATAAAGCGACGTAATAACGAGTTATTTAATGTAAGTTAAATTGTTAGGTATTTGGGATTTATGTAATGTACTCTTCTCCTGCTATGTAATGAGACATTGCATAAGCTAATAATGTGTTAATCATAGTTATGTTATTCTTGCACATTCTTGTGTGCAAAACTGCACAAAACACTAGAGTCCTCTTTGCTAGGTGTTATTGCAACTCCCCATAGAGAATGTGACAAGTATATATTTTTTCAACAAATTCCCTTGCATACCTTATTAACTATCGATCCTTCCAAGGATGATCAATCTAACAACAATAACATTGTTGTGATGTTGGAGCATATGACAAATGCCAAAGAAATAGCCTATATTGGAGCAATACAACATGTATGAATAATAAATTACATCCTTGGTAAGTTGGCATTGTTTTAAGTGATTTCCATCAATCATTTTCCCTAATTGTGAACATATATTATTTCGAACTCCTATTTTCTTGAAATACGTGGTAAATGTGCTTGTATTCATTGTTTTGACTCCATAAAGCATCGATCTTTGTCAAGAGGTTGCTCGTGAGGCATTCTTGTTGTATAAATCTATTTCACCTATATTAAGGACTCCCCCTTGCCCTCTAGGAGTTGACCCAAAGTGTAAGGAAAGTGCATTGTGGTGACAATGGATGCATCACCTGAATAGTTATCAATCTTAGCACCAACCCTCGTGACCTATCAGAAGAGTGCTAATTTGTCTAATAACAGGAAGCATCGTAAAAAACGAAGAGTGAATCTACTTGTCAATCGAGAAAGATACTCGCATACCTACGCACATGCAGTTGCTAAATTAAAAAAAGGAACTTCTTTGGAAAGACATGCCGCTATTAATTGGAAAGAAGGAAAGAAAAGAGGGAGGGACTTACTTGGAAGGCCATCTTGCCAATGGCGACAACTAACTTTAACGATATTAGCATCCTTCTTGAAAGGAAAGGTATTTATTCACCTCTAATACAAGCAATGGCTCAAATGTGAGCTATTGTTCTAGACTGAGTTAAAGCTCCAACATGGGCATGAGCTATTGATCTAGCAAGAGTTATTCTGAAGGTACCCCTAATGGAGAGGGATAGGAATCACACCTTTGGGGCAACCAATGGATGAGTAAAACAAATCTGCAAATGACTTACCGGATTTGGTTTATGACCTAACCAGTCCCCAGAAATCACTATATCTAGTTGAATCTCTAAATGAATGCCCACGAGAGTAGGGTTGATAATAGACTTTATTTCTAGCTTGTAAGACTTTCCAAAAGATGAATTTTGATGGTGGTACCTATAATATCAGATCTGAAAAAAATCACGCTAGCATTTTGAACATAAAACCAAGAAATTTTTTAAGGATCCATAATTTTCTTAAAGTGTAGAAACGCTAGCAAATCTTACTAATTCTTAAATTTCCATCCATAAAATGTTGGGCGATATGTTTCTAAAACATTCAAATTTTTGAGGATTTTATATTAGTTTTTAGACAATTTTGTCAATTTTTAGAGTAAATTTTTTTATCCCATGGAATTTGGGTGAATCAATTTAGAAAAAAGGAAATTGGTGAATCGTTTTTTTGGAAAAAAAAGGTCCAAAATTAGTCCATGGGCTAAATTTTGCTCCTAAAATTTTCCTTGCACATAAATGTAAATATCTCAAACTAGCCACAAAAAGAGGACGTGCTTCAAGCTTAACCATGAAACCAATGAGGGTGCACTACTTTGATGGATCGGATTTTTCAATATTGCAATATTTTTTGGCTTTTCATATATTATTTTTAGGGATATTTTTAATATAATACAAGGGATTTTGTGAGGCTAGCGTTTCTTCCAAGAATTAACAATTCAATATTTATATTTGAATGAATTAGGCAAAGGCTAGCCCTGGGTTTTGTTAGCAATTGACCTAATTAAGGCAAACAAGATGTCAAGGCCCAAACAAGGGACATCCTTCAAGAGGAACGTCTCACCCAACAAAACTAGACTCTCGTGCATAAAATCCTAAATTGCTTGCTCTTACCTTGGATGCTCCAACAATTGAAGACAAGAGGTTCAATATCTTACCACAATTAAGAGGAAGGAGAAGAAAAATAGCCTCAAGAATCCTTTCATCTTAGAATAGCCTTGGAAGATTGTAAAGAAACCTCAAAACATCAAGATTTGATCCTTAGAAACCATAGAACAATGGAGAAGAGAGATGCCCTTCACTTAATTGCTCATATAGATAAGTAAAAATAAGGATTCAATCATATTTGATTTCATGATTTTTGTTACAAAATGAGTTGAGGATGCCTTATTTATAATAAAAAAGGCTCACTTAATTTGTCCTCTAGGTCGATCTACATAATCTAACTTTAAAACGACTTTAAATGATTAAATTTTTAGGGTTTTGTCGCCCACAATCCAGGGACAAAATCTCTTAAACATAAAACAATGATTAAATAAGATGATTGCTTCAACATGATGCGAATTTGAGTTTGGAAGGAGGATGCCATGCCCCATCTAACCCCAACATGTGGCTTTTGCCCTCCTTAGGTTGGGACGACCTCTAAAAGCTTGCATTCAAGGTGGATGATATGCTCTTTTTGACCAAGATGACAAAGAGGGGAGGAGTGATATAACAATATAAGGTCTAAGAGGGTGTGAATGAGGTGTGCTAGAGCCAGTGTGACCACCCTTAAAAGCACAATCACCTTTAGAAAGCATAAAACTATAAGTGTGGCTAGGAGTTCTTAAGCCATGTGTCTTAATGGATTCAATCTGCACACATGGGTATCTTTCCCATGCACCTTAAACCCTTTTTGGTGATTAATGTATATTTATTACTCAATTAGGCCATTAAGGAAGGCAGTCTTAACATCCATTCGATATCATTGCCAACCAACAATATACTTGGCAACTAGAGCAACGGTCTACTCATGCTAGACTTTCTCTCTCTAGGAGAATCTTGTAGCTATGAATCAAGCCTTGTACTTCTATAAGATGCCATTAGGGTCGTGCTTCATTGTGTTCAACATCTCAAGATCAACCACTGATTTCACCTGTGCACTTGGTACAATCTTGCATACATCTTTCTTCATGTTGGAGTTGTACTACACCATGGCATCTTGCCATACTTTCTAACTTGTTGCCTCCTCACAATTGGAAAGCTTTTCAATAATGAAGATATCAAAATAAGTCTTTGGAGCACCATCTTGCCATTCCGTGTGCTAAAATGTTTGTGTAAACTACGTTGGTCACTAGGTTGTACTGGCTGTTAAAGCTATTTTTGTACTTGTAATGGACCTTGTTTGACTTGAGCCTGAATTTCTTGAAATCTATGAATCAACAGGAGTAGCAAGGGGTTGTCTTGTCATCAATCACTGGCGAGAGCTCTTGGGACCTGGATGACCATGCATCCTTGTATCGACTTACTACTATCTTCCTTGGAGATGGAACATAGATCTTGCAGGTTTCACTGTAGCTAACTAGAACTAGAATACCCTTCAAGTTGGAAGGTTCAAGCTTTGTCCTCCTTTTCCTTGGAAAATGAATGTAAGTTGAACTTCCAAACACCTTGGAATGAGAAACATTTCGTTTCTTCTTTGTGAAGGCTTCTTTTTTATTCGTGTTTGTCAACATTCTATAAGGACACCTGCTTGGTATGTAGATTGTAGTATATGCATCTTCTCAAAGGAACATGGGTAGATCTAAGTCATGAATCATATACTTAGCAGTCTCTACTATTGACCCATTCTTTCTCTTATTAACCCAATCCTGCTTTGGGTTCTACAACACTCGACTCCCTCTTGTTCCTTGCTTTTCTGCCAAAAAGTTAAAGTCAACAAGAGGTATACTCCCCTCAATTGTTTGATCCCACGCAGTTGGGAGCGAGAGCGAAAAACAAAATTATCAAAAGATTTTGTTTTGGGAGCATTTTTTATATAATAAATATTTTAATATATTTTGATCCATATATATTATAAAAACATGTATTATGCCAAATTAGCTATAGAAAACATAGATATAACCATTAAACACACATATAACATCAATCATCTAGGAGTTATGACTTGTAACATTGTCATCAAATGATCAATCATCAACAACATCAACCATGAAATGAACAAAGCATCATAATATCATATTCAATACCAAAGAGTTGTAAGATGATAAGATCCAATCAACAATTTAAAGTTCAAACTTCAAAATAGGCCATAATAAACATGAAATACAAAGAACTTTGATACTATCTAGTAATCTACTACGTTTTCCTCTTGCCACGAGAAACATCCAATTTTTTTTCTCGTGTTCTAGGTGGAATAGGAGCTACTGGAAGTGATCATGGAACATGAGAAGAAGATGAATGCCCCCCACAGATTGTCGAACGTTTTGAAGCTAAAGGGAAAACTCCTGCATTTGGAAACTTGCTGGTGGTTAGGGGTGGCATCTTTGATGTATGAATTGGATCACCCTCATGATCACCCAATAGTTCAGCTTGCAAGTGCTCTAATGCAATGGCTCCATCCTCCACATCAACCTCCTTTGGTTTGTTGTCTCAAGTCAAAATTATTCTGTCATTCTTGGTCGCTTCACAATAATGGGACAACCTCAAGTTGTAGTGCACATAGACCAAACTTTCGGCTCGTTCTATATTCAAACTGCTTCTCTTGATGTTGTGGATGAAGTTGGAGGTGCTCCAACACCTCTCTGCAGAAGAACTATTGACAGCCTGTGAAAGCAGCCTCACTGCCAATTTATGCAAATATGTGGCACCATTGCCATATATGTTCCACCAATAGATAGGATCCAACCTCTCTCGATCTTTGGTTGCATGCAAGGTACCAAAGACTCCATGTTCACTGATGTATTGGCTCAATTCACTCCGTAATTGAGCACACTCCTCATCAGTGACCAACTTGTCTAATGCAAGCATATACACATTTTGCACCCTTAGATTTGTTTGGTCTTTTCCTAATTCCACCACTAGGTGCAGGTTGGGCCAGCTAAGATGGAGAATAATATTTTGGGGTAAGGACATATGCAAGGGCATGGAGTGGAACATTCAAATTATCCCACCTTTTGACCACATGTTTATGAATATAGTCATACAAGATTGCATCTCTTTGCTCAACAATGTCTTTGAAATGACCAAGCATGCTATTTGTTTGCTCATACACCTCCCCAATCACCGACTGATCTATACCTGCAAAATGAATCATACTTTAAACGGGCTTGGTGAACTGTAGAACATATTTAACTTGTGCACAAAATTGACCATAAAGAACGATGTCCTCCACCTCCTGAAAGTCATGTTTTTCAAATGCGCTTGCAGCTTTGTCTTTCAATCCTTGCCATGAATCACTTGATACCATACTAGCCAATGCCTCTCTATATTCAAAAGCCTCATGAAGGTGAGGTAGTAGCTAGCAAATCTAGTCTTCGCACTCTTCAATAGCTCCAACCTAGAGTGATTGCGAAAAATGTGGTGGGCCATGCTATGATTGGTGATAGATTTTATAATTTTCTTACCTCTCTTGTACAAGGCACCGATCCATTGATAACTAGGGTCCTTCATCTTAATAATATCATGCATCAAAAGGTTTTATGTGTGAACCAAACACCTTGACCAAACTATGTTGCGATACTTATCCTCAATGATTACTCCTGTTGCCTTACAATTAGCAGCATTATCTGTGATGACTTGAATGACATTGTATTGCCCAATCGTTTGAATGGTTTCAAGTAAAGGTTGTGCAATATTAATACCAGTCTTGTAGCGATCTGAGTAGTCATGAGCTGAAAGGAAGACCGCACCACTAGCAGACACACCAAGAATATTTGTCAATGGCTTGCCTTTAGCATTTGTCCACCCATCAGATACAATGGATACCCCATAGTTGGACCAATCATTTCTAAACTTTTCAAGAGCACTATTGATTTTAGCTCTTTTCCTGTCAAGTCCCACGTTTCTAGCTTTTGTCATACCTAGGGTTGTTGTATCCTTTAGGGGCACCATTGATGGCTTGTACCATTTCATGCCAATAGGGTGGACGAATGGCACACCACATGCATAGAGAAACCTGCATATTTTTTAATCCACATCATCTTTGCAACCAAGGTCAAGTAAATTTGATAATGTTTTTCACATAGGCAAGAATCCCCTACCATGGGTGAATGATGATCCAAATCCACTACTAAACATTCTTTGTGGTGATTAAGTTTCAACCCTTGATCTCTTGGAATTGTTTTGAGCAACCTCTTCTTCCGTCCTGGATTTCTTTCTTTCTTTAGCTAACACTTTGTCACAGGTTTCGATTCCAATAGCCTTACCTTGATCACATGGCATAAGTTCACATAAATGCTTTCTCACATGGGTATACGAATCTTTGTAAGTTTTATTACAATGGAGGTATGTAAACTTCGTGGTTCCACCCCCTCTCCCTCCCCCAAGCCTCGTCACATACTTCCACAAAGGCGTTGTGTCTTTTTGTTTTTACCCCTCATCACTCTCAATCTCCTCCTCCTCCTCCTCCTCCTCTCCATGGTATGTGCCACTCCTTATCTCTTCCTCCTCATCATTACCACAACCAAATCTACTTCCCACCACCATCATCATGAGAAGAATTAGAACTAAAAACAAAAACCACATACCCATCATGCTTCTTGATTCAATATGAGAATCACTTCTTGCCTGTAATAGAATGATGAAGAAGAAGAAATTGGAAAGAGTAGGAAAAAAACACTTACAAGATTTAAAATATTAACATAGTGAAAAATGTTTTTCAAAGACAAACAAAGATTGGGGTTTTAGAGCCTACCTCTTTAGCTATTCAAGGATGGTTGAATGTCTCTATGGAAGCCTTAAGTCTTCCTTCCAAGCTCTCACAAATAGAAGCTTTCAATCTCCCCTTCAATCTTTCTTCCAAGCTCGTACAAATTTGCACTCAAACAACTAGCAAACCCACTCAAAGCCCTAGCAAGATAAATGAAAACAAACAAATGAGGAACATAATGAGTCGAAATGGAGCCCAATAGTGTTTATAAAGACTAATTGAACCCTAACTAATTACTAAAAAACATTTTTTTTTCCAAAATTGGAAAAAAATTCCCTTAACCCGCGGGACTGTTGAGGGAGCATTTTTTTTTTGCTTGGGATCGCTGAAGGAGCGATGGGGAATCACTTTGGGGTCGTCGCTTTTTCATTGCTCCCTCGGCAATCTCTGGGAAGGCAGGGAGCTTTTTTTTCCACAAGGAATCACGATTCTTAAAAACGCTCCCAGGAGGAATCGTGAGTCCGAGATCGATTCCTCATTGTTTCCTCCGGGAGCGTGAATTGGGAGTCATTTGTGGGGGGTCCCTAACGAATCCCTGCAGCGTTGAAATAGACTGCTGGTTACAATGATGTCGATACAAAGTGTGAGCTCCAAAGCATCTCCTATAAGAAATAATATGCAGAAAGCAAAAATGAAAATAGACTAAATCATGCAGAGATAATCTGTAGGGTCCAAGGTGGGAATTCCCTCGGGGAGAAAGATGAACAGTACAAGTAGATCCAAGATATGGATCTGGAAGATAGCGATGCGTATTGCAGTGTGTGTCTCACAGCCTGATGGATCTGTATCCCCATCTAAAATTTTATAGTGAAGCTAATTTTAGCCACTATAAGTATTCCTGCTGGTAAATCTTTGTACAAATTGAGATAACAAAACTATTACTCTGCAGTACATAGTAACTATAGAAATATAGAGGAGAAACTAAAAATTCTGCCTATCCATTTGCATGCCAGCTTCTTCATGTTCCACAAGATTGGCAGTGCATGTAGTCCTCCATAGCCAGGTCTGTGAAGTGCTGTGCGAGCCATTCATTGTTAGGTACCCCCAAGAGAAACCATTGGGTGATAGGTCTCCAGCTGAAGCAACATTTGAAGGGGAGATATGATGGGATACCTCTGGAGGGATATGAACTTGATCCAGAAATTTATTGATGGGATACCTCTGGGGAGATATGATGGGATACCTCTGGAGGGATATGAACTTGAGCCAGATTTTTATTGACCAGAGATTTTTAACTCTCCCAGATGAGATTCTAGTTCCAGAAATCATCAACATGAGAAGAGCATGAAGGCAGAGAATTCCTTCTTTGTCTCCTTCAATCTCAACAGTTAAGACAGTTTCAATTCCACAATTGTCTCTAATTCTGTGTTTAGCCCTTAACTTCTTATCCAACTCCTCTTGCCAGCAACACCACCTGAAGTTTGAATTCTTCACATTACATTGAGTCTCAATGACATCCTTCTCATATTGTTGGAGGCCACGTTGAACCCCTTGTTGGTCGCACAGAACGCAGCAGCTATCTGGACAACGGCATTGGCCTATTTTGAAAGTGATAGGGTGCTGACCCAGAAGTAATTGAGGGCTGGTTTAGTCTCCCCTACACTCAATCTCGTCCACTCTACTGCAGAAGCCGGAAATGGGACTAAGGTCAAGCACACAACGCCCTTCCAGAGTTTACTCCATCTTAAAACCACATGCATTCACCATTGGGGCAGCAACAATATTCAATATCTCACACATCAGCATGGATATGGATAAGGTGGTGCAGCCTTGAGTATTAATATTGCATCATGAATGTTTCATAACCTTAAATGCAAAACATTCCATGGGAGGGGTGCACAAACCAACACACCCTTATTGATTTTTATCAACCGTTTCACAAGGCTTACTCCCGATTGGCTTGTGCATCTCCCAGTTGTTCTGCAATCTTAGGATGTGGAAAAGAGATTTTTGTGAAGCAGAAGATTGGGAGACGATCCTATCTGTCAAATGGGATAACTTATACTTTGCGTTGGAGTCAGTTTGGCCAAGGATTGAATGATAATGGAGTCACCAGTCATTGACAATTGGGTCTCTCCTTTCTCCTTGAGTAATGTCAGTCCTTGAAAAAACATGAGAGCCTCCGCTTTGTTATCGGGGGCTATTGCAGATTCCCATGCATATTCAATTCTTTTTTGTCCTTTGAGGTTGAAAATTACTACGCCTTGCATCCATCACTCCTCTTTTTGTGTTGTTTATTATGATAGTTAAACAAAGTATTTATGATAGTTAAAACAGAGTTGAATATTGTTTGTTTTACATTTTTATATACACTTATATCTTGTGGTGGGAAGTTTAATCTATGAATAAACACCATTTATTCATAGCAGCAATGTATTTATGTTACTTGGAAAACTAACCACAACCACTCTGACTTGGTTTTTTAGCTTAGCTAAAACAAAATTGAGCATTATTTGTTTTACATTTTATATACATTTGTGTCTTGTGGTGGAAAGTTTAATCTATGAATACATAACTCCTTTTACTAATAGCAACAATGTTTCTTGGTTACTTGGAAAACTAACCACTCTGACTTGGCTTGTTAGCCTATCATGAAATTAGTCCCTCTTTGGCAGGACTTGGAAACTTGCAAGTCAAATTTGGAAAAATACATCAAATGTCATGAAAGTTGATCAATCTTGCTAATGCTTATGTCATTTTTATTTGTTCCATGTTATGTATAATACTGTATTATGAGTTTGGAATACATGGAGTATAGTATGAGTTTGAAAAAAAGTATTTGGTAACTGCAAACTATTTGCTATTAGACTTAAAAAATTTAGCATTCAGGGTTCCAACTTATAAACTATTATGCAAGTATGTATGTACTATAGGATATCACATAGCTACTGCATTTACAGTTTCAATTTTATTTTTCATAATAGATTTCAATGGTGGTTTGACATGGAATGTAATGTCTCTAGTTTTGATGTCAATTTTTGAATATTTTGTATTTTTCTAGTGTGTTGGGTTTTGCATGGTATTTGCGGATGTTTTGTGTAGTGGTGAGTTGAACCCTATGCTTTGGCTTGCAGAATTGTCCAGAAGTCTGTCTGTTACACTATCAGTTGACAAAGTCGATCAACAACAATGCACTTTAATTTCCACTATACTCGAACAGACCCAAATGATTTCAACAATCTTCTTAATCTGTGTGAACTAGAATGAGATGACGAGAGTAGAGATGGGAATTAGAAACATATGTACAAGACTAACTATATGCATACATTGGGTGTGAACCCATTATGAATTGGTAAATATTTGCTCTTTTTTTTTCAAGAGAAAAAAGCGTAATTTCATTCATCATTTGAGATCAAAATTACATTTTGTAGGTTCACTGCAGCAGTGAATTTAGCCAAGTCCTATAAAATATAGGTTCCTTTGATGAGACTTTTAAGTCTACTGTCAAAATTTCATAGTAATAAGCATTTCTGTTTTTCAAAAAGAAGTCCGTCCCACCGGACTATAATGTTGATTACAAATTCAGGGGATATTGCAGCTGCGACATCAAAAATATCAAAAATATATAGTCATGTAATATATATACAGAAAGAGTTTCAATCTATATAGGGCCTGTGATAGAATTCAAATCTCTGTCCTTCCCTTTCTTCAATTATTTTCCAAGTGCCCATTTCCAAGAGGAGCCCTTCTTTGGATGCCTGGTCTGCCTTTTGGTTGTTTTCCCTGTACACATGCCGGCAGGAGAAGAAATCAAATGTTTGTATGACTGCCTCAATAGAATGTAGAATATTTGCAAGTCTAACATTTCTGCATGCTTGAGATTGATTGATCCAGTTAACAACATTCATAGAATCTCCATGAACTGTCAGCCTCTTAATACTCTTCTCTACAGCAAAAATAAGTAGTAATTTTTAACTCAGGATCTCTGCAAAGTTGTTCGTGCCTGCGCCCATCCCCATGGTTAAAGTGAAGTAATGTGAATCAGACAGAAATAGTACTGCCCCCCCACCGCAAAGATCATTTTGCCCTGCGCCGTCGAAGAAACCCCAAGGATAGGACTTGTCTAGCTCCAGTTCCAGAGTTCTTCTCTGATTTTCAACCCTGATATACTCAGGAAGTGCTTTGTAAATGCCCACCGAATGAGCACTGATTATTTCAGGGACAGAGGTTTTTTCTTGGAAAATAGCTCCATCCCTTGCCAGCCATATTCCCCAGATGACAAGCAGAGGTAACGATTTGAGTTTCTTATGAGGAACTTGTCTCCACCAAGAATCCCATGCGCTAATAACAGAGTTGCCTCCCCATCTAAAATCCATTCCTATCAGGTTCATACATTCTTTCCAAACCGCAATTGAGAATGGGCAAGTAATGAAAAGATGAGAGATCGATTCCTGTTCCATTTTGCACAAAACACACCAGCCGGGACCCTGAAAGTTTCTCTTCTGTAAAAAATCCCAGGTTGGGACCCTATTCTCTAAAACACACCACATGAACAGTTTAGTTTTTGAGGGACTCTTTAGCTTCCAAAGGCATCTCCACCACCAAATCTCCTCCCTTTCCCCGACCTCGGCATTTAGTTTTAAATAGCCCGCCTTTGGAGTTAAACCCCTGCCGGATCCGAGTCCCAGATCAAGACATCATCCTGTTCCGAGATCTGAATATGTGCCAATTGTAGTCCTCTGATATAGTTTTCATAGTAGACAATTTCGTGTTCGCCCAGCCCCAGCATGTCAGCGCTTTTCCAGTGTTGTGTCCATGGCTCCTCTGGTCTCTGGTCATCCAACTGATTTAGTGTGGAGATTCCCCTTAGTGCCAAGGCATTGATAACTGCAGCTGGCAGGATGTGGTATTGCTCACTCCCCATCCAAGGGTCCCTTCCAATTTGTACCTTTTCTCCATTACCGACGTCCCATGTCAGACTTGATTCAATTAAAGAGAAGGATTTTACCACAGCTTTCCATATAACCGATCCTCCTGAATGTGACTTCTGCGGCCTTCTAATCCAATCCTCAATGCTTTCATGTGGCAAATATTTCTGTTTGATAACACGAGTCCATAAATTTGTAGACTTGATCAACCTCCATCCTCTTTTTGCAGCCAGAGCTTGAGCAAACAAAAAGATGTTTTTAAGGCCCCATCCCCCAAGCCCCTTTGGAATGGCTATCCTCTTCCAGTTAACCCATGGAGTCCCCTGTTCTTCCTTCTTACCACTCCAGAGAAATCTAAAGCAGATCCTCCTTATTTGTTCTAAGGTCCCTTTTGGAATCCAAGATAGAGACATCCAGTATACTGGTATGGCTTCCAAAACAGCCTTAACCAGTACTAGCCTCCCAGCTCTCGACAGCCACCTATGGCTCCAAACTTGTAATCTTTTCTCCACCTTGCCAATCAGCCAGCTCCAATCCTTTTTCAGGTATAAGTTTGCTTTTAAAGAGAAGCCCAGATATTTAATGCCCACATCAAGACCAGAGATGTTAAAAGGAAAAGTTTCAGTGAGTTCAAGCTCTTCTTCCGGTCGCAGCAGATGTGTGGTGAGTGTCGACTTTTCTGCATTTATTTCCATCCCCGTTGCTTTAGAGAAAGGGTCTAAAGTCTCCTTTAGAACCCGTGTATCCCTTCTATCTCCTGAACAGAAGATCAAAATATCATCTACAAAAAGCAGATGTGTAATATTTAACTGTTCACCTATATGGATTCCGGTGAAGCTGCCCACCCTCTTTGCCTCAAGTATGGCCCTGCTTAGTCCTTCGGCCACCAGCAGAAAAAGCAGCGGGGAAAGAGGGCAACCTTGTCGAAGTCCCCTTTCAGCATGGAAAAAAGGCGATGCCGCCCCATTTATTAACACAGAGAAGGAGACAGTAGTTATACAAGACATGATCCATCTAATGAAATTTATGCCAAAGCCTAGATGGGTTAGAAGCAAACGAAGATAGATCCAACTCACCTTATCAAAGGCCTTAAAGAGATCAATTTTCAGAATAGCCCCTTTTAAACTCCTGCTCTTCAGACTGTGCAAGCCTTCCTGTGCCACTCCGATAGCCTCATGGATCTGGCGCCCTTCCAGAAACCCAAATTGCTCTGCTGAAATGTTCTCAGATAATACAATTTTTAATCGGCGAGCAATAACTTTCGAGACTATCTTATAGATACAATTGCATAAAGAGATGGGTCTAAAGTCACTGAGAGAAACTGGATTGTCCAGAAGTTCTAGTATCTTCTACCACCTTTAGAAGATCCAAACCCAAGACCTCATAAAGAGCCAGGAAGAGTTCAACCGTCCACCCATCCGGATCAGGGCTTTTGTCTTTTTGGAAACTTCCCAAAACTTCCTTTAGTTCTTCTTCGGTCACTGGTGACATTAGGCGTCTATTATCCTCCTCCTCAACAAAACGTGGAAACATCTGAGCAACCCTGATAACTTCAGCAATGGAAGCCTGTGCTGGTGCCCGAAACAAGGATTCAAAGTGATTCACTCCGCATCTTGCTTTCCCTTCAAAATCAAAATGTTCTAATCCTTCGTCATCTTTCAGACACCAAATAGTATTAGCGGCCTTTCTTCCCCTGGCGAATGCATGAAAGAATTTGGTATTCTCGTCTCCACACTCAAGCCAAATCGCTCGACTCTAGAGCCTCCAGGCTTCCTCCCTTTCCAACAAAATAGTGTTCCTTCTTTCCTCCAGTCTAATCAGAGTTTCTTTTGTTTCCACCGACAAAACCCCCCCTCCGTCACCTTCATAAATCTGAACAAGTTCCCCCTCCACTTGCTTCAATTCTTCATCCTCCCTCAATCGCTTGGCAATAGCCCATTCCTTAACTGCCCCTTTTAACCGTTTTAAATCTCTTCCATGTTAAAGTGGGTATTTGTATATTGTTAATGCAGAGTTGGGGTTCATTGCAATTTGCTGTGCACTTATCGATCAAAAGCTTTATGCATACTACAAAAGACTGTATGCATGCATGGAAACAATCATAATTAATAGAAATGAAGACTTATGGAGAATAATATCACCACACAGGGAAACAATCATAATTAATGGAAATGATGACTTATGGAGAACAATCACCCTCCTCATGTTCTACACTTGTATATATTAACTGACTATAGATGGTTGGGAAGTTGGTAGATGCAGTCGGTAATACAGTAAGACAACCTGAGAGAATATTCACTAGTCCCTTTTTGTTAGAAGTATACTTATAAACAATTACAGTTTCACGTCAACTAGAATCCTGTTGTAATTTAATTGGACAAGCCATTGAAGGAATTCATTTAAACATTCTCTTAAAGGATAGATTAATGTTTTTGGAAGAAAAAAGGAGATCTCAACCATTGTTTAAGTAAAATTTCTTTGATATCCATCTGAACTACTATAGCGTTTCAATGTTCCATAGAAGGTGGAAAATGTTTTGGGAAGCAAAAAACAAAATCAAAGGAAAGTCAAATTGAGGAACTGTATAATTTATATCATCTGGTTGCTATGGTGATGGGTTATGAATCATGACGTGTTGCTATTTTACTTTGGACATTGTTTTAAAGCTCCTAGGAACCATTAATTGAGCAAGGATGCACTCTATGTCACAGGGTTTGGCTAATTTTATCCTTGGAGTTCGAAATTCGCCGAACTTTAACAAAAAATCGAAATTCGTTCAGGTTCGGCGAATTTCAACGCCGAACCTCAAGCCGAACCAAATCGAATCGAATCGAACTCGAACTTAATCGAACCCGAATCGAACTTTAAACAAACTTAATCGAACCCGGATCGAACTTTAAACGAACTTAAGGCGAATTTTTGGCGAATTTCAAGAGTGAGAACAAAAGGGTTATTCCTGTGCATATTTTCCTTATTATGTTCTGGGATTTTAAAAATGTTGTACAAAGGTATTCGAGAACCATAGCTGATTATGGTCAATTTACATTCATGATTAGTCTTTACACCCATCAAATACAATGTTAACTCCTAAACTCTGCCAACGTTGGATGAGTTCTCAAGACATATCCACCAGGCCCTCTCTTATGTAAGCAATGTCGTTATCAGTCTCTTGAAATAGGAGGTCTTGTAACGTTTTGGTATGTTTTTAGTGGCTGTAGCCTGTCATATGTCGTACTGATAAGGTGAACAGACCCCCTTGAAAGGCATGCCACATGCATCTAATATGCAGCTGGCCACTTTGATGTCAGTGTTTTCCTCTTTCTCCAATATCAAATATTTCTCTCAAAGTGACACGCTTGTTCTTCTTCTTGCTGTTTGATTCATCATTGGTCTCCAACTTCAGCCTTCACAGCCTGTTAATGTTTTGAAAACTTCAGTCTTCACAGCTTGTTAATGTTTACTTGCTGTTGAATCACAGGGACCATATTTAATGGGGTTATGATTATCATAATCCACTATAACTTGAGGAGAATCCACATCAAATTTTTATAATAGTGGATGCTTTGAAGTTTGTACTACAAACTGATAAACCCTTGATCTCTTAAATGCCTAAAGTACTAAAAAACTTGAATACAATCCTTCTGGAAACTCCATAACCACTGCCAACTGGTTCAGGTCTGTAGAATGAAGTCTGTACTTAAAAGATCTGTTTTTCTGATCTCTGATGTCAATGGAGGTTGCAACTTGCAAGTTGCAGCATTGAACATAAATTATAATGATAAAATTTGATATATTTTCTTGTATATTTTATTATATATATTATTATATATATGAAATTTTTTATATTGGCGAACCTAATGCCGAACCTCATCCCGAACTTCATAAAAAAAATCGAATTCGAATCGAATTTCAAGGTCGTCGAACTCGAATTCGAACTCGAACCATGTGACATAGGATGCACTTCATAAAGCAATTATGATAGATGTGTACTTTATCACTATAGTTGTATAAAAACTAAAATGCCACATGCACTAACTTTATAGGCATTTATGTATTGGTCTGTAGATAAAACGATGTGCATATGTACAGGTTTGTGTATTGAGTTAGATGCTTTGTGGCAATATTTTAACATCATAACCTCAAGATACTTGTGATGATGTGCAATTAATGTTTGTATATTATATGGTCCCTTGGGGGGTTTTGTTTTAAATTTATTGGTAGTCCAGGGTTTGAGGGAGGGGTTTATTGTATTTTATGAATCATGATGCATTTATATAGGCAGAAGTATTTTCTCCCTTCGTTATAAAGATGTAAAGGAGTGACGTGATTGTTTTGTGAAGTATGATATTAGTCATTTAAGTGTTTTTTTCAAACTAAATTTTATTGATTTAAATGTGAAGTTTACCACTCCATCAAACTAAAGCATCTCACTAATATTTAATTCTTACTAATATTCTGCTGTTGTGAGGTGAATGATCTATATAAAAATTAGGCACCGAAAGATTACAGATGTGGAGTCTCACAAATATTTTGCAGAAGAATACAGAATATGAATATATAAGTAATCAACAGATACTAATCTTACCATATGGTAAAGTACAAATGAAAATGCTATGAGAAATGGGCTAAAGGGTTTTCAAGGAATAGGAAATGTGAACCCCCTTCCCTCAATTTCCTTGTATATTATGCATTTAAAATTGATTAGTAATGGACTGGTGTAGTGTTAAGATGGGATCCGTAACATGCACAGGAACACAAGCAGCAGCATGTCTCCTGGTCAGGTTTCAAGTAACATAGATAGATGCAAGTGATGAGAAGAGAAACCATAATGTGGCCTTTAAATATAGTGATATGGGCCTCAAGTAAGAAGAGACTTGCCTGTTATTTAAGAAGTAGGTCCATTATTTGAGACTTGCCTGTTATTTAAGAAGTAGGCCCATTATTCGAGACTTGCTTGTGATATGGGCCTCAAATAAGAAGTAGTGCAAGATTGATCTCCGTGGTTGCATGCACTTAACTAGTTCAGGACTAGGGATATCTTCTGCAGGAAAAGCTAATAAATATTTTTGGTTCAATACTCTTTGAGAAGCTTGTGCAGTGGAAGAGTAATGCTTTGTGGTCTTAGCAGATCTGTATCTAATTTACATTTCCTTCCCTTTGCAAATAACAACATCAATCTTAAAGACATAAACTCAGCATAATTGTTTGTACCAGAACCCAATCCAATTTTTATTTTAAAAAATGAAAATCAGATAAAAAAGAACTGCACCCCCACATCCACAATTCTGAAAATTGTTTTGTGAGGCCCCATCAAAATAGGCGCACGTCTTTGAATGATCTGCCTGTTCCTCCTGAATACATCTTAATTGGAGCCAATCCCTTTCCCTGAGGAAAATGTGAGAGTATACCAAGGCTTTGCACAGCAATTAAGTTTGCAGTTGATACCTTCTGGAATATAGCTACATTTCTGGCCAGCCATCCTCCCTAGCTAACGATTAGGGGCAGAGATTTTATTCGGCAGTTTGAGAAATCAGATACCCAACCTCTCTAGGCTTACTCTACCAAAGGCCCATGCCACCCACATATTTGACCCAATTTTTCTGAACACGACTTCCAGACATGTTTTACAAAGAAAGCATTCAATGAAGGGATGAGAAACAGTTTCCTCGCCGGCCTTGCACAAAGAACAACATCCTGGACCTTCTTTCTGCCTTTTGTTTCATTGTGTCCCAGGTTGGCACTTCATTTTTTATCATACACCACATGAATATGCGAGCTTTTAAGGGGCATTTTAATTTCTGTAAATCCTTTCCACCACCACTATGGATCCCTGAATGCAAGTCAATGCTCAGTTGGATATAACCCAATTTCGGGGTATATGAACCATGAGGAGTGTGCACCCAGATGAGCTCATCTGTTAAATGCATGTGTGTAGCTTTTTAATCCCCGAGGAAGAGATTCCAAGTTTCGAAATGGTCCTCCCTCAATCTTAATGGGATCCTTCCATCCATGATTCCATAAGCTAGTGGGTCCTGGGTCAGCAATCTGGTTGAGAAAAAATACCCCTTGATTATGAAGCTCCTGGATCAGAGCCAGTGGTAGCAGATGTTTTGCTCCACATCAGGCCGAGGATCAGAACCTAATTGTACCCTAGATCCTTTTCCAATATGCTATGCGTGACCATCTCCAATTACATGAAAGGAATTTAGAACAACCTCACAAATAACGGAAACAATGGATCTCTCTTTTAATTGGATTCCTTGTCCATTCTTCAATTGATTTCAGGAAAATGTTCTTTTAATAAATCACACTGTCCACAAACACTCCGAAGTGATAAGTTTTCAGCATACTTTGGCTGCTAGGGCCTTTGAAAATAAGACTACATTCTTCAATCCCCATCCCCTCGAACATTTTTGGAGTAGCCAAAACATTCCAGCTATCCCAGGGCATGAAGTACTTTTCCTGATTCTCAGCCCATAAAAATCTGAGGCAAATTTTCCTAGACTTCTCTAGAATACCTTTTGGGATCCAGCCTAGAGACATCCAACACACCGGAATGACTTCCAAACTGATTTGACCAAAACTAACCTTCCTGCCTGGGAGAACCATCTGTAGCACCAAATTTTTAACAATTTTTCCAATTTTGCTATGAGCAACATCCATTCCTCTTTCTTATGGCCATTCGGCTTTAGCTGTAAGCCAAAATATTTTAGCCGCTCGTCAAATGCTCTAACTTCATAGGGAAAGAGGTTTCTGTAATAGATTAGACCATCTTCCTCCAAGTTCTGAACATAGAGTGAAGATTTCTGTCATTAATCTGCGTGCCTGTTGCCCTTACAAAAATCCCCAGGATTTCCAAAAGTTTTTCTGTATCGCCTAGTTATCCATTAAAGAAAATCAGAATATCATCTACAGAGAGGAGATGAGTTATCCTTAAAGTAGGAGAAATAGCTATACCTTGAAACTCACCCCGGCTTCTGGCCACCTCCAACACCCTACACTAATACCTGCAACAACAAGAAATAGGAGACAAGACAATGGGCATCCTTGTCGTAATCCTCTATCCACATGAAAAATGGGGGGATGCTGCCCCACTTATGAGGTCAGCAAAAGAAATGATATTACTATTATTCAGTAAATTTTGAAATTGGCATTTACAAAACTGGTGCATGTTTCAAATAACTGCAGTTTCTCTGTATTTTATTAGTCTTCTGTTGTAATCTTAGCTTTTTGCCCTCTAGTGTGACTAGGAAATTGTTGCTTGAGGAATTTAGGTACGAACAGACATGGCTTTTGCCACCCTTTTTGTAATATATGTTATATGTTCAGTTCGTAACCTTTATTCCTTCACACAGTCCTACCCAATCCTATCACTTAAGAGATAGTTTGTCACTTACTATAACACAGGAAATTTTATAGAAAATATATGGAAAAAAGTACCTTGCATTGAAATGAGAAAAGAACCTTTCATTTACAACCTCGATAATGTATCACATCCCATGTAAAGCCACTGTGGCCATGATTCTTTGTGAACTATTGAGGTATTTATATTAATTTGTATGCATGTTTATTTTATATATAAATCTATGTTTATATGTGTATATATTATATGCCAAACTGGTAAATTGAAATGGTAATTTTGAAATTGGCTTTTCCAAATCTGATGCAAGTTTCAAGAAACTTCAGTTTTTCTACATTTTATTCGTTTTCCTCTGCAATCTTAGCTTTTTGGCTTCTAGTATGACTAGGAAATTATTGCCTTGGGATGTAGGTGAAAAGGTTGTGGCTTTTGCCACCCTTTTTGTAATATGCTTCTGGACTACATTGTTTTATTAATAGAATCTTGTACCATTTAACAAGGAAAGGGATTTAACTTATTTACATCGAGTTAACTCAAAATAGGAAAGGCACTCTTAAACCCTGTTTCAAAATTACTTTATTTTGCAAAGAATTAAATTAGCTGTATACATTATCTTATTTTATGATATGGGGCAGTTTTAGCCAAGTGGAATTGATCTTCTTGCCCTTCTATCCTTCTTTGAGAGTGTTAAACTTGCCCAACTGAGAGACCCATGGAATGAAGCACCATGCTATTAGTCAACTGAACGGATCTGCATGTAAAACCTTAAGAGACCGTTACTATGGATATGAGCTGCCCAGAGAGAAAGCATGCACCTACCATTGTTTACAGAATTTGTTGATTGGTTCCTTGCCCATACCAGGGATGATGAGTTTTGATTATTGGGAAATATTAATTGATATGGGATGGCCAATGCTTCTAATGCAGCTGCAGCAATTCCACATTTATACATCATCCTGGTGTTCATATAGAGGATTAGTGACAATGTTTCTGCCAAGTCGGGTGACATTCTTCTGTGGTAGTATGTATATGTTGATTAAATTTTTGAAAATATAAATTAATTTTGAAAATAGTATGTCAAATGTTTGTATTCTGAATATATATTTTGTTTATAACTTTATAGTTCAAGTATGCATAGGGTCTTTAATCGGAATATTTGCCAACTGTTGAAGTATGTTTTCTCTCTACCTAAAAAGTAGCACTTGCTGGAATTGACTCATCTTTGAACGTTTCTCTCTTGCTATCCATCATGGTGGTAGCTTTGCCCTTTCTCAATAAAGGCAACTATTATTATGTGAAATAGGCACTAGAGTTACAATACCGAGACATAAGAGTTTCATGAAAAGGAATATTTGCTGACCGAGGAAGTATGTTTTTCTCTCACTCTACCTAGCAAAAGCAGCACTTGCTGGAATTGACTTGTCTTTGCATTCGTCTTTCTTACCATCCATCACGGTGGTAGCTTTGTCTCTTTCATTTTTTTCTCAATACATGCAACTTATATTGAATAGGTGAGTTACAACAGATAGACATAAGAGTTACATGAAGATCCTCTCCCTAGGAAAGCTAGGAGATCTGGCATATGGGCATGTGTACCAAGGTGCAATAAGTCTACATCTTTCAAAAACATATTAACTCTAGCTTTGACATGAATTGCTAGATCATTTTCGAACTTTCTCAGTTCTCCCAATTGTAGGTGGGAGTCGTCTCTTTGAAAAGTTGTCGTGCGCCTTCTTTTCCACAGTCATGTTCCACAAATATTCCACAACTTTGCGCCTTCTTTGAAAAGTGAACAGTCATGTTCCACAAATATTCCACAACTTTCTGCAACAATCCCCAATCATTGAAGTGTCACCTAAGAGGGGACCTCACCAAGCTAGGGCGCTCTGAATAAGTGGTTGAATTGTGCTTGTAACCATGCCCAAATATTCCTTGGCAATGGGAGACCTCCACAAGGTATTCCCCATTATTTTTTTCTTTTTGAAACCAACACTGCATGAGAAATGTTTGCTTTACTGAGTTTGTTTTAGCCACCAGCCCCTAATGGAGCACAAAACAACCTAAAACTTGGGTTTTAAACGAGTTATTATCTTTTAAATGAGTTCTTATCTTTTCTCACCTCTCTTTAGAGCCACAAATCCTCCACTTCCTGTTTAAGCATGGAACAATAAGGATCTTAAGTCTTGATTTATTGTAAAAGTTCTGGGTCACATAATTGAAGGACTTCCCTTTGCTCCACTTTTAGTCACTTTAACAAGGCCCCGAGTCCTGAATAGGAAGTTTTAAACAATTTTCAGGACTCAGTCTGCATAGTTCCAGAACGATTGATTGATCAGACCCACTTGCTTGTTTAACATGATTAAAATCTCTTTGTGTGACATATCTGTTGCTTCCTTTGCCCAAAAGGTGTCTCAGGCAAAAGAAGACTTTTCTGGCAAATATTTTCCCAAGGTAAAAACTTCTTATTCAGGACTCAGTCTGCATAGTTCCAGAAGTAATAATTGATCAGACCCACTTGCTTGTATAGCATGATTAAAATCTCTTTGTGTGACATATCGGTTGCTTCCTTTGCCCAAAAGGTTTCTCAGGCAAAGAAGACTTTTCTGGCCAATATTTTCCCAAGGTAGCATGGTAATCAGCCACATTGTTTCTGAGGGGAGGGGAAAGTGTAGATGGGCCTGGACGCCAAATCCCATACATCTCTTGGGCCTTAAAATTCCAAGTGAAGACAGTTTGTTGTTGATTGCCAAGGAGCCCAAATTTCTCTTGAGAGCTACCAATCCTGAGATTTTGAAGGACTTCATATTCCCAAGTATATTACATAGATTGATTGGGCTCCTGATGCTTTGAATATGCCGGATTGATGGCACACGATGCCTGACTCAAACTTGCAACTGTTTTTCCCAAGGTAAAAACTTCTTATTCGGGACTCAGTCTGCATAGTTCCAGAAGGATTAATTGATCAGACCCACTTGCTTGTTTAGCATGATTAAAATCTCTTTGTGTGACATATCTGTTGCTTCCTTTGCCCAAAAGGTTTCTCAGGCAAAAGAAGACTTTTCTGGCAAATATTTTCCCAAGGTAGCATGGTAATCACCCACATTGTTTCTGAGGGGAGGGGAAAGTGTAGATGGGCCTGGACATCAAATCCCATACATCTCTTAGGCCTTAAAATTCCAAGTGAAGACAGTTTGTTATTGATTGCCAAGGAGCCCAAATTTCTCTTGAGAGCTACCAATCCTGAGATTTTGAAGGACTTCATATTCCCAAGTATATTACATAGATTGATTGGGCTCCTGATGCTTTGGATATGCTGGATTGATGGCACACGATGCCTGACTCAAACATGCAACTGTTTTTCCTAAACTCTATCCTGATCATCAAGTTTACTAGCAAGGATTGTTTCTTGAGCTTTGACATCAGTAATGCCTACGCCAGTATTTTCTTTTAGGGGGAGCCCATGCCACAGGCCACCTAAGGCAGGCCTTTTGCATGCTCGAATGAGAGATTTACAACACCATTTATTGTAGTTTGTAGCCTTCCTTGAAGGGAAAAGAGAAGTAAGTATAGTTGTCCTGATGCTATAATTTTGTCAACTATGGCAAGATTCCCTGCTAAAGGAATGTACTGTCTGTTCCATGCTTGGATCTTCTTTCTATACTTATTCATCGCCTACCTCCATTGGTCCATTGGTATGCTGAGGAAATATCAGTGTGAAAGTGAATATCCAAATACCTGATACTATCACCTGGCCTTTTTGTTGCCCATTTTGTCTGATTCTGTCTGGAATTTCGTCTTATTCCTTGTTTTTAAATTGCCTAATTACAATAGTTGCATTGCTCACATCACAAATCACAGACAGAGAAAGAGAAGGATGACAAACATGGGGGGCTATAGTTCCATCAAGCAGTGGGTTCTCATAGACTCGTAAAACTTCTCATTAAGTCATCAAAATCAAAATGTTCTATAACATAGATGTCTGAATCATATTTCTCATTAACTCATCAAAATCAAAATGTATTACATAGATGTAGGAATGCCACTGGCAAATACAAAATGGGGTAGATCAAGATGGAAAACCTTCTAATGCCCTTAAACCTGCAAAAAACCCTCTTAGAGCTCAATCCTCACTGAAAGATGTGAATGAATGACAATAGAATTGATTTTTACAGTTTTTTTTGGTTATAAGTGTCCTGGTTTAGGGACACAGTGTCCTAAAACATGACATGTCCAAAACAAGTGTCAGATGCCATGTCAGGACGTGGGACATGGTGTCCTATTTGGACATGTCCAGTGACTTAGAGCTCACATGTTATTATTGTCAAATGTGAGGTTGATGAGATAAAATGTGTTTAATCTGTCTTGCTTGTTGCTATACAAATTGCTGTTTGAATGATTGAATGTTTTCATGCATGGAATGGATTCTCAGAAGTTGTTCTGATAATTGGTTTTATTCATTTACTGGTGAGATTAACCTGACATTAACCCTCACGTATTTTGGTTGTCACATTGTCAGCTGTAATTTAATGATTGTTTGGAAATTTAGTTTTGATTTTTGCACTAAAATGCTAATTTATTTCCTCCTTTTCAGACCCTTGCAATTAGGCGACAATCACAAATAAATGGTCAGAGCTCTAGCAGGCCAGAGTCCTGTTCTGATCAGAATTCAATTCATTGTGAGAAGGAAAATTCTTCTCCAAACACTGGGGTATGTAAGGACTAGCAATATTTTCTTTGCCTTCCTTTCTTTTCTGAAAGATATTTGAACATCTTTAACAGTATTTTTTCGTTTCTTTGTCTTCCTTTCTTTTGTTAGTTGTATGTTTTGATTTAGTTTTTTTTGTTTTGAAAGTTTAGGTTTTTACAATATTATGGCTTGCTGACAAGGGATGATCTCTTGTGAATTGTCATAACTTGCAGGCTTTATAGACACCGGATTCAAGATTAATGAATAAAGGTTCACACGTGGTTTCACATGCACCAGTTTTCAAGAATAGATTCATGGCATGCTTGATAGATTTGGAGCCATGTAGTTTTCCTCTGGTTGGAATTCTAGCGTTTTCAATCTTGAGTAGTAATGTCATTAACATGTTTCTCTCTTTTCCCAGCAAATGGACGTCTGCAGCTTTTGCATATGCCTATTTAACTCATCGAAGGAAACTTATAAACTAATTATTCCGTAGCTCTCTTTTGATTGAAGAGTCTAAATGAAACATGCATCACTTTTCGTAAGGCAAAAATGTTGTGCGTAATCCACGCAACTTAAGGAAATTTATGAAAAATGTTCTCTCTTCTTTAATGGATTGAGATTTTATTGAAATTTATCTCTACACTGCAAAATAGAGTAGTGCCGATCAGTTTTTTTATTTTTAGGTCTGCTTGAAGAAAATTAGAAAGTGATGTTATTTGATTAAGTTATTAGCTATTTTTATTGTTTTGGAAAGAGGCATATTAGTTGACCTTGATCATTGGTGGAAAACTGTACATGATTTCTTTGTTTGGAAATTTAGCTTTTGTCATGATTCCAGACACTCGTGATTCATTACACTGATGCAAATGTAGTTTGCCTGCAATATTTTTCATATTTTCCTGCTGTTAAAACGAGAGAATTTGTATATTGCGTTTGTAAATAATGTTTATTAGACTAGGCCTCCACTCTGTCGACAACGGGATAGTATTTGTTATTCGCATGTAAATTTGTCCCTTGTGGATTTTTCCCGCTTTAGATGTGGATAGGCATATAAAAAGAAAATGGCTCATGGATTACTAAAACACTTTAATTTGTAAAATGATGCACATTGCGATATGCATTTTTGCAATAATAGTCTAATTTATCACAAATCAATTTTTTAGAATAGTAGCGGAAATGGACTAATGATGAAGTGATCTTTTTCTTTTTCTGTAAATTGCACTTTACTCTTGAATGATAGAATGGTAAAGGCAATGTATTGACAATAATGTTTTGATTGTTCAAAATTGTTTTACTATATTTTGAGCACCTTGATTTTGTGTTGAAAGCTCTATTCTAAGTTCGTTATTTACCTTAACGGTCATACCGTTAGAGGTCAGTTATACATTATGTACTATATATGTACCATTGTGTACTATTAATTAATAGAGCAAATTTGTGAGCCTTTTCTGTCATTTATATTTTCATTCATGTTTGCTCCCTATTTTTTTAATGATTTAAGAGTGGTATCAGAGCCATATAAGATCAGTGGCCTTGGTTGAGAGAGTTTTTGCTAAATTGTGTGAGAGAAGAGAAACCTACTAGAACATTTGAGTTCTTTGAAGATTGGAGAGGAATTAAAAGACTCTGCAGCAAATATGGAGAAAGGAAAATTAGGCAGAAGTTGGCTAGAGTTACATGTATGTGAAGAAAAAGAAGAAAACGAAGACGGAGCCACACAGTTGGAAATCGTTGCCTAAGAAAGAGTCTGCCTGGGTTGAACATAACGCTGCCAATCTGCTGTAAGAATAGGTATTTGCTGGGATAATTTGAAAATTCATAATCCGTTGAATAAAGAATGTCCAAATCAGAAAAGTTCCATATGAGAAACGCACAGGAGAAGATGGGCAAACCATGAATAAAATTTACTGTTCTCAGGGAAGATATGGTTTCAAAACCGTGAAGTGTTTTGCAAGCTATGAAAAAGCACTTTCATATCATTTAAACAAATATATATATATATATACACATTAATTTTGTCCAAGATCATTTTTGCTGAGTTTTGACATGAAGGGAAGTGTAAGAAATCACTGAAGGAGCCCAGTTAGCTTTAAAAAAAAGTTGTAGTTTGTTGTTATTTTTCCAGTGGGAGCAGAAAAATTTAGTTATAATTGTGCTGTCAAAACAGAAATCACCTAGTAAAAAAGACCAAGCATTTGCTGAGTAAAGTAGTATTTCCGGCCAGATTGAAGATTGCAGCCGCTAACATTTGAATATGCAGACAAATTAAAATAGAGTTTTCAACGTTTAGAATTAAAAAAAAAACAATTCAACACTTATTTTCTGAACTTGTCCCTGTTCAGATTTGTATCTTTGCATTATCTGTTTTTGCAAATTTTTGGTACTTACTATTATTCATTTAGTGAGTATTAAATATTGTTGAATTGAAAAATGATTGTAATTGGGTGCATTTTTGGTCGAACTCAACACCCATAAGGAAAATAAAAATTTAACATTCTGAACTTGATTATGCATGAAGTTAATGCATATGATAGATTGTGTTTGACAGGGGATAAAAGAGAGTCGAAAACAAGAGGAATTTGGACGAACTTGCATCTTCTCACCTTGTCCCTGTTAGGGGGGAATAAATATCTACACTTCGATGTCAGGTTCCATGTTTTAAAGTGATGGAGCCTGTGAACAAACAAATGGGAAACAAGTATTGAAGACAGAGTGTTGTTTCTGAATTTTGAAGACAGAGTGAAAGTTAAAAGTTTCCAGAACCATCAATTAAGTAGAACACATGAGAGTCTACTTTTCATGGATCTTGATACAATTTTTGTGATCAATAGAAGCCATTCGAGCTTCTAGTTGATATGGTTAATGATAATCCTAAAACCACTTCTTGATATCTTTGCTAGTTTTATGGTCAACTCGAAACCATGCAACTTAGTAGAAGTCTTACTACTTTTGCTAAAGTTTTGTGTCAGAGAGATTTTCAGCCATTAGTAGTCGAGCTTTTTGAGTTTTACTCTCTGAATTTGCTTGACACATTTGATTGTCAAGTAGGCGGTTTTTCAGGGAATACCAAACTTAAGATTAAGGGGCGATGTTGAAAGCTCTAATCTAAGTTCGTTATTTACCCTCACGGTCATACCGTTAGAGGTCAGTTATACATTATGTACTATATATGTACCATTGTGTACTATTAATTAATAGAGCAAATTTGTAAGCCTTTTCTGTTAATTATGTTTTTATTCTTGGTTGCTTCCTATTTTTTTAATGATTTAATAGTGGTATCAGAGCCATATAAGATCAGTGGCCTTGGTTGAGAGAGTTCTTGCTAAATTGTGTGAGAGAAGAGAAACCTACTAGAACATTTGAGTTCTTCGAAGATTGGAGAGGAATTAAAAGACTCTGCAGCAAATATGGAGAAAGACAAATTAGGCAGTAGTTGGCCAGAGTTACATGTATGTGAAGAAAAAGACGAAAACAAAGATGGAGCCGCACAGTTGAAAATCGTTGCCTAAGAAAGAGTCTGCCTGGGTTGAACATAATGTTGCCAATCTGTTGTAAGAATAGGTATTTTTTGGGATAATTTGAAAATTCATAATCCGTTGAATAAAGAATGTCCAAATCAGAAAAGTTCCATATGAGAAACGCACGGGTGAAGATGGGCAAACCGTGAATAAAATTTACTGTTCTTAGGAAAGATATGGTTTCAAAACCATGAAGTTTTTTGCATGCTATGAAAACACACTTTCATATCCATTTTAAACAAATATATATTAATTTTGGCAAAGATCATTTTTGCTAAGTTTGACATGAAGGGAAGGTATTGAGATTTTAAAAGGGAAGTGTAAGAAATAACTGAAGGAGCCCACTTAGCTTTTAAAAAAAATTGTAGTTTGTTGTTATATTTCCATTGGGAGCAGAAAAATTTAGTTATAATTGTGCTATCAAAACAGAAATCGCTTGGTAAAAGAGACCAAGCATTTGCTGAGTAAAGTAGTATTTCCAGCCAGATTGAAAATTGCAGCAACTAACATTTGAACATGCAAGACAAATTAAAACAGAGTTTTCAGCATTTAGAGTTACAAAAAAAAACAATTCAATGCTTATTTTCTGAACTTGTACCTATTCAGATTTGTATTTTTGCATTCTCTGTTTTTGCAAGTTTTTGGTATTTACTATTATTCATTTACCGAGTATTAAATATTGTTGAATTGAAAAATGATTGTAATTGGGTGCATTTTTTGTTGAATCCAACACCTATAATTTTTTTTTTTAACACTCTGAACTTGATTATGCATGAAGTTAATGCATATGATAGATTGTTTCTGACAGGGGATAAAAGAGAGTTGGAAACAAGAGAAATTTGAACGAACGTGCATCTTCTCATCTTGTCCCTGACAGGGGGAATAAATATCTACACTTTGATGTCAGGTTCCATGTTTTAAAGTGATGGAGCTTGTGAACAAACAAATGGGAAACAAGTATTGAAGACGGAGTGTTGTTTCTGAATTTTGAAGATGGAGTGAAAGTTAAAAGTTTCCAGAACCATCAATTAAGTAGAACACATGAGAGTCTACTTTTCATGGATCTTGATACAATTTTTGTCATCAACAGAAGCCATTCAAGCTTCTAGTTGATATGGTTAATGGTAATCATAAAACCACCTCTTGGTTAGTGGTCATCCCAAAACTACCTCTTGATATCTTTGATAGTTTTATGGTCAACTTAAAACCATTAGTTTTTGGTCAACTCGAAACCATGCAACTTGGTAGAAGTCTTACTATTTCTGCTAAATTTTTGTGTCAGAGAGATTTTCAGCCATTGGTTGCTGAGCTTTTTGAGTTTTACTCTCTGAATTTTCTTGACACATTTGATTGTCAAGTAGGCGGTTTTTCAGGTAATACTGAACTTAAGATAAGGGGGAATGTTGAAAGCTCTGATCTAAGTTTGTTATTTGCCCTAACGGTCATACCGTTAGAGATCAGTTATACATTATGTACCATTGTGTACTATTAATTAATAGAGCAAATTTGTGAGCAGTTATATTTTCATTCTTGTTTGCTCCTATTTTCTTGATGATTTAACAGTATGGTTCGTGTGATATCCACATTGACACCGAAGTTCCAATTTGTTAAATAATTTTGGTGTGTAGAAGCTTTGCGTAGACCATCAAAGCATGCTTTCATAAATGCCATACTCTGTACTGTATGAGAGATGTTAAATTGGGTATTGGGGAGTTTAAGTCTAATTGGCTTGGTGACGTGCTCTTTCATTTTTGGTGGTAAGGTTAACTTATGTCAGTAACATTAATTTGTGGTTTTGTTAACAACAACCTTTTGGGAGTTTCTGGCTTTGTTGATCGCACCAGAATCCAGTATATTGAAATTAGTTGGTTTGAACCCATCTGAATGGGCCTTTTTGGTTCCATCTCGAGCAAAATTTGTTAATTGATGCATCGAGCAATGTAGATTGTTAGAAGTACACGCAAGATGTCCTTTTATGTTGGACAGCAGCAGTAGCGAAGCTTCTAGTGGTAGACAAGTGGCATCCATTTGCATGCTGCTCTGCATTTTATATGTTCGATGCCCAGCTTGGACCAAACTTCATCTAAATGTTTTTTTCCTCCTTTGTTTAGTCAATATTTTTGCTTTGGCTTGCAATTGTTCAACAAATTTTCAAACCCTGCTTTCATTTTATGCCATGGCAGGCAGCAAGAATCGAGCTTTTCAAGAGTTAAAACCCTGGTCATCAAGGAACATCATTTCAAGAGGTACACATCAAATTCATGGTTGTGCAACAAATTCAAAAGTGACAAAAATGTCGACTAAAGTATGTCGTGATGCTATCGCGAGTTTGGCCATGTTATATTCGCGACAATGAAAAGCTGACTATCAAGTAAGAAATGGGTCTTTCAGATTGAATTAGAAAAGTCTGGTTTTAATTGGGACTACAACCAGGAGGGTAACAGAAAGTTTTGGGTTAACTTGTTCTTTCAAATGGTATAATGCAGCACATTGCTTTGATAATATTTTTAATTCAAACCGGTGGCAAATTCAATCATAAGGGCTTTGTTGCAAGAAGCCATGGATGGTGGAACGGGATTTGCATACAAGGGATATTTCATGCAATTTGTTTAAAGATTCGAAAAGATTAATCATGTTGAATATTAAATTCAGTGGCAAATAGAAGCAATTGGGTACCATAGAAAACACTGGATTGCAGACAAAGGATAGAAGCCATTGGGAACCATAGAAGACACTGGATTGCAGACGGATTACGGACAAAGGATAGAAGCAAATGGGAACCATAGAAGACACTGGATTGCAGACAAAGGATAGAAGCAAATGGGCACCATGGAACGTGACACAGGATTGCAGACAAAGGATAGAAGCAAATGGGCACCATGGAACGTGACACAGGATTGCAGCCAAAGGATTTTCATGCAAATCTTAAGCGAATGGGCGCCATGAAACGTGATACAGGATTGCAGGCATAGGATTTAATGCAAATCTTTTGACATTCTAAACGTTTCAGGGAGAGCCATCTTGAATGTTTATAATTTTCAAGAAGTTAACTGGTAATTCTTTTATATCTTTTCTGGTTTCAAAGATATATTTTATAATATAATTTTGTGAACTAAAAACTATTATTATAAACAATACAGGGTCATTCACTTTAAAACTAAAAAAAATATTATTATAAACTATACAGGGATATTTACTTTCAGCCTTTTTATTATGAATATAATAAATCTTTTTTAAAGTCCAATGATGAAAATCCAAGAGAAACTCTGGTATGTAAGCTTTTAATATATTTTGGATATTTGTATTATTATTATTATAGATATTTGTGTTGTTGTTATTATTATTATTATCATTATTATTATAGCAGCCTTTTAATGCTTTTTTTTAATTATCAAATCCATTTTTATATACTCTTTATATTAGAAAACATAATTTTAATTACCAAATCCATTTTTTATATAATCTCTATATTAGAAAGCATAAAACATAAAGTAACATTTCAGTTTCATTTACTTTCAGATATCTTTTTAAAGTTCAATGATTGAAATTCAAGAATCCAAGAGAAATATATTTACATTATTATTATTTTAAATATTTGTGTTATTATTATCATTATCAGCAGAAGTTTAATGCTTTCTTAATTACTAACTCTGTCTTTTATAATCTCTATATTAAGAAAACATAAAACATTTCAATTTCTTACGAGAAAAAGATAGATATTAGAGTAAACATGAACATTATTTCTTTTTCGTTGGAGAAAAAGAGATATTACAGTAAATATGATCATTATTATTGGTATTGAGTTGGAATCATATTTTTTTATAATCTTTGTATTAGGAAAACGTTAACGGAACATTTCAATTTCATAAGAGAAAACATAGATATTACAGTAAACAAGAACATTATTATTTGTATTGACCTGGAATATTAAATATGATTTTCTGTAGTTTGGGTGAAAATGTGAGTTATTTTTCTTTTTATCTCAAGATTAGAAATGATTTCTAAGTAGGAAATATGAGGGATATAGCCTTTTTGGTTTATTATTGAAAATATGATTTTTTCAAGATTGAAAATCTGAGTTACGTTTCTTTGTTTGTTAGAGCAAATTACCAGAGGTCTAGAGTAAGATTATTGGAGAAGCAATAGTGAACTAAATATGAGATCATTGGGGAAGCAATAGTAAGCTAAATATGGCAAGTAATTGGGTTTTGGTCAAACATTGTCCTAAGTTTGAAAATCATGATCCATAACCTTCCTAGCTGTTATCTTAGTAAATAATTCTTGTGGGGGAGAATGCCCAAGTAGTAGAAATGACCTTAAAGTGGGGCTATGATGTATCTAACTCTGGAATTTCTCATAAAGTAATCTTTACATTCAATGACTTTAAAGTGGGGACATGATGTTTAACTCTGGAATTTCTCATGAAGTAATCAGTTTTATGGAATGCTTGAGGGTTATCGGTTGTATGGAATTCTGAAGTTTACATCAGAATTATAAACCAGTAATGTGAAAAATTTTAAATATCAGGAGTCTAATGTGTTACACTGTATGTACAAACGTGTTACACTGTATGTACAAATGTGTTACACTGATATTTTCACCACCATCAAAATGATATACCATACAAAGATAAATCTTATTACATCACAGTTGGAGAAGATGGTATTACATTCTATTTCCTTTTTATGAGATTTGCAAACATCTTGGGTACAATAGCAAAGAGAGCTTCAAACTTTGCTACTGTGAAGGATATGTTGTTGAGTGGAACAATGTAGGAAACCATAAATAAGTTGCAACCTGAGTCCTTAATAAGGTGCAAGAACAAGACATTTGCAACCATCAAAAATTTAAGCAGAATGATCAATAATGACAACAATATGTTCATGATGAAGTGCTATAGAACCAAGTTGAGGTATGTATGTCCTTTTTGTGTTTGTGTGTAGCTCAATGTTATTTGACAATAGTCACTGCCAAATAACTCTCGAATCTCCATGGGCACATGTACAATATTACAGAGGTCGCACATGTACAATATTACAGAGGTCTAGTAAGGCCAAGTTATATATATAAATGCTTCCCAAATTATGTCATATTATAACATGAAGTACAAGATTATATCAGGCCACTAGACAACCTTAAAACACACTATAAAAACCACTTTCTAGTCCCTTGATCAATCTGAATTGGTGGTCATGTGAATCACTCAATTTGCTACATCAACTTTCTCAATGCCTCGAGTAATCTGAATTGGTGGTCAATGCGCTACATCAATGTTCCCAATACCTCTAGTGCATTGCTGAATGCGCTACATCAATGTTCCCAATACTTCTATTGCCAAAGTATAGGTGCCGATATTAAGAATTGTATATTCATGACCTAAAAATGGCTTCATTTTCCCTTGACCCCTTGTCCCAAAGCTTTACACATACCTAAAAAAAAAAGGTAAAGGCGCGTGCATTAGAATCACATGCAAAAGAAAAACAAATACAACTATAATAAGGCCTCAACTCGTAAGACTCTAACCATTGATGGGCCTCCAAGGAAATCTTATTCTTTGTCATTGCTCTATATATGCATTATGACATTGCTTTTAATGAAAGTGGGGTCTTGGAATGTCAAACCCAAAAAATTGTAAACTCATGCCAATGGTTGACTTCTATTGGGGGGGCATATTTTGTTTGGTTACAAGACACATTGAAAATGTGGTTATTAGGAGTTGCATTGCCTTATCATTGAGTTGCTATGGGGCCAAGTTTCTTTTTTCCAATCACATTAATGGAAATGGGGAATCATTCATGTCTATCCACAATTTGCTAACATTGTTGTTGAGTGGGGTACAAATGCCTCCCAAAGACTTCTATGACTTTAACCTAGACAATGCATTGCTAAATGTAGTTGATATCTATGCTGGTAATAATGTAAAGGAGTATGCAACTTTCTAGAGTTGAATGGTCGATGACCTCAAAGCCCTTTGACTTTTCTATGGAGATTTCAATATGATAGACTATAGAAAAAAATGATCCTAGTGATAAATGAAGGCAAGATTCCATTCTAATTCCACTAACCAAATTTGTAGAAGGCCTTGAAAGGATTTACTAAGAAGGATCACAATTAAATAAGGCCCTGTTGAAAGCAGAAATAAAATAAAAAAATATCACCCCTCTCGTTCTACCTTGTAAACTAAGACAAGATTCCATTGAAATTTCCTTAACCAAATTTCTACAAGGCCCCGAAAAGATTTAATAAGAAGGGCCAGAATTAAATAAGGCCCTAATCAAAGCAACAACAAAAAATATTACCCTTCTCGATCTCAACCTTAGAGAGCACAAGTGTACAACCCCCAACATTCGCTGAGATATATTTGAATGTCTCTCATCAACAAAGGTCCACATTACTTTGTCATACATTTACACAAAGTGCAATCTGATACCACAAAAACATGGAGGAACAAGCTATGTTGCTTAGTGGGAGTACATTGCTTACAATGTTCCGGCCTTTCAAATATGCCAAAGCTACAAGAGGGGAATTGCTATAGGAGTACATTATTTTCAACATTGTGACCTCTCGAAGCTACGAGAAGGAAATTGTTAAAATTCATCAAGATCATAGTTGTGTAGGGTCCAATGGGTTAGGTGACCTCATTACATCTCCATTATAGCCTCCCTTTTAGAAAATGTGTTTGGGTTAATGTAGTTGGAGATCATTCCATATATCGGTTAACCATATGAAAGATTCCCAAAGGACTTAGAGGGTGGAGATTGATAAATAGACATCTTGCATATAACGAGAACCTTTGGGGCAGAGTTATGAAAACAAAAAGGGAAACCATGAAGCCATTCAAATTGGTAAACAAATATACTTTTAAAGACTTCTAAGGTTTGGCGACAATTGGGTGGTGTCAAGTAGGGAACGGAAGAAAGGTTTGAATGGAAGAGGATCGATGGATTGATATAGAAGGCAATTTCAAACTCTTCCCATTTCTTTGGTATAGTTTTATTTTTTCATTGCCCACATTCCTTTCTTTAAAATCCATTACATTTTTTTTAAAATGGTTGGAAAAATAAAATGTAAAACATTTAAACTCCATTACATTTTAAGATATTTTTTTCATATTTCTTTCTTTTATTTGTTTTCTTTTACTACTAAGGATGGTTTAGAGTACTTTTGGATGTTTGAAGGCCTTATTATGTCAATATATTCTGTGAGATTTTTACAGTTCTAAAGGTGAAAGAATGATGTAAGAATGATGTTATAACCAGTATAGATCCATTTTAACTATGGCTCTACCAAGCGCCTAGAGGGATCAAGTTCTCTTGAGATGCAAACTCTTTTTAATTTACAAAAATGTCTAATAAGTATTTAACTATGGCTCTACCAAGCGCCTAGAGGGATCAAGTTCTCTTGAGATGCAAACTCTTTTTAATTTACAAAAATGTCTAATAAGTATTCCTACTTGGAAATGGTCAACCTGCTTAAGTAATTTCAAAATAAGGTAAATATCAGTAGAAGAATGAGGTGAGCCACATTCTTAATTATTTAATCAAATAGTTTTCCAAAAATTGTTTTACTTGTCTTTCTTTAAAACTAATAATGAATGTCAAAGGTAGTTAATGAGTAAACTAATCCATATAAATTTTTAAAATTTAGATTTGGAGAATAAATAGGAATTTGAAAATCATTTTACCACCAAATGCAGATTTTAAACATTTATCCAAATGTTTTTGAGAAATGACTTGTTTTTCTTTATAACTAAAAATGAACATTTACATGTTAGGGTTAACCTTGACTAGTGGTTCAAAACACATGGTTTTAGTGGCCTGTGGTTTCTTGCTAGTTGTATTTTACCAAAGTTTTATTAAATTTTATATGTTCTTGGTTTTATAATTTCTTTTTACAAAAGTCAATTGAATTTTACTACTCGGTTTGTAAGATTGTGAGTATTGCCCTAATATGGTTGTATATTTATATGAATATAATATTTTTTATTTTTTATTTTTTAATTATAAGTCCATATGTTATAAGTTTTTTTTTTTTACTTTTTATTATTATTATTTTTATTGAGCTAACATGTGCCACATCAGTGTTACAGACGAGACACATCTCACCCACCCATTTGAGCTGTAAGTGCCTCGCCTCTTGACGCAATAAACCCAATTGTAAATGAAAATAACTATTATGTTATAAAGACCCTATGTCTGCACCATATTTTCTTCTTGTATTTGTTTTTCATTACTCTTCTTCTTGAAAGTAGAGCAGGAGAGTAATTTTAATTCATTAAACATGCTTTCAAAGGAAGCACTCTATTATCAGTGATTGAATTAGCTCTATACTTTACTCCTCCTTGAAAGTACCTTCAATTCATTGAACATGCTTTTAGAGGAAGCACTCTCCTATCAGTCATTGAATTTATTTTTTTAACAAAAATGATTAAGGAGCTTTTATATAAAATATAGGCACTGGAGCACTGAGCACTGTCTAGAAGTGGATCATAAGCTCAAAAATGTAAAGATCTCGTTGAATGAATACAAGTGGTATCCTATCTGCCTAATTTGATTAGTACCATACTGAGATTGCAGGGTGACCACGGGAACATAAGTGTCTAAATAAGAAAATGAACTCACTGGGAAACTCGACAGCATACTCTAACGCCCACAAGTTGCATAACAAATGGAAAATCATAGATTACAGAGTTCTGAAAGCATATTGTTCCCAACGGAGAACCACATCAATGACTCCTTATTCGTCCTTTACCAGTCTATACTTCTCATGATATATTTCTATTTTATGGAGACGGTATCTTCTTTTATAAACTGTCCAAGAAGAAAAATACAAAAACAAAACATTGTAGAAAGAAAATGAAGAGATTCATTGTTATGGTATCCAATTTCTCTAGTAGACCTTTTGATTGCAAACTAAGACGCCGCATTCTAGACCAACTCCCTTGTTAGACATTATGTGTGCTTGTTGGCTATTTGCTCTTAACGAGTGGAGGAAGTTGATAGCTTCGTATTAATTTACAATGCATTTTAGGATGTGATGTGTCTTGGTAGCTGGGTTCTTATGATTCTTCATTAGATTCCTCCCTTCCCTTACGACCATAATCGAATCGTCAAAAACCACCAATTCCTCAATGCCGACATTCCTTGCAAGCTCTAGACCTTTGATTAATGCTAACCATTTTGTGCCATTGTTTGTCTTCATTTAGAGTAAAAAAAAGACTCAACCCGCACCTGCCGGCCCAGGGTTGCCTTTCGAGGCTCCCTCAAAGAACAAATAATTGCAACCAAGTTTCGTCCACCAAATTTTGAAATCTTCAGAACTCATTCTTAATTGTCAATTCTAAGATATGGGTTTTTTTTAGGGCTGGATCCAGGGGAGAGAGAATGGGGGCACAAGAAAACCAAAAGACCAAACTCTTTCCTCTACTCTCAAAGGTTCCTTGTTGATGTTAAGCATTCTCCTCGTGGTTAAAGCCTTTGCCCATAGTTCCTTTGCAGAGGCTAAAACTTTCCCATGACTGTTTTTTTTTCCCTCGAATATCTCTTTATTTCTTGTTATCCATAACTCCCAGCATATGTATTTTGGGAAAGCTTCCCATGCTCTTGCAAAATCGGGTTTGTTAGAGAGGGATCCCTGGTAGTAGTCTTTCCAGTACACAAAGAAATCGTTCCAGTTTGTTGGCAGAGTTAAATCAAAATGCAGATCTTTATAAGCTTGTTGCCATACCTCATGGGAAAACTTACACTCGATAAAGATATGTTCCAGGGATTCTTCCGATTCTTTGGAAGAGATACATCTCAAGGGACCTTCGATGCCTCTTTTCCTCAGGTTCTTCGCGGTTGGTGTTTTACGATTTGTGATGGGTAAGAGTCCAAAAGAAGACGTTGATTTTTGGCAACTCGTCCTTGCACCATACTTTGTTTCATTTCCCGTGTACGTTGCTACTGTTTTGAAATCCAACCGTTGCACGATATCCATCTTTTACAACGTATGAACCCAATTTACCCTGGCCTCTTCCATCAGACAAGTTACGGAGTACAGGCACTGACCCATGAAGCAAAGAAAGAAAGGCGTTGTAGCCTAGGAGTAGGTGATTTGGGATCTCTAGGTCAATCCAGCCGACCCATCTTCTTGTAGAAAATTGGCAGGGGAAGTGGGTCCTAATTTGTCTTTTCACACCTTTATCTATTTTTCACTTCCTAGGATCCAGTAAAGACGATCTTGTAATATAAACACTGCCCTCTTGCATAAATTTGCATAAATCCCAGATTGGAGTTCCCTTTCTGTCCTGGAGTTCCTTGCCATAAAAATCTTCTGATTTCTTTGGTGACATCTTTCATTGCTTTTTTAGGAGCTAAAGAGATCGAACAAACGTAGATGGGATAGGAAGAGAGAATACAGCCGTGAGAATTAGCTTTCCAACATGATTAAGCCACCTTGTCCCCCAAGAGGTAATTTTATTTTTGATCTTGTCGACCAACACTTGCCAGTAGTCAACGCTTTTCTTCCCTTTGAAGATTGGGATCCCGAGATAATTGAAAGAATTCCATGTTACATTTCCTTCAAACCCGAGGGACCTGCCTATCCTTGCCAAAGTCCCATGGGGACAATTCCATCCATAGACTTTTGACTTAACAAATTCACTTTGCCGTCAATGGCTTTTAGAAAGGTAGATAAGGCAACCCTTGAATCTTTCTGCAATGATAAAAGACGCACTCCGAACATAATGGTGTCGTCTACAAACTACACATGATTGACAGCTTTGACTCCTCTAGCTATCTTCAACCCTTTTAATTCACCGAACTTTTGCAAATGTTTAAGTTTCCTACTCATTGATTCAGCCACCAAGAGATAAAGGAAGGGGGGCATAGAGCAACCTTGTCGAAAACCCCTTGTTGCTTGGAAAAACTTAGTAGGTCTATCATTTACTAGCGAAATGATCCAAAGACTGTTGATACAAGCTTTTACCCATCTAACAAGTCTTTCAGAAAAAAACAAATTTTGACATGATTTCAAAGAGAGAGAAATGATTTACTCTGTCAAATGCATTAGCCATGTCCAGTTTAATGGCTATACCTTGTTGCTTTCTTTCCATGCTGGAGTGGATAGCCATGTCCAGTTTAATGGCCATACCTTGTTGCTTTCTTTCCATGCTGGAGTGGATACTGAACTATAATAATATTGTCAAGTATCTAACGCTCAGCTACAAAACCTCCTTATGAGTCTGAGATGAGACCCCCCATGATGTTTTTTATTCAAGTGGCCAAGATTTTCAAGAAGATTTTATACGAAGTGTTCCATAAGAGATTAGCCTGAATCGATCCAACGATAGAGGGCTTTTTTCTTTTGGAATTAAGGCTAGGAAGGATGAGTTAGTGGCCTCACCGATCTTGTCTTTTTTCCTTGTCCAATTTAACATTCTTTTTAGGTTGTGTTTTATAATGTCCCGCGCTGCTCTGTAGAAATTTACGCTGAAGACGTTTGGTCCAAATGCTTTATTGGCTTGAAGGTACCATATTGCATTTTTATCTCGAATTCCATATTAGGTTTTGATAGCTCTATGTTCTCTAAATAGTTGATGAGCGAAAGTATTCCAAAAAGGAGGTCGACTTGTGCTTTCGAGTCAGTGTCTTCATTGTCAATGTAGAGCTCTCGAAAATGACTAAAGGCATGAACTTTTATTTCCTCCTACCTTGTAATCTTATTTCCATTTTTATCTTTCAATTTCTCGATGGCACACTTTAATCTCCATTTTGAATTAAATAAAGAAAAAAATCCATCTTACAACCAAATCAGTATTAGCTACTAGTTTTTGAGGAGCTCCTTTTATTTATCCATAGTATTGTATTTTTTCATGGATTTGAAGCTTATTCGCCGTCTATAAAAGGGAGTGCACCTATTTCTTAGTTTCTCATTTTTCTCATTAATTCAAATCTAATCAAATTTTAATGAACTTGCCTACATGCCATATACTTACGCAATATGCTTCAAGGGGGTATTACATTCTTCCTCTAATCAAATTTTAATGAACTTACCCACTTACCATATACTTAAGCTATATGCATATCTGCTTCAAGGGGTATTACATTCCTCCTCTTTGTGCAATCCTTTGTACACCGCTTTTTTAGTTATTTTAAGCATTGTGTAGCATTTATAGACTTTAAGATATTATACTTATCAGTTGGTCACTTTGCTTTAAAAAACCAAGACGATATGCTTAAAAAAAACCAAGACCCTAATATAGTATCTACTCAGCCGTATCCTTATTAGGTCAATAAGGCCTTATTAGCTGATCATTTATAGTATTACTCAGCCTTCTCCTTGTTAAGCCAATAAGGCCTTATTAGCTGATCATTTATTTGAGGATGCTTTATCACTAGCTGATCATTTATTTGAAGATGCTTTATCACTGCAAGAGATTTCAGAGGAAGCACTCTCCTGTCAGTCACTAAATTAGCTCTATACTATTATAGTAATTATTATAGGTCAGTTATGACCATGGTTTGAAGTCTTTTAGGATGTTTGCAGGCCTTATTAGGTCAATATTGTCTGTAAGATTTTTACAGTTCTAAAGGTGAATGGTGAATGAATGATATTATAGTAAAAAGGAATGATTAATTAATTTGAAGTGTAGATAGGCCTTAAAAAGGAAGACTAATTAATTCCTTATAGGTGTTGAGATAGTTAGAACTCTTATAGGAAACTTTTCGGCATGCTAATTCTTTATAGGTGTTGAGGTAGTTAGAACTCTTATAAGACTTCAACTTTTCGGCCTGCTTTTAGACTGACGACGTGTTTCCTCCTAGGCAATCACAGGTTCAAATCCAAAAGAGATAGAGTATGTACACCTCTGTAGACTTTCGCAGTTAAATCACTTAACAGAGAGGGTCCCTTGTCCCACAAACAAGGGGGTCACATACACCAATTGGTATCTCGCTTGACGGTGACCTTAAAAATATATTATTATTATATAAATATAGACTCTCGCTTGATGACCTTAAAAATATATTATTATTATTATATAAATATAGACTGCCAATGTGTATATATATAATGTTTATTTAATGAGAAAATTAACAAATTTTAAACACATACAAAAAAATTGAGATCCACTTTTGGACATGTCAAAAATAACATTTAGAAACATAAATGACGTGTATTACACCTTGATGAACAGGGTAAACTTCCAAAATCCTCTCCATTTATCAACCATAATAAAGCTCTAATCTAAGCCACTACTTCATATGAAAAGATAAACTCGAGTCATTAAAAAATGATTAACAGGGTCAGCTTTCTAAACTCTCCATTCAACCATAATAAAGCACTCATCTAAGCAACCACTTCAGATGAAGAATCATGAGCTGGCTTCAAGAATGCCTGCCCAGGTCGTCGGTTGGATAATCGACCTCGGCAACCAAGCAACTGCAGTAAAAATGCCAATAATTAAAATAATACAAAACAGTCAACTTAAACATCCAAAAATCAAATATAGACAGCAAAAAGAAGTGTAAGAAATAAATGTATTCACTTCCACTCACCTTGGCATTGACACCATCAGGAACAATTCTGTTTTCTGACTTCCACTTCAAGTAGTCAGCTCTGGTATACTTGGTGAAACCCCTATAATTTGAATACAAAATACAATTAATTTGTCTGGTAATCAAATATATAAAGTTTATACTATATACAAGTGAATGGGTGGATCAGAATACCATTTTCTGCTAACAATAATTTTCTGTCTGCCAGGGAATTTGAACTTGGCACGACGCAAAGCTTCTTGGGCATGATTTGAGTGATTGTCCCTGCATCGTACTGAAAGGAGGACTTGGCCTATGGCCACACGTGCACAGGTTCCCTGTGGTTTTCCAAACGCTCCTCTCATACCAGTTTGAAGCCTGTCTCAATAATAAATCACTGTTATTGTTCAATATAGTGAAAAAATATCAATCCTGTTTTGAGAGTTCAGGGATTAATCACGGAAGATATTATTTTGAATATTAAACTGTCTCGAGCTTTAAAAAAAAAGTTTAGAATTTCGGAAGTACATTTTGAGGTAATAATTTGATAGACTCAATAATTAAAACAAGCATTTAGCTACTATCAATGTAATTTTTATACGGCAACTTCTACTTATCATATAATTTATCTTCCAAAAGATGAACAGGGCAATCTCTTCATCTTCAAAACTAACTCTATCTACTTTTGTTATCTCCATAAAATTCAATTTGGTTGAGATTAAATTAGGGCAATCTCTTTATCTTCAAAACTAACTCTATCTACTTTTGTTATCTACATAAAATTCAATTTGGTTGAGATTAAATCAGGGCAATCTCTTTATCTTCAAAACTAACTCTATCTACTTTTGTTATCTACATAAAATTCAATTTGGTTGAGATTAAATCATTACTTTGAAATTGGATAACTGAAAATCATTCAAGCCTAGAATTGCATTTACAAACTTGGATCAGATTACATCATGTATATATATAATAACATGCCTGAGGACAGAGTCATCGAGATATTGTCCATATATGAAGTTAAATAGTGAAGTTTACATATTCAGTGAATTATGCAACTTCAAAATTTCCATTTGATGAACGGTTCAAGAGGAATCACATTGACGTTTTTTAATATAACGAAGTCCAAATAGAACAAATTTGCTAGTTACATATTCAGTGAATTATGCAACTTCAAAATTTCCATTTGATGAACTGTTCAAGAGGAATCACATTGACATTTTTAAATATAACGAAGTACAAAGAGAACAAATTTGCTAAACTATGAAACTTTATTGAAAATTACCTTCAATTGGAGAGATATAGAAACATGCTCTATGACAACAAAGAAGTATAGAGATACCAGCCATATATGAAGTTATTAAATAATCAGGATATATATTGAGTGGACTACGCAAATTGAAGATTTTCATTTCACATGGAATACTTCTATAGAAAATCACAAAAGATTTATGCGGTAACCTGCCGAAGATTAATGGTAAACGTATAAATAGCTTTCCATTTAAGAACAATATAATAATATATTAAGTTATTAAATTGAACGTGTACATGTAATAGAGAAATGACATAGAAAATCACAAAATATTTGGAACTACTCAGTATTGACGGTACACTTGTAAATAGCTTTCAAGTAAATGAACAAAATATGAAAGAATTAAAATAATACCTATCAATATTGACTGGAGCAATGGAAGGTCTTCATTTGATAGAACTGAGAAAATTAATAGAAGAGCACAACATTTCTATGGCAGCCTACTGAAGATTGATGATAATTGTAAATAGCCTTCTGCTAAAAGGACAATGTATCGCTAATTTTACAAATAGAAGCAAGCTCGCTAACAGCAATCATCCAGCCTTCACGCATAAGACAGACCTAGTAATACTTGCAAGCTCCCAACCTATATCCCAAGACATTTGTTTGACTGGGGAGAAAAGTAACCTTTGAAGCACACCAAACATGAAGCCACACAATATATGCTCTCTTGCTGAAGTAGGGGTAGGTAAATATGACAATGTCTCATGGTTTTCAACCATTTGCAAAAATCACACCCAGGTTGTGTTTCTCAGCATTTTCATAAAACAAACAGAATATGCCTATCATTTCCGACATTTTAGTTTTTCCATCTTTTAATTCAAAAAACACCACAATAATCCTTGATGTCGCCCCACTAACACTGACTGGGTTTAGAAGATCATGACGAACTCAAAATGAAAACAAACACAGATTTCATAGATGAAAACGGCACTCAGCAATGTTTTATTGGAGCAAATAGAGCAAACTTGTCCAACAAAAAAACGATTACTGATTTCTCACGATTGTGTGTGACAAATTCTTAGAGGACAGTTTTATGAGTGTGATTTCAGAAAGCAGAGCAGTCATCTTGATTTTAGGCACAATACTCTCAAAGTGTAGGGAAAATCAATGCATCAGTGTCAAATCCAACTTCAAGAGGTGGAAACATGAACAAAATAACACCTTTGATGAGATATGTTACATTGCTAGTGGCTACCAGTACCAACAAGAATACCGGTGGCAGCCACTTTTCAAGGTGTAAGTTTTATGCAAGTTTAAGGCAGCCACACAAGATGTAGTGCTCAATTGCTACCTAAACAAGTGGCTAAGAATACAGCTTGAGCAAATTCTTATAAAAAGACACCAGGAAATGTTGAAGCTTCATCATAAGCTTGCTTCTGTCACAACAATACAAATATAAAAATTATTGGGCATAGGTGCGGAAGACAGCCAATTTGCAACAAGTACAGGTAAGAGAAAGGAATATTAAAATATCATTTTCTAAACTAGAAAGATATTTTCAAAGCGTCAAGGAAACCCTTAAATAAGCTTAAATAGCATTCCTTCCCTGACATTTTATTATTTTCAGGTTTGACACCTTTTAGCATTCCCCTAGACACCTTTTGGGGTTTGCAAGTCTTTAAATATGGTAATGACATATATGAATAATTGCATTAATTAGGGAATTGTTCAACCACCGACATCCTTGTTGATAAACTCTTCAAACTGTCCACTATTCCAGTCGTAGCTCAAATCCAAAATCATATCATTAGAGCTAATCAATACTAGCTCTTCAGACAGTTCTCAGGAGGTGGTCCAATGGTTGAAATTGAGTGGTATCGCCATGATAATAACATGAGTTGTAAAATGGGTAGGTCATTATAATACAAAGTTATTGTTCACAGCACCCCACAGACAAAAAAAACACTAACATGGGTTGTAAACTCGTGAGTGCTCCCCACAGACAACAAAAGCATCTACATTACAGTTTTTTTTAAGTAAGCACTCACGAGTTTTGAACCGGTGACCTTGCGCAAGGAGTGCCTTAACAATACACCCATTCTCCATCTATTCTACACCCCATGGGCTCATCTACATCACAGAGTTGAAAAAAACTCCTCGTTGGACATTAAATATGTCGCTACATGCATAGTTACAGGAATCGTGATTTAACTCCTCCTTGTACTTGCTGAGTTTTGTACATCATGGGCAGAAACAAGGTGCACCCTCATGAGTGATGGATGGACAGATAAGAGGAAAAGAACTTTGATTAATTTCCTCGTTTCTTGTCCAAAGGGAACTGTTTCTCAAATCAGTGGATGCCTCAGAGAAAGTTAAGAGTGCTCAACTGATTTGTGAAATGATGGAAGAAGTTGTTGAAGAAGTGGGAGTAGAAAACATTGTGCAAATTATTACTGATAATGCAGCTAATTATATGGCTGCTGGTAGATTGTTTGAGGCTAGGCACCCCACTATATTTTGGAGCTCTTGCACTGCACACTGCATAGACCTGATGCTCAGGGACATTGAGAAACTTCATTGGATACAAGAGGTTGTGGATAAGACAATCCATAACCAAATTCATCTACAATCACACAAATGCCCTTTCCACCATGAGAACATACACTTAAGGAAAGGAACTTGTTCATCCTGGAGTGAAAAGATTTGCAACAAACTTCATCTCCTTGCAATCTGTTATAGAGCAAAAGCTCAATCTAAAGAGAATGTTTTTGGGACCCAAGTGTTGAGCATCAGTTGTCATTGATGACACCGACTAACGACAAAGGGGTGACAAGGAGACAAAGGAGTGACAAATGTTGATGGCATGCCAAGAATGGACCAAATGACCCATTATGTGGTCATTTGTGGGTTAATGAATCCTTGAAGTGTTTGAAGCCCATTGCATATGATGACATGGAACCCTTGATGATTGATAAGGGGGTTTGAGAAACCCACACAAATGATGAAGAAGCCCATATGTTTGAAGAATTTGATGCATTGTTGGTTGCTGACATGAAAGAGCCTTTACTTTGTTGACGTCCTTGCCATAATGATGACGGAACCCTTGAGTACGTGGAGAAGTCTTTGAAGAAGCAAGTGCCTTACTTGGATAATGTTTTTGTAGCTTAAAGAAGCACTCAAGAAATTTTCAAATCAAATTTGATGTCCAGTACAAATTGAGGAATTTAAGAATGAAAAACAATGTATTTGCAAATAAGCCCCTCATAAGATGGTAGCACTCGCCATGCTGTTTCCAACGGTAGGTGGCACATCACGTGGTTCCTCACGGTTGATGAAATATTAATTTTTGAAGATGACAAGGCAGACTTACCTCATCTTGTAGGGTCATCCGACCAAAGATAGGATGATTCAAATATTTTTTTTAATAATTTAAATTAGCAGGTCAGCCCAGATTAATTCCTTTTTATTACGCTGAAATGTGTATAAATACCAATCATGTTGCCATTTATTTGTAGAAAAGGAAGTCTGATTTAGCTCTGCAATTTTCGGAATAGTCCGAGGCTGCCACTGTAAAAAGTGAAATATTTTATCTGTGCTCTAAAACGACAAAATTTGTAAGCTTTGACCTTGGGTTATAGGAGAGAAGCAGCCACAGCTCTTGAGAAAGTAACAGTCTGAGTTAATCTCTCAAATTTCGGTGATCTCTGGGTTCTGATTTTCACTGGTGATATTGCCCAGGAGCAGCAGTAGCGAACCTGAAATTCATGGATAATCTAACCTCTGATTTTCAGGCATAGCTGCTACAGGAGGTGTCTGCCTTGAATTGATGTATTGATGAATTCTTAGGTGATGAAAAGTGCAAATCAAGGATAAATCGTTATTAGATTTGTGTGCTATATGTCAGATCCGAAGTGCTCTTGAAACTCTGAGAAATACAGTGATAAGGCAGATCCGAAGGGCTCTTGAAACTCTGAGAAATACAGTGATAAGGCAGATCCGAAATACTCATGAAATTATGGATTAGACAGTGAGTATGTCTAATGTGTTTTGGAGATATACGTGGGTCTAATTGCAGGTCAGAAATGCTTATGAAATTCTGGGTTAGACAGTGATGGTCTGAAGTTTTTGGAAGGAGGAGATGGTCTGATAGAGGTGCTATTCTGAGCACTTTATGTTTTTGGTATAGTGAAGTCTATTATGACCGAGTTGTAAGTGGACTATGGACTGAGGTTGATAGATTTGGAGAAAACAGATTTGTGGAGAAAAATCAGTTGAAGAACAATCGACATGGTGTTGACATAATAGTATAGCAGCTTGATGAAATATTGATGACACCTACTGCAGGATGACTTGATAAAGTGACTGGGGTGGACAAGGTTGATGAAGCAGATGATCAATTGATGACAATAACAGAGATAAGCAAACAACATGACAAGTGGCAGATAAGACAAAGATTGGTATGAGAATGCAAACTGGGTCTTGCACGTTCTTCCTAAGTTGGAACTAAGAAAAACCTAAGTCACCTGGTTCAAGTTCGTGTTCGAATTCGGCGACCTTGAAATTCAGCAAAAAATTGGCACTTAAAATTTTGGCGATAACCAGTATAGATCCATCTTAACTATGACTCTACCAAGCACACCGAGAGGGATCAAGTTCTCTTTAGAGGTGCAAACCCTTTTTAATTTACAAAAAATTCTAATAAGCATTCCTACTTGGGAGGGAAATGACCAACTTGCTTAAGTAATTTCAAAATAGGGTAAATATGAGTAGAAGAATGAGCTGAGTAACATTAATAATCATATAATCAAATAGTTTTCCAAAAATTGCTTTACTTGTCTTTTTTTAAAACTAATAATGAATATTAAGAGGATGTAAGTGGTTTAAGGCACATGGTTTTAGTGGCCCATGGTTTCTTGCTAGTTGTATTTGCATTTAAAGAACGTTATAAATATGGTTGTAATATTCCATTGTAATGTGCCAAAGTGAGCAGGAGTTTTGGCAGCCTTGGTAGACCAATAATAAATCTATGTTGGTTTTTCCTTACAAATTTTTTTACTACTCAAGTCAATTGAATTTTACTACTCAATTTGTAAGATTGTGAGTATTGCGCTAATATGGTTGTATATTTATCTGAGTATAATATTTTTATTTTTTATTTTTCTAATGATAAGGCAACATGTTATAAGTTTTTTTTTACATTTTGTTATTATTATTTTTATTGAGCCCACATATGCCATGTCAGCGTTACAAATGGGACACACATCTAGCCCATTTGAGCTATAGAAAGCGCCTCTCGACGCAAAAATCGGCGTTAAGTTTGAATGACTAAAATATATGAAAATTTTCAATAAAATTCATTAGGTTCATTAAACTATGAACATTAAACACATTAACCATGAACATGATAGTCATAGAATCATAGAAATAATGAACACGACAACATTGACTGAAGTATGAAGTTTGAACATGATAGTCATTGAATCATATATATAAAAATATGGCATCAAAAATTATTAAACATATATTTTGAAAACATTAGAGTCTACATCTTCATTGAAATTTAAAAACATGTTCATAAAGTGATAAAATGGAATATAAAATGTTGTCAATATTTAGCAACTAATTAGCAAAATAGCATCCTAAAACGAAACTAGAAGTCTAGAGACTAGACCAAGAACACAAGTATTATTCTTGTTGTTCTCGTGGCCTACTTGTTAGATCAAAAAGCTCTATATCATCAAGAGCACTTGGGGGAGTGCACCACTAGAATCATGATCACCATTGGATTCATGACTCATTGTTGAAACCATCTTCATCTTGATGTGAATTTGAAACAATCTCCATCCATGGAGTAGAATAATTTGTCTCATCTTTAGCCACATTGTTTAAAGCCAATTGCAAGTCACTGTGAACATAAACAAGATCTCCTAATTTTCCCAATAACATGTTTCTTCTCTTGGAATGAATATAACTAAAAGCACTCCAATTCCTATCACAAGTTGATGCACTTGATGTCTAGCTCGCGATACGAATTGCAAATTTTTGCAAATTCTGGGGCTCCTGATGCATAAAACTCCCACCACACTGCTGGAGCTGCCAAAACCTTATCTCTCTTTGTTGTTGTGGTTCCAAATAGGCCTTCTTGTAACCTGTATGCTCTAATCTGAGATCTAATCAAAGTCGCAATAGACTCATCTGGATGCATCTTGTCAATAGCCTCATATAAAGTCCATTCATGACCTCCTCATCTTGATGTCTTTGTATCCCAAACAATGTAGGGTCCAAATAACATGCTGCCGCATGTAATGGGCTATGCATCATCTTCCATCTTTGATCAACCACCTCCCATATCTCTTTATAATCAACTTCCACATTATCAAAAGCAATTGCAATCTTTTCCTTGCAACGATCCATGGCCTCATAAATAAAACCCATAGAAGGCTTATCGCCATCAACCATGCGGAGCACCTCAACAATTGGATCACACATTTTTAGAACTTTTTGAGTATTTTCCCAAAAGTTGTTGTTGCTGAGCAATACCTGTTCAACATGCTTTCCCTTTGACTCTTTTGAAAGGTGAGATCTCTCCCATTTAGAAGTGCAAAATACACTTCTTATGCTTGTTTTTTCCTCAACAACTCTTTTCAGAGTGATGTAAAAAGTGGCAAACCTTGTATCACAAGGCCTCAACAACTCTCTAGATGCATTTTTCCTCTACAAGCTCAAAGTGAGATGATGGTTAATGGTGAAGTTTGCAGTAGTTTTTGCTCTTTGAATTATCTCATTTACCCATGGAATTTTGGCTAAATCATGCAGCAATAAATCCAAGCAATGAGTTGCACATGGTGTCCAATAAATAGTTCTATACTTCTCCATAATCAGCTTTCCTGCACCAACACAATTTGAGGCATTGTAGATGACAACTTGGACCACATTTTTCTCCCCAACTTCTTGAATCGCTTCATCCAAAATGCTGAAAACGTATTCTGATGTTTTCACCTCATTCATTGCATCAACAGCCTTCAAAAATATACCCCTTGAGGTCAATAAACAAGAACATTTATCAATGGTCGATGGCATGAATCGGACCAACCATCACTCAAAATCGTGCAACCTATAATCTCCCAAGATTTTTTAATGTCATCCAACCTATTTGTCACTCTTTCCTTTGTTTTTTTAAGAAAGTGGTCCTTAAGGCTTTAGATCCAGGAGGAAAGTACCCCTTGCCAAAATCAGCAACCTTTTTAATTGCATTTTTAAAGTATGAACTTCTTGCCACATTAAAAAGAATGGAACATGCATAAAACATTTCAGCAAGAGAATCATCAACTTTTTGTTTGTCTACAGGTTTCCAAAATGTATTTAATGTAGCTGTTCCACTTCCACCTAATGTTGTTGGGGTGGAACTTGAGCCACCAAATTTTGAGGTGTGAGAAGCAATTTCAGGTGAAGAAGACACATCAATCTTCCTCTGCATTCTTTGCCTTTTGACTTCTTTTTTTCCCTTTTCTGCTTTTGATTTATCATAATCTTGTTGCACTGCCACTTTTTGTTCATCTAATATTGCTTTACATCCTTCCACTCCACCTCCACTACCATTACTAACACCAAGAAGGTGATCCACTACCCGAGCTAAGGAACCACAAAACTTGTGCCCACATAGCAGACATGTAACATATAATCCTTCCTTCTTGACATATTTCCAGGTCTCTGCTGAAGATTTATGGGGTGCCATTTGGTCAAAGTTTATGCATAACCAGTGGCCAAATATGTATTTAATGGATTATTTAACTATTATAAATATGTTTAATTTCACAACTGTTATAAATTAAAAGGATACAATTTTAATTTTATAAGGTAAATGATAAATCTGATAATTGACCATTTTATAAGGTAAATGATCCTTTGTGCAGTGTCTAACAGCCTATAGACATTGAACGAAGGATCTTAGTCTCCAATTTCATGAATTATATAATGCATGTTGTAAATCTATAAAAAAAAAATTGAAACCTGCAAGTTGATCCTTTGAAGTTGGATTTCCACTATCCAGACGAGGATTGATCCGTTGTTATATGGACTATACAATATATCGACTGTTTGGAAAGATTGATTCATCAGCCAATCAAGTTGAAGTCGGGTGTCCACTGTCCAAGCTGCACTGTCACGTCCACTACTCCAAGTCCACAGTCGGCTAGCCTTCAACTTCGTCAGTCGGGTGTCCCACTGAAGTTCTAAATAGTGAGATGAGCACTAAGAGTGAGCAACGAAAGTCTGTGACCGTCGCCCAACAGTGGGAGTCTAACTGATTCACACCCTACAACTTGCTCACGACTCACCCTGCAAGCTAGCCACTACAAATGAGTCGTCGCAAACAAGCCGCCGCAAGTTGCAGTGAGCAAAGATGTCATGAGTGGTGACTCATCCTCCCTTCGTCGTCTGCTGAATGCTAAAGCGTGAAACAATTTCACCCTCGTGAATGTTTACCAATGGCCAATGCTTCGATTGATGCCAACGGCCTCCACAACTCTGTAAACCCCACCGCGCAATAGCTAAACTGTTTGATAAAATATCACGAATAGCCGTGGAGAGGCGCTTTTAGGGTTGTGATTTCAAAAACAATTTTAAAACGTTTTATTTTGATATATTCGCCGAATTTATGATTTTCGAAATTGAAGACGAAAAATCGCCAAACATGGAGACTTATAAAAAAACCAAGCAGGGGCTTGGCATAGAAGTTGGTGCTTCTCAGACAGTTGAAGCTGATGTTGACCCCAAGGTGGTTACCTTCAATGTAATCAATATCAAATTTGATATAATAAAGCTTATAAGTTTATCTTATGAAGTGTCTCTTGTGATGTGATTGATTAATGTTGATGAAAATATTGATGATCTCTCTTTAAACATTTCAACAAGTGTAATTGGTAAGAAGTGTTGGCCAACTGATTCACCCCCCCTCTCAGTGTGCCATTGTGCCTGACAATTGGTATCAGAACGAGCCTTCACCACAAGCCTAACTAGCTTGAAGGAGATCTATGGGCACACAATGGATGCAAAGGAAGAGTCCCCCAACAATGATGAAGTTCCAATACTCAATGTGATCGATTACTTTGGATGGAGAAGTAAGATGAAAGCTTACTTGAAGAAATTTGGTGTATGGGAGATTGTGGTCAATCCACCTGCTTAGTCCAACAAGAAGACAAAGTAAGTTGAACAGAAGGATGCCAAGAAGGACAACACCATTGCTTTGAAATTTCTTATGGATAGACTCTCAAGCTCTATCAAAGAGAGTGTAGGAGAACACGCTTCAGCCAAGGACCTATGGTTCAAGCTGGTAAGTGAGTGTCAAGGAAGAAACCAAGAGACAAAGATTGAAGCAGAAGTCAAGTCTACTAAAGATGAAAAGCAACAACAAGCAACAGATACCAGTGAAGGTAAGAATCTTTCTGATTACAGTAGCAACGATTGTATTGAAAATTATCTTGAAGATGCTAAGAAAGATGTCCTAGCACGCCTTCTAGCGACATTAATCTCAAATACAATTTGAGACTTAAAAGAAAGATTTTCGGGTCCTTCGAAAAGTACCATGAAAAGCCTATGAATCTATTCAAAAAATTCAATCACAAGAAGACAAGTTTACGAGACGAGCTGAAAGACAAAGAAGACAAAGTTGAAAGATTAAAGACTGAATTGATCAGTCAAACAGGAGAACAAGAATAGTCTGGTGAAGAATTTGAAGAAACAAGGAAGGCAAACATTGAGCTGAAGACTCAGCTCGAAGAAGCCAAAAGGATAGAAGAAGTCTTGAAGGACAAAATGGATGAGAAAGAGGAGCAATGTCAAAAGCTTGAGATGGAAGTAGTTGGTCTCAGAAAGACAAATGAAAAGTCCAATACATGTGTGAAGTTCAGGAACAGTTCAGTCATCTTGGACGAGATCTTGGACTGCCAATGATCACTGTTTGATAAATCTAGCCTTTGCTACAACTCGAGAAAAGAAAAGTCCGTAGCAGATACATGGACAACTAGCAAGTATGAAGCAGGTCCCTCATTCTCCAAGGATGAAATCCGAGTTGAACCTCATATACCTGCAAAAGACATCCAAAAATTTGGAGGACATCAAGAAGTTAGTCCTGGTCCTCAGAGCAAGTTCATAAAAGATGCATCTTCAAAATGGAATCAGGCATCCAGGTATGAATATAGGTTCAATGGTTATTGCTATTCATGTAATGGTTTTGGTCAGAAGGCTGTGGACTATTCATTCCATGGAAGAAGTGTCAAAAGTCCAAATAACACAGTTAGATGCAGGACTTGTAACCATATTGGCCATGTTGCTGCAAATTGCCACACCATGAGATGTTACAACTGTAGTGGCTTTGGTCATAAAGCCCAAAATTGTGCAAGTCCAAGGAAACAACCTATGAAGAGTCCTTCATACACACCTGCAAAGAGAACCAATGAGTCTTGGAAAACAAATTATGGAGGCAGAGTTGAAACCCAAAGGACAAGTGGTCAAAGCCAAGGACTTTCCTAGATATGGATGAAAAAGAATGTCATGTTGAATTTAGATGAAGTAGATCAACGCACAGAAGATGGCTGCCACATGGCAAGCCAAGCTTGAGGACTTGCAAAGACCTTAATACACCTTGAGTTTATGAAGTTGGAGGATGAACCCAAAGGCAAATGATGGCTACTCCAAGAAAAGAGGTAGGTCCAAGGATCGTGGTCACAGTTGGCATGGTGATAGGGGGAGCAGAAATAGTTTGCATTAGGTAAGAATTTGCTGACTATAGAAAAACCTTGAAAGTGATCCTTGACAATGGTAACCCTATTCAAGAAATCTCCTTGAATGAAAGAATCCCTTGGAAACACTTGAAGGATCTCTTTTACCTGCTTGATAATCATCTAACTCTACTTGATGAAAACCACATCTAATCATCTAAGTTCTTAATAGAATCGGAAGATCATGAATAAAAGGCAAGTTTTTAACTCCTATCCAAGCCAATCTTGAAGTTATGTGTCAATGAACTATGGCTGCAACAGCCAGAAGTACAAAAGCACAACCAAAGTTTTTTTTAGGTCTGTTCCTTGCTTTATAAAACAGTTGAAGGTTGAGCAGAAAATTTTTCATGTACAATCAACATGAGCAAGGGTACAGTCTAAGGAGGACATTCATATAAAAAACATGGTGGTCTATGTGCTTAAATCCTTGATCACTTGTATGAGCAGATCCTTGAAGTCTGGACTCCTTGTTAGTCGTGGCATGGATTGAAATTAAAACGATGACACAAAGGTCGGGGGCACCTTGTTCAGGTACAAAGATCAAAGCTCAGACACATAAGACAGCTCTGATGTACACCTTGATTGTGCACACATTGAAGGCATCCTGAAAGGCATCTGAAGGTGCAAGACACAGGCATTCTAACAGTAGCATAAAACAGTGATGAAAAACCAAGTTGGAAGTTTAAGCTTAGGTTAAACATACTCAGAATTTGGTGATGCATGACTGAGAAATTGATGCTCAACATATCCACTTATGCTACATGTCTGAATTTCTTGAAAAGACTCTTGAGTTACCTTGATTGCACTTTGTTTTGAGAAATGACAAAAGTATTGTTTCTGGTGGTTCATGATAAATGAACAGCAGAGGTAGCATGTGGGCAGACTTGACTGTTGTATGGGCTTGACAACTGCTGAATGTTTTAAGCTTGTTGCAGCAACAGAGATTGTGTGACAGGGACTGTCAAAGGGTTTGTTGTTTAAAATTTGAAGCAGTTTGCAGTAATATCATGAAGAAAAATCCAGATTTGTGGTCACCGTTTGCAATTGATGCTAAAAAGGGAAAAGATGAAGGTGCAAAGTTGTTGAAGTCTTTAAAGCCCTTATCCATGTCATAGATACACATGAGCATGATGGAAACCTTGAACATACTAATGGCCTTAATAAAACCTTCGAACAAAAATGTTGAAGCCCTTGATGATGATGATGCTCCGTGTTGAAGAAGTATAAACTCTGATCTTTGATACTGCACGAAGGTGTACTTCCAAGTGTTAGAATCATTATCTAATCTCGGGCACTTACGGATCCTTCAAGCGTCATAGTTCTTAACTATTGAAGACTTGAGTACTAAGTGGGAGCTTGAGCTTTAGATCAGCTTAGTTCAAGTTTGAATAGAAATCATAGATCAGTTTGGACAGGATGTTATGGACATCATTTTCACTTATCTTGACATTCCATGACTTGACATGACAGCTGACAGGACAATGATAGCAGTGACAATCCTTGAACTGACAGGTTGTCAGTGACCAATGAAGTTGTTAGTGACAACTATTATTTTAACCATGACATAAGCATTGATATATAGCTAGACGACATTGAATGCAGAAATTGGTGAACATTTGATCAATCAAGTTCTCTGTGGTGACAGTTTGACTTAAGCCAATTACAATACAGGGGTTTTGTTAGCATTGACAAGATACTAATCTCAGGCTTGCCATGATCAGCAAGAATTGGCTCAATCATCAATATATTCTCAAAAATGACTTAAACATGAATCTCAGGCAACCAAGGATATATCAAGATCATTAGCACAAGCCATTTTGGGATACTTGAAGTTTAAAGTTCAGACAACTTTTTACAGCAGATTTTGGATAGCTCAAAAGTAGACATAAGAAGGCTTCAGACAAAAATTTCCAAACAAAGTGATCATCAAAGGAATCAGACTTTATTGTTGACAGGGGGGAGCTCAGTAAATGAAGAAGTCTACATGAAAGGGGGAGCAAACATCTCAACTTGCTCTCAAGAATTCAAAAACATACAATTTGTTGGCATTGTGAAGTCTTTAATGAAAGGTTCACCCTTTGTCATTAATGTCATAGTGTAATAAAACTCAATGGAGTTGAAAGAACAGTCATTTGGTTGCGCAGACTAATCACGAAACTTGAACCTACAAAGAATGTAGCAGACCTTCTGGTATAAATCCGTCTGATTCGTATGTAAAGATATTCAATAGCAAAACAGTTGTAAGGCCTACATTAAAGGTACCATAAGATCAGTTGATTCCAGAAGCGTGTGTTCAGTAAAGAATCCCTGGGATAGGCAGAGGGAAAAAACCCAAGAATATCAATCAGACTCTAATAAAAACAGAAACGCTTCCTAGGGCATCAAACATTGACAGACTGAAACTCCACACGGTAGGATTATCGGTTTACACTCCAGGCATTAAAGTAAGATTAATTCACTCCAAGCACCTTTAAGGCTAAATATAAAAACCTAACGCTGGGGTTTCAGACCTGCAAAATTTAAATAATAAAATAAATTAAACAGATATTAAGGTCAGTTACTCGAACTCACCTATCGGCTCCGGCGCAAGAAAGCATCTTATTGATACGGAGGACATGGAATGGGTGAACGCGAACACGTAGATGGAACGCGTCCTTCCCGGCGAACTTGGCCATGTACTTGTTACAAGCAATACGGGCCGCTTCCAGGGCCTCGCTCGTTACATTTTCCTTCTCCCAACTCACTAGGTGAACACAGAAAGGGAACTCATCCGCCGCTCTTTTCTTCGCACCGACATCGTATATGCGGATTTTGGAATCCGGAACACCCCGACAGTATCGAGATTTCGGGTAAGGTTTGTTTTTAATCTGACGATAACATCTCGCTGGACCTGCAAAACAAAATTCACACAACAAATTTTATTAATCACAATCCTCGCAACAATCATTCAGTCAGAAATGTTGACAATCATCCAGAGAGAAATCGATTAAGGGTTTGGCTCACATACGTCTCCCCATCGTTATAATTTACAACAGCCTAACGCCCGATGCTCAGAGGAATCACTGAATATGGCACTCACTGATTCATCAAAAGTTTTCAATCAATAAATCTTTCACAAACCCTAACTTTGTTGGATGAACTCGATCATGCCACTTGGCAGCAATCCAGCAGCCATATAATTATTCAGCAGTTCCCTCCAAATTTATAACTATTCTGCTCCTGCCAATATAGTTATAGCACTCTCAATTATTCCTTCCTTGCTCTCCACACCCTTTTATTTCTGCTCGTGCCAATATAGTTATAGCACTTTCAATTATTCCTTCCTCGCTCTCGAGACCCTTCTATGGCTAAATTTTCTTTATCATTTAATGTAGTGACTTTCAAAGTAACTAAGGAGAGTCTCTTACCTCGTGGCATCCACCTAGTGTGGTTTATCCTATTTTATAAAAGGAGAGGATACTATATTTATTCTTAACGACTTGTTAGCATACTATATTTATTCTTAACGACTTGTTAGCATAATCACATAATAAGGAAGGATGGCTTGTCTTACATGGCTAGCATAATCGCAAAATAAGGAAGGATCGCTAGCCTTACATCCTTATGTAAGGCAAGAGATCCTTCTTTATTTTGAGATTATGCTAGCCAGTCGCTAAGAATAAATATAGTATCCTCTTCTTTTATAAAATAGCATAAACCACACTAGGTGGATGCCAGAGCTAGGCTAAGAGACTCCGCTTAGTTATCCTTCCTTATTTTGTGATTATGATAGTCAGTCGCTAAGAATAAATATAGTATCCTCTCCTTTTTATAAAATAGGATGATGCCAGAGTTGGGCTAAGAGACTCTACTTAGTTGCTCTCGAGGTCACTACATTAAAATATATGATGTTGCATAGGACAGTTTACCTTGTCATGGCAAGTACAACTTCCACCTTCGCCATGGATAATATTTTTGGGCTCTCTTTATTTCCAACATGGACAGCTTTGGACAGTCATGACCAGATGGAAGAGTGACTCTTTTTTTGCCTCAGATGACTCTGTGTTGGTCTGGTCATGTTAGTACTTGTTATGTTTTGTTATTCTGACTAAGAATGATATTTATATCATGACCATGTAACTTGTTACCTTTGATTCACTTATGAATAACAAGGAACTGTTATTTTTCTTTTGGAAAAATAATAATAATACGACTTCCACCTTTACAAGCAGCATATTAATATAAGATATCACTATATCTACTTGTTCATATATAATAGATCGTGTATCTCTACATTTTAATATATGATGTAGCCTATGTGAATCCAATAGCCAGTCAGGTTGCATATTTATGAAATATTTATCTATGGATGAAATTTGAAATTTGATTCTCTTTGATATTTATCTTTCTAGATGCAATTATGCGAGCGGTTGCACTGGATGGAAACTTATTCTCTTTTATTTCATATATTGCAATTGCGCTTTCATATAAACCTGTAGATAAGCTTTCTTACTCTATATAATGGTCTTAAGGAGCATAAGCATGAGGTATCTAGTTTTGCCTATGTATGGATAATAAAGAGGAAGTGGTGGCCCCCCACCCAATAAGTAAAATGAATTGACTTCTTTTTTCTTTGTTCTTCCGAATTTTAATTATATACGTAATTACGATTTAACATCGTACAGTAATAATCTAGCTAAAATAGATATGATAAATCAATAAATCACTCGATATATTAATCAGATGCACCAATATACTTAAAAACTACCCTTAGTATTGAATCCCAAACAAACCCAGCTTAGGTAGGTCCTTGAATGCAAGCCTTTCTCTGTTCTCCTCTGTATCGCAAGTGCATCAACATCATATTGAAAGGGTATCTTATGTGTGATCTATTTAATAGGTCATGCCTATTTCAAAGTTGTATAACTATACAAAACCCTTCCAAGCATTCAGGTAATCAATAACTCACTATGGCGGAATTTAATTACTTCTACATTTTTCCCAAAGCGTTTTTTTTAATTATTTATTTAATTTTTCCACGGAAGAAACCAAGGTGCTCAATTCAACATTGGGGAACCACCCAACGATTGTCGGTAAGTGTAAGCCTAACCTTGATTGACCCAACCACAATCGAACCCAAAACCTCATGGCAAAGGGTTGGCTTTTGCTGGGGGGTCCAATCGATTGGACTACCCATCAGGGCTAATAATTTAGTCTTTTCTATTAGTCTGAAGGTTTAATTTTGACCTAACATTAACTAGAACATTGTTTTTACTTCACTACATTTTGAGAGGTACTCGCTAGCCTTTTCACGTACTCACATGACATGCACAATGATGGTGGCTATAGGAAGTTGGAATGAGAACTTATCTCCCATAATTTTCTTTGTCTTCATATTTATATGATAAACTTGTTGGAGATAGGGAGAGCAGGGCCCCTATTCTCTCAATTGATGCATGTTTGACCACTATCACCTCAGTCTTGTTTGCAGTATAATAGTCACATGTACTACAATTATACACGTCACGATGTTTCATTTCACATCACACATGTCATGGTGTTTAGTGCCACAGCTCTGCACCATGTCCCGTATGAGATAACAGCTCATGCGACTTCATTGTTACCTAGCAAAAGCAACATCATCGCCTGCTTACCCAACATATCTTCCTCGATAGCCAATTCCAAGTCTCATGGATGAAATGGAAAGATTCCATAAGGTTTTGGGTCTTACCAATTGGAATTGATTTGAGGATGCCCATTCCCAATTCTTTTCCACTCAACCTTGTGTAGTGGACCTACTTCTAGCTAAACTCCTCCAACTTCCACTTCCACTTCAAAGATGACCATTCAAATCCGGCACAAGAGGATGAGGTTAAATATATTCTTTGTTGAAAGCTCTCTACTTTCTACCAATACCTCAATCGAGAACAAATCCATGTATTTTAACTACGCTAAATGATATGTTGAATGAATTGGTCCAAACTCTTGAGTTTATGGTTGCCTTCATATTACTGCCTTTTGACTGACATTCGAATATATTTGTTATTGTTAATTAATGGAAATTAACACATGCACCTTTAAAATTTCAATTAATAATGACAAATATAAAACAGGAATCATGCAATACCTAGATACTCCTACCTCCATTTCATAGAGAAATAACACTGTGAAATCCTCCTGCAACATCAAAATATGTTGGTCAAGGTTCACATCTACTTATTTTTACTCATCTTTGTCGTTGAAAGGCAAGCACACAACACATCAAAAGGTGGTTATAAGAGCAGTTGGAAACAAGCTTTAGTGCATGGGTAGGAGGGAACTAACCCTACTCTTCCAGCCAATTGGGAAATCTAAGGCTACTGCCAAGCTTTCTTTTTCATAGCAGTGTCAGAAGGTCGTCATGATGCCATTTCAAAGCTCCTCTTTGATACTTCAATGTTCTAAGGTAGGTAAAGTCTAATACCCATTTGCAAAACACCCAAACTGGATATGCTAAAGAGTCTACTTGGAATGGAAATGAAGGATGAGGGTATTATAGGACATGAGCTTTTTAGGTTATCTACCTTTCTCAATAATGTAGCGTTGAATGACTCATGGTGAATGAATGGGATGCCTCTAAAATATCCAAAGTCTATCAAGTTCGTCCAAAATTTACGAGCATAGGTTCCACTTGTATTTGCAATTGGTTTTGCAACTGGTCAATATTATTGGTTTATAATTGTATAACAAACAAGCCCACCTAATTTGAATCATTGTAGTATCAATCAAGCTTTGGTTCCTAAGATAAGAAAGTACCAACTCATTAAGAGACTAGTAAATGTGGTACAAAACCTACAGATATACACCTACACTTTATATATTTTTCCAATTATATTCTAGAGAGATTACGATGTGGACAGAAGCAGATTATATTATGGACAAAAGCAACATTACTATGTTGCATGCATTGGAAAAGAGTAAGTGGAATGGAGACTGGCCATTAATTGTTTCAACAAAGAAAAAAAAGGGGTTTAACTTCTTGCCTTGCCCTACATTCCCTCTTTAACAAGGCACAACCACATTGTATCCCTAATATGAAACATGTGAGTTGCGTTATGTTTTTCATGGCACTCCTTGTTGAGTTTTCGACAATCTCTCCTCAGTTCGATTGATGGATTTGAAAAAGCAATGGTTCTTGTTATGTTGACAAATGACGAATATTCGTTAAATGCGTGGAGTTGTGATTCTTGTTATGGCATGCAGAACATGTGGTCAATAATCTTGTATGACCATCAACTCTCTTTTCCAACTTTTTTGAAAATCCTTGACATTTGGCATTTGTCTATACCTACTCACTCATATGTTGGGGTTTAGGATCTATAGGGCAAGTCAACTTCTCCAATGATAACAAAGTTTTCATACTCGGAAACTCTTCAAGGAAAAAATAAACTATAAACAAGTATCATTATGACAATGGTTGGAGATAGGGATAGAAGGGCCTCTATTCTCTCAATTGATGCATGTTCGACCAGTGTCACCTCAGTCTTGTTTGTAGTATAATAGTCACATGTACTACAACTATACACGTCACAATGTTTCATTTCACGTCACACATGTCATGATGCTTAGTGCCACAATTCTGCACCATGTGCAGTATGAGATAACAGCTCATGCGACTTCATTGTTACCTAACAAAAGCAACATCGTCGCTTGCTTGCCCAACATATCTCCCTCGATAGCCAATTCCAAGTCTCATGGATGAAATGGTAAGATTACATAAGGTTTTGGGTCTTATCAATTGGAATTGATTTGAGGATGCCCATTCCCAATTCCTTTCCACTCAACCTTGTGTAGTGGACCTGCTTCTAGCTAAACTCCTCTAAGTTCCACTTCCACTTCAAAGATGACCATTCAAATCTGGCACAAGAGAATGAGGTTAAATATATTCTTTGTTGAAAACTCTCTACTTTCTACCAATACCTCGAACGAGAACAAATCCATCTATTTTAACTACGCTAAATGATATGTTGAATGAATTGGACCAAACTCTTCAGTTTATGGTTGCCTTCATATTACTGGCTTTTGACTGACATTCGAATATTTTTGTTATTGTTAATTAATGGAAATTAACACATGCACCTTTAAAATTGCAATTAATAATGACAGATAGAAAACAAGAATCATAATAGGAATCATGCAATACTTGGATACTCCTACCTCCATTTCGTAGAGAAATAACATTATGAAATCCTCCTGCAACATCAAAATATGCTAGTCAAGATTTACATCTACTGATTTTTACTTATCTATGTCGTTGAAAGGCAGGCGCGCAACAAAGCAAAAGGTGGTTATAAAAGCAATTGGAAACAAGCTTTAGTGTATGGGTAGGAGGGAACTAACCCTACTCTTCCATCCAATTGGGAAATCCAAGGCCACTGCTAATCTTTATTTTTTATAGCAATGTTAGAAGGTCGTCATGATTCCATTTCAAAGCTCCTCTTTGGTACTTCAATGTTCTAAGGTAGGTAAAGTCTAAGACCCTTCTGCAAAACGCCCAAACTGGATATGCTAAAGAGTCTACTTGGAATGGATATGAAGGATGAGGGTATTATAGGACATGAATTTTTTAGGCTATCTGCCTTTCTCAATAATGTAGTGTTGAATGACTCATAATGAATGAATGGGATGCCTCTAAAACATCCAAAGTCTATCGAGTTCTTCCAAAATTTATGAGCATAGGTTGCGCCTGTATTTGCAATTGGTTTTGCAACTGGTCAGTATTATTGGTTTATAATTGGATAACAAACAAGGCCACCTAATTTGAATCATTGTAGTATCAATCAAGATTTGGTTCCTAAGATAAGCAAGTGGAAACTCCATCTCTAACAGTGACTCTACCTTGACACGATTGGCAATGGGAGAGCGAAGGGGTTTGGTGCCCTAGTGTTTCTGCGCATTGTTTCATGGCTTCTTTGTAACCTGCTACTGACCAGTGATTATCATCATTAGTTCTTTGGATTTTGTTCCCAGCTCCTCTGATTTCTCATATGGTTACCTGCACAGGGGGAATGCACTGTCCCCCCCAGCCGCTGTCAGATGCCTGCCCCATGCAGCTACAAGAAGCCGCACAACGTTTTGATAATCCTCTACCCACTGACATCCTGCAATCTGACGTTGTAAAGTCTGTTGAGGAAACAAATACCATGCAAACGACTTTAGATAAGCCCGGAACACACACATGCATAGGTATGTCCACAGAAAAAACCCGGAATCAATCTGCCCCCATCCAGAATCAATGCCAGAATACAATACATGAAGACGTACACTCTCATCGAGAAATTTATCGGAATCTGGCCAACTGAAAAAGCTTTGCTCCACTGGATCGTCGTCAAATGGAGGCCCAAAGCTCATTTTGACTTGCATCTAGGCTCTAAAGGATTCTTCGCCATCATTTTCTCCCTACTAGAGGACAGGGATCATGTACTAGAAGATGGGCCTTACCTTTTCAACTCTATGGGTCTCTTTCTTAGGAATTGGGTCGAATGCTTCAACCCTGATACGAAAAATTTCTCCTGGGCCCTTGTCTCGGTCCGATTATATTCACTCCCCCCAGATTACTGGGATGAGGAGACTCTCAAAGATATCCATAATGCGTTGGGAGACTTTGTTAAAGTGGCATATCAAACAAGACAACAAAGGTACACCTCTTATGCTCGAATCAGTGTTTACATTCACATTGCTAAAACCCTTTCATAGTCCATCATACTCGCACATGAAGACACATCATGGATTCAACCGCTGGAATACGAACATGTTCCCTTCAGATGCAGAAAATGCCATGAGCATGGTCATTTATATCGAGATTGCCCCAAGAACAAACTCTTATGGAATAGAACCTCTCCACAGATGAAGAAGGTTTCAAGAAAGTCACCAACAGAAGGAGACAAGGGAGAAAAAACCCCACAGTAAGCAAACCCTCGAATCCCTCCACTGGCAACAACTTTGAGATTCTTGGGTCCCAGAATGAAGAGCCATCCAACACAACAACAGAGGCCCCTCCCACATCGAAACACCCTCACCATGAAGCTAAAAAAGGTAAGAACACATATTAATCTAGACAACTTGCCAAGGAGGACTCTGTTAAGCAACCCCAATCCATGTAGGAAGGTTCCCATGACCAAGATCCTCTACTCTCCACAAAAGATGGAGATGTCTTAATGGATGAGGACATGGGCGATATAGATCTGGGGGATCTAGATCTATTAGGATTGGAAGATGCTTGCAAAAACAATACCCTTCATGCCATTTCTCCCAAGCATATCCAAATGCTCACTAATAATCTCCAAACAAGCAAAGCTTGCAAAAAATTGGGTATCATCACTAGCAGCCCCAAAGAAACAAAGAAAAGCAGCAAGGAGACCAAAAAGAGAGGACAAAAAACCAATCGCCAAAGGATATCCAGTCTGGGCACCAGATTAGTGGAATTAGGACAATATTCCCAGCTTACAGAATTCTTCCCACTCCACCCCGCAGTTAACCAATGAAGATAATATCCTGGAATATAAGAGGTATCAACATCCCCAGCAAGCATAGAATGATAAAAAAAAGACCCAACAAGAGAAACCCACCATCCTTATGTTACAAGAAACCAAATACAACAACAACAACTTGGAAACTCTCATGTCTAGACTCTGGCGCGGCAACAAATCCATCTCTGTAGATTCCTCAGGGGCCTCTGGTGGTCTAACCATCTCCTGGAACCCTACGGAAGTGGAACTTGAAAATTTCCTAGCCTCGCGCCACTCCATGGTAGGATCACCAATGTTTATGGCCCTCAACTCCCTGATCATAAAATATCCTTTCTAAATTTTCTCCAATGGTTCATCCAAGACCAAACCCATCCCATTGATATCCTTAATGGAGACTTCAATCTCATCACCTCTCTCCAGGATAAATGAGGGGGACAACACATTCTCTCACAGGAAGATAATCTTTTCAAGGAGTATATTGACAACAACAGCTTGGTCGATCTCAACACGAATAATGGGATCCATACTTGGAACAATCGCAGAGGATGAGCTACCCATATTGCTTCCAAGCTTGATCAATTTCTCATACCTAAACATCTTATGCTTAGGAATGAATAACTTCATGCTTCTATTCTCCTTGTTACCGGCTCTGATCATTGGCCCATATGTTTACATTGGCAGATGGATGAGGCTACCAGGAGAAAGCCCTTTCATTTCAATTTTTTTTGGCTCACTCACCTAGATTTTTCTAAGATGATTAAGGAACGGTGGCTGAACACTCGGGTTACAGGTTCAACTTGTATGTTCAGACTTCAAACTAAATTAAAACTTCTCAAACAACATCTCAAGCACTGGAACCGACACACCTTTGGGAACATCTTCGCAAGTAAAGCCCTTCTGGAACATGAAATGGATCTTCTACAACATCAGATCATCACTTTTGGAAGAATAGAGGAAACTAATAACCAGGAACAACATATCCATATAAAGATCGAGGAAAGAACTAAACAAGAAGAGATCTTTTGGAAATAGAAATCAAGAATCAAATGGCTTCATGAAGGCGAACGTAATACCTCTTTCTTTCATCGATCCACTATCCAACATCGCATGCATAACCACATCACTCACTTAAAAAATAGTGAAGGCGTCCAACTGGGAACCCACAAAGACATTGAAACCGAGTTGGTTTCTATCTATTGAGATCTCCTAACTGAAAATGAGTAGGACAAGGAGTAAGCTATGCAAGAAGTAACTTCTTATATTCCCTCACTAGTCACGGAAAATCAAAACACCATGCTCAAGAGACCCACCGTGCTTCATGAAGTGGAGACAACCACCAAACCAATGAAGGAAGACAAAACTCCTGGACCAGATGGCTTCACCGTCAACTTCTTTCACTCCTACTCGGATCTACTCAAACACGAGATGAGGGAAATGGTGGAAGAATCCTACACCACTCAGAGGATTCTACCAGCCATCAATGCTACCTTTCTCACGCTCATTCCCAAGGATAACAAAGCTTCCACTCCTAGTAAGTACATGCCAATATCTCTTTGCAGTGTTCTTTACAAAATCATTTCCAATCGTCTCAAGCCCCTTCGCCTTCTCTTATCTCCCTCTAACAAGCAGGCTATGTGGAAGGACGTCAAATACTTGATGGAATCATTCTAGCCCATGAATTCATTCATTCCCTCAAGATCTCCAAAAAATCTGGCATGCTTCTCAAACTCGATCTCTCCAAATCCTTTGACAAACTCAACTGGACCTTCATAGAAAAAACCTTGTTGGCCTTTGGCTTCGATCATTCCTGAATCTGTTGGGTCATCCGTCTCATCTCCACCACCTTTTTCTCTATCCTCGTCAATGACGCTCCCTCTAAAACTTTCAATCCTTCTCGAGGAATAAGATAGGGATATCTGCTCTCCCCCTTTCTTTTCATCCTCATGATAGAAGGCTTGGGCAGAATGCTCTCTCATGCAACAACTCAAGGAACCCTCAAAGGTCTCTCTCTCCATGAGCACACCCCCATCACTCATCAACAATTTGTCGATGACAAACTGCTAATGGGACATCCTTCGGTTCAAGAGGCCAGATCTATCAACAACATACTGTTCAATTTTTACAAAGCATCAGGCATGACCATCAATCTGGAAAAATCGAAAATCTTTTTCTTCAATACTCCTCTACCCACCTAGAGAAACATTGCCAGAATTCTAGGCTTTAAAGCATCCAATCTCCCTTCGAAATACCTTGGCGCCCCACTCATTGATTATGCACTCAAGCACTCCTCCTAGAAGGAACTACTAACTAAATTGGAGCTTTGTCTCTCTCAATGGACTCTGTGTACCCTCAACCTTGCAGGATGTCTTGTCCTCATCAAATCCGTCATGCAAGCCATACCTCTCTACTTATTCTATGTCCTAGCTGCCCCAAAATGGGTCCTTAAATCCATCAGAACGTTACAACGCACTTTTCTCTAGCAAGGGGATAAAAATGTGCACCATTGGGCCCTCGTCAAATGGTACATAGTATGTTGTACCAAAGTGGATGGTGGTCTCAGGCTTCAGGATCCAGTGCAAAGCAATGAAATTTTGAGTGCCAAAATCTGGTAGAATTGGATCACCAAAAATCACAGCTAATGGGCACAACTATGGAATAAAAAATATGTTGTTGATTGGCCATCTCAGCATCTCATCGGGTACTCTCAAAACATCAAAGGATCACTTATCTAGAATGCAGCTAACTCTCAAAGACTAATAATCCAGCAGCACAACTTTTGGGAAATCCATAGTGGCTCCTTAGACAACTTTTGGACAGACTCTTGGAACCAACTTCGACCCCTGGAGAGGACCTTCAACTGACATGCCTTGCACGATCTTCTATTGATTCCCACTCATGATAAAATCCACTTTTATTGATCTGCAAATGAACACACAGATTTCCAGGAATGGGTCATCCAAGATAAGTGGCATCTGCTGTAACAACAAGCTTACTCAGAAGCACTATGGGAGGAACTGCAACAACAATGCATAAGAATCAAACATGGTAACGATATTCTTAGAGGGGGTTCCAAGCCCAAGGTATGTTCACTACAAAAGAAGCCCATCAACTCCTCAATAGCTCCAATGAATAGTCGGATCCCTGTTGGATTGAAATCCGGGGAATAAAGACCTGGCCCAAAGTCACAACCTTTCTCTGGTTCGTAATACATATGCGCATTATTACCTAGGACAATCTCCTAAAGCGAGGTTTCATTGGTCCCTCACAATGCTCCTTATGCAAAGAACAAGAGGAAACTTTGGATCACCTCTTTGATCAATGCCCCTTCTCCAATCAACTTTGGAACTAGATCGCTATCATCTGCAAGAGAACGGATCACTACCATGACTACATGACGAAAACCATTAAAAGTTGGCATAACCATCCTTATCAGAACCCTCTTCTCAATAGAATTTGGCAGCTCATTTCGGGCTTTCTCATATAGGGCATATGGAAACAACGTAACCTCAGGATATTCAAAGGAAACACTACAACAAAATACCATTTTCGGGGCAGCTTTAGCTTGCAGCGATTTTGCTAACCCCCCCCAAGTTTTTTTAGGTCTTTGGGGGCGGTTCTTAAAACCCCCCCTCAAAATTCCCAAAAATTAGACTTTTGGGGGGCAGTTTTTTAACACCCCCC